>JAOUZG010050330.1:759462-804561 GCA_026289955.1 Argiope argentata | reverse complement strand
CGAAGAATCGCAAAGGGATTTTTGGCGCCTTTATGTATAGATAATCTGCCTTTTTAAAAAATCAAGAATTCGCTTAGAGTGATAAGTTCAATAAACTTGTGTTAAAATCTATGGTGGGCGAAAGGTTCGAAAATCATTGGAACCTGGTCTCTCTTAACCGTATTAGCCATTGAGCTCACACTCTTCCATCTTCCAAAGTATTTATTCTACCTTACATTCAGTGGTTGTCTACCGACTGTCTGCTTTAAAAAAAATTCAAGCCAATAAATACCATGCTGAATCCTTCGATGAGTAAAACCGGTTTATCCATCCAAAGTTTGATAGCTCTCGAAACAGGTTAATCCGGACAACTTTTTTTAAAAAGCTAGAACATTGAAAAATTGATTTATATTCTGCTAATTTTGATCGTCATATCAATTTTCTGCTTCTGAGTAAGGCGAATAATGCGGTATGGTTTATTTTTACTTTCTACAGTAAAAGTGGAAATATAGAAAAGATATGTATTCGTCGAAAAATTTGAACTTGAGATTTTGACTCTATTTTGTAGACTTCACTGAGTTCGACAAACAATACATATTTGGAAGATATCTGCCCACCCGTCTGTCTGGGACAAAAATAAATAAAAAACGCTTTAAGATTCGGTATATGTTCTTAAAATCAAATGAGAAGATATATATCAAATTGTCAGCAAAATCCATTCCGAAGAACTCTGTCTGGTTGTTCGCATATAAGTTAACACGATATCTTTTAAACGAAGAGAGCTATATGAATAAAAACTGGTACCCAAATTTAACATCTATAATTTCACATTTTGAGCCAAATCCAACAGAGTCGGCCGTCTGCACTTTTACAAGCATATAAACAGGATAATGAAAAAAATCGATGACTTATGTAAATAAATGAAAATTTTTATGTGATTTCCTAAGTACAATTGTAATCCTTTGTCAAATTTTAGTTTCAATCAATTGAAAAAAAGCATGTCTAAAATACAGATTTTCAAGTACATGCGAGTGATTAATTGCTAAGGATTAATTAGATTCATACCTTAGTTTCCTAATTCGTAACTGGAGTTCGCTACTGTCATACAAGGTATTCTCTATCTTAACTTACCTAACTCCACAATTTTAGAGGGGGAGAGGATGAGTTGCAGGGAGAGGGACCAGCAAGACTTTAATTGGATATAAATGCCCTCGCCGGTAACCATCTGTATTAATTGATTTATTTTCTGTATATTTCGGATGTACCGATAATCAAAGTGGTCACTATAAGCAACGCTCCATGTAGTAAGAAACACAGTCTGTGTTAAACCACGTTGGTGTCACGGACTAAATATGTCTAGGAAGCAGCAGATGGCCCTCTCGCTTCTAAAGTGGCAACCATTAAAACTCATACCTTCCAACAGGGTCGGAAACTCTTTTCCGAGTGTCACTGGTGCATGACTTAACAGGCTTTCCCTAGCCATATCCTGAAGTGCTTGGGTTTTACTACTGGCGAGATTTTAAAGGACCCTAATATGTTTTTGAACTTCCTCGAGATTTTTGGTTTTATGGAAATGGTATAGCTAAGCTATACCATCTGGAATAAGAAACAACAACAATAACATAGAAACACAGTCTGGAGTTTTTTCTACATTGCTTTTCTATAAATGCTGAACAATCACAGAGTATTCTAAGCATATGCATATTGTACGGACCAGCGCCATCTGTGTACGAATTCAAAAAGGAGAGACCAGAACGAAAGAAGAGGTGATGAAGAGACGTGAGGATAAGTGGTGTTATGTGATACGACGTTATGTGTGTTATGTGTTTCATGGAATATGGCCTCAGAAAACTGCCCATTTAATGCTGAAATCTTTTATATATGAGTACCTGTGATGTGTGCAGTTAATTACTTATTAAAACACATTACACTAAAAGGTTGTTTAATATTATCTGCTCTTAAGAGACGTCACAATACCAGTTAAAAATAATATTTAATAATCACAAGTCTTACTATTACGATAAAATATCATAAAAATACGGTTGAAAAAAATTATTTCCCAACCATCGTTTGCAGTTTTGCCAAATTTTATTTTATTTGAAAACTTACAACCCTTAGATACGAACCATTGCAAAAACTTCTTTGCCCCCCTTCCCCTTCTGCTTCAATACTTCAGTAATAAAGTACTAATCTTTATGGAAGTATTTAAATTTTTCACCTCATTATAGATACATAAACACGAAAAAAAAAGTTCGTTAAAGAAGGAAACGTAAAATGCACTTTCTGTTCTATTTGATGCCCCCCTCCCTCTGATGAGGGACCCAGGGACAACTGCCTTGTAAACCTCTAACTAAATCAGGATCTGACCAATGGTTGTCCACTTTTGCATCCTTCAGCTTTTTAATAACATTATTTCATCATTCTCTCAGGGAATAACCTTGAGACGCCTCCCTAAACACAAACGCTGTATAGATTTCAAAATTTCAAGCATCAATGTTCGGTTATACATCCCATCAGTTTTGAGAGAATACCAAAATAGAGATCTTTGAAAATCTCTAAAATCTTTGACAGAGGTCATTGTCTCAACTACTGGGTTGATTTCATCGCTTCGCTAACAATCAGAATGTTCTAAGTTTATCATGTTATAAAATATATAACATTACTATTGTTTACTCTGACACAATGTGGTTCATTAAAGTACATCATCATGACTAATTTCATTTATAAATATTATGAATAAATAGTTGGTTTCTGAAGGCGGCCAACAGTTTATGAAACTGAAAAGTGTTCATATCACTACAAAATTTTAGACATTCAAAAGACATTCATTCATGATGAAATAATTTAGAATTTCAAGGTAATTTTAGGCTGATCCAGGAACTTTTTTTTGGATTTACATAAGGGATAAGGTCTGACTCATAATGATCAGGCACAGTAAGGTTATGGTATGGCTTGTATGGTTGCAAAGTCTGCACTCTTTAATCCAAGTTACCATGCCACGCCAATCACGGTGCACTTAGCGTCAAATGGAATGCGTCTCAAACACTATCTTGCTGAAATATGTTTTTACCCGTTAATAGGGAGGTTATAGCATCAACGTCCCCACTAATTTTTAATTTATTTCTTACATCTAAAAAAAGTATTTTTAATTGAAATCAAGAACTTCATGTGAAGAACGGCATCGATGTATAATGGTTCTTTTTTCTTTTCTTGGGGAGAGCGTACAAATAAACTAATGCCAAAATTACTTCATCTGGACTAAATCTTTATAGAAAAAAGAATGAAGCCTTTTAAAGTACTTTGGACTTCTTAAAAATCAACTTTAAATTCTCTTTATTCTCTTTTACAAAATTAAAAAAAACAACAACTAGACTTTTATTTTCAAAACTAGCTTAGTCTGACTTTTTTTTCTTTCAAAGTTACACTTTTTCGCTGTTCTAGAACTGAAAAAAGGGAAATGAGATTAAATACGATTAAATATTCTCTTTTGGGTGCTTATGAAACGGTGGACCATTCAGCACCCGGTTCCTGTTGTGATCTCAATGCATTTTGCCAAATGATTTTTGTCAAGAAAAAATCGAAGTTTCTTTGGGCCGTTGAGCAGTGTCACACAAGCCCCCGCGCAGGTACGGCAGACATTCTCCTCAGGCATTCATTGGGACGGATGGATGGGGCTGACCCACACCTGAAAGAGGAGTCACATGACAGAAATCGATGCTTGCCAGACGGCGCCCCCATGGGAAAACACCCCTTTCACCAGCACGAAAATGGCGGGAAAGTTACTCGCTCGATGGGATCGGTAAAATAAGTCATACATGCAAACAGACAATTAGAAAATTAATTAAATTCATTTTCTTTCCATAAAATGGACGCAAGTGTATCCTAATAAAGAGAGGCAATCACGATGTAATAAACTTTTCAAAGTTCGATGACTAATTTCTATTGAATAACGATTTATTGAGGTAATTTTATTTAAATAATTTTTAAAATGTATTAAAATTTAAATACCAGCAAGTAGATGATTTTTAAAAAAATATTCTTCAATGAGAAGTCACACAATTATCATTTTATTTCCTTATTTCAGTCGCTAACTTCCTGCAGCTGCTAAAAATTGCGTGCAGCCAATCAATGTTCCCTATTTTAGTAAAGAATAAGCAGAAATAAATTAACCAACCAATCATTGGAAGGGGAAAAAAGCAAACTATAAAAAAATTTTAGTGGTATATTTTCCCCTTCATTCTAGAAAAAGGGGAAATAAATTAAAAAAATAATAATTACAAAAGTTGACATTTTTTTTGGTTATCCATTCGCAAGTGAAAAATCATCAAGTAATAGAGAATTTCGCCAAATTTCTTTGGCGATTTTTCGTTCCCGCAAGGCTAATGGAAAAGTACCCAAAAGTTAAATTACGTTTTAGCATCTGCAAAAATACGCGGGAGATTTTTTAATAAAAACGAAACTATTATTTTTTAGAGCAGTGAATGGCTACCGGGTGGTGACGCTCATATCGTTGTAAGATACGATTTTGAAGAGACCATTTTGGGTACTTACATATTATACCGTCTTTGCCAACGACCGCCAACGGTTTAGTAACTTTTTGACGACGGATTTAATTTTGGTGATAAAGATCAACGGATTACACCACTGCCGGATTGTCATAATTGGTGGTTTAGCAACTCATTGGCGATGACTTCAAATTTGATGTTAAAGTTGGACGGTATAGTATTTAAGTACTTCGTTTTGAAATACAGTAAATTTTGTTCGAATTACATCACTGCGCATTTCCGTATTATACATCAAGAAAGGTACGAAAGCCATTTCAGTCGGTAAAACCAATCTTTTAAGTTATTAATGGGGGGGGGGATTTCATTCTGAAAATAAATAATGGAATTAGATGCATCGTGAGGGTCCCAGACGATAAAACTGGTATCGGCAGAATTGTGTGAGTAATTAACACTTCCTAAAAGAAGGTATAGAATTTTACTTCCTTCTATACCCAGAGGATTCTGGCAATACTCACTTTAATTTATCGGATTATAACTCTTAATACCACGTATTTACACACACACACACACACACACACACGCCCATTATTAGTTGCAATTGTAACTAACGACTGTAAGTCATTCGCAGTTACAACCTTTATTGACGAAAAATATCGCATAATATTAAAAAATGTCATTTCTTATTAAAAAAGTACTTAACATTCTATATAATGATTCAATATACTATCCGTTTTATCTCCCAATTTCCGACAGAAAAACTTTGCCTATCTTAAAAACAGGCAACAAAACTGAAAAATGAGCATTGATAATGGATAAAAATATGAAAATTACAACTAGAGTATCTGAAATAATAAAAAAAAAGTGCTGTAACATTGCCTGTATCCTTCTACAAGGTAGCTCTCAATGAAAATAACATTTTATTCAAAATATTTATGGCCTTTATATACACAAAATCAAACAAACGGGGTATTAAAATCCTTCAACCTGAAATAAAAGCAATTCAAAATGCTTTGACAAACATTTCAGCAGTCAAAATTGGATAATTCGATATACAAAGTCTAAATTACTCACTGATTTTTTAAATTTCTGCCACATGATTACGAGCACCGATGGAAAATTTTATTCAGTCTGAATTTCAAAGTCATTATTAAAGTATATAAAAAATTATTAAATGATTTTTTTATATCCTCAAGGAATTCAAATAAATCTACAGAGCAACATTTTAACATCACATTTAATGTAAATAAACAATAAATTGAAAGTTGTAGTCAAAACAGTGACATAACAATAATATCACTTATAATTTTTTTATATTGAATTATTTTCATCACACGTTTTTATTTTATTTTGAAAAACTGAGTTACTTCATTCAATACTTAAAATCGTAAAATAAGATTAATGCTGTTTTAACATTCGGTCAGTTAAA
Organism: Argiope argentata; assembly: GCA_026289955.1. NCBI lineage: Eukaryota > Metazoa > Arthropoda > Arachnida > Araneae > Araneidae > Argiope > Argiope argentata. Next base: position 798,651 of record JAOUZG010050330.1, on the reverse strand, counting down.
AGTCGGCAAGTAGGAAAGTAACATGCATATAAAGGTTGAAAAATGCTGTTCGGTCGATAGCATGTAATTGTCCCGATAGGACAACTACAAGTCATTATATAGTATTATTTTCTTAACGCACATGCGTTTGTAGAATTTGCCGGCTTTTTTGGCGTGAAAAAATTGATCAGTTGTCATAAATTAATTCCTAAATTATTTTTTTGTCCCTTGTTCTTTCCGATGAGAGGTTGTGCTTTCTTTTTCATTTTATTTGCTATTTTTTTTGCTATAGTTTTTTAAATTTTATTATGTTGATCTGTTTTTTTACCATGGTTTTTTTTTTTTGAGTAAATTAAATATCCATCACTTTTATACGATACGCAGTGAAGAAGAAAAATTCAGGGACGCCAAAATGACAATTTATAGCCAAGTATGGAATACTTGAATCTATCTTATGAAATTGTGACTAACACAAATCAGTCGCTTTCTACGCTTGTGCTGTCTACTTGCCGTCTTACAATTGATGGAGGGTAATCCCGGTATATTATACAAAACTCTCATGATTTTAACGATTAAAATAATGAAATTCAAATTAAAAACGGTGAAAACAAAAATTCAGAATTGATCAGAAAAAAAGGGGGGAAAATTAAAATGAAATCTGTTATGCATAATTCAATGTATCATGTCAGAACAAAATTTCCTGAACGGCCAAGCACCACGTGCTCGTGCAAGTTAAATTATATTTTTATTCATTTTAATGGTTTCATTGAATGAGTCACTTTAGTACTGCAAACGATCCAAAAAACTTTGTCTCGCATTTATTGCTTAAAAAAGCATCGCATTTCCTATTTATTCCATTTCATATAATCACGTGCTCAAAATGACATTTTCTAGTTTTTTATTTGCATTAATTATTAACTTATTTTTTTAATCAGAGCTTTTGTAAATGCAATGGCAACACGTTATTAAAAGCTGATATATATATATTTTTTGGATGCTCGGGCTAATAATAAAATTTTTATTTTTAGCCTACGGATTTTTGTTGATGCCAAAAACCTCATATTCTGACATGATAATAATAATAATAAATAGTAAGAAAAACAAACTGGCAATAAGATAATTTTGCTTAATCTTATACTATAATACGAGGAATGGTTGTCAAGTCGAAAATCGCCCCAGAATTAATAAACTCCGGTAAACTTGGGGGGTCTGGGGTTTTTGGCCTCGAGGAATCGATTGGCGCCGGTTTTGAAGCGCTACGGTTGAGCAGTTCGGAGTTACAGATAGGATATTTTCAAACTTTATTAGTTCGCCATAATGGCTACTTAAATTTTCAAGTGGTAGCGTGCTGCCATCTATAGCCAATATGCCATCTATATCAATATTCATATATATATATATATTTCATTTCATGCAGACACGTGATGAAAATTGCATTTTTATATGTTTAATGCGCAATAATAATTTTTTTTAAAAAATTTGAGTTTTTGTCAATCTGATGGCAACATATTAATAAGATAATTTTTTCCCTTTTACTCGTAACGCATGCTTGGAGCTTAAGTTTTAATTTTATCTTATACTATAATACGAGGAATGGTTGCCAAGTCGAAAATCGCCCCACATTTCCGACATTTCAACATTCATCAGAAAAAAATAAGGATAACTTTGATATTTTTACTAAATACAGCATGCATTGTTTTGATAAATCACAATTGAAAATTTAAATATTCGAGTTAGCTTCGATACCTTTTTTCTCCGAGCGGCGCTCGGTCACCCGCTGGTATATAAAAATTAAGCTTCTTTTTTAAATAGCATATACAGTTTAAAATTTTTTAACATTATCTACTTAAATAGAAGATCTATGATATTAAAATATGAAGTCAACTAAGATGAATTTTAGTAAATTTCAAATCCCTGCAAGATAGCTGGCGCTATTTTATATCAGTTTTATACTGAAAAGGAAATATGTTTTCCTATTCTGTAACAGTTAGATTGCCAACTGTTTCAGCATAGAACACATCTCCTATTTATTAAGTCAGTCGGTTGTTCGTCTGAGTATTTCGAGCGCAATTCTTTCAATGTCGCCAAGTTAAGTTTCATCACAATTCTAAGATAAAAATCTTTTTGGATTTTCAACAAAAATTCTGAAGCTTCCTCCAGTCCATTTACAGTTTCGTGAATAATTTCCATCTCATTAAAGGGTGTAGTAGTTGGCATAAGAAAAATTTGTCTCACTATTCCACTATAAACCTTATACTCATTAGTTGATCGGTGTGGACGTTAAAAATATTATAAAATAAAATATCATCCACCCACTTTAATCCATTATGTCTTTACAATGTCTAATCACGAAATTTTTATGCACACGCCATCATGATTTTCAAGGAAAGTAATGCAAATTCACTTTCAGAATTCTGAGAGTTTTCCTGAATCAATAGAATAAAAAAGGAGAGAATCGTTAAAAATTCACGCTATCTCCCCACAATGTTTCGTGTGCAATGTCAACTGTGAAGTAGCTTCTCTTGTAGGAAGAGGCAGAATAGATTGAAATTAGAAAGCAGGAACTATATTTATAATGTTATTTGAATCAATACTCATATTTAAGTAAAGTGATTCTCTTAATAAAAATTTAAGGGCACATCTGTAAAATGACAGCCAAAATTTCAAGACTGAAAAATAGATCCCATCTTAAATTATTGGGGTATATCAGTTCGACTGTAATAACTTCGCCAAACACTATATATAGTATAAATTACACGTTATTATATATATGTATGTGTATCCACATAACATTTCGAAAGCAGAGTCGTGGCAGACGACAAAAAACTAATTTTGAATTTTTAAGTTTGTTTACCTCCCGGGAGGCGCAAGAATCACGCACAAGACACGTCCGTTCACAGCGCGGTATCAGAGCAGATTAGCGTAAAAAGAGAGGGAAAATAATTTCACAGTTCTTATATATCATTAAGATTCTGATAGGGATTTCTCACACGAGTCGATTCTGGTACATATCTCTGAATACAGAGATCTTTTCAAAGAATGTGCTTGGCTGGACAGTTTATATCCCTTCACTCAAAGTGTGGGAACTCATCGATGTTTAGTCAATTCCGCAATTTTACAAAGCTTCAGTTGAATGAATTAAGTACAAAAAATGGAAAAGGATCAGGAAATAAAAGAATATTTTAGAATGACTTTGATGTTTGATGCATTAAGATTAAAAAAAATGTGTTTGTGTTTGTAGAACATATAAACTGTGCTAAAAATTCTTTGTTTGGCACAAATTGTCAATAGCAAATTAAATCTATTGAAACAAGAACAGTAATGATAGACTACAAATACAAGAATATCTGTACTATATTTCGCATGAAACTCATTCCCAAATTTTGAAAGTTAAGTATGTACTAGGGATAGTTGAAAAAAAAAAATTTTTTTCGTATCATTATGTAACGAAAAAATTGCGAGAAATACAATGACGGGGGAAAATTTAATAAAATTGATTGAAAACTTCCCCTAGAGTGTTAAGAAGTTATTAAAAGCGAAATTTTTTTCATTCCTTCTCTATCTGCTAATAAGCTCTTAAACATTTAAAAAGAATTAGAAAATTTACATAATCTTCCAAACTGATACTATTTGAATTCCTGATTTTTTGTATTTATTGAAAGGTAAAGTAACCAAGATAATTCCCTTTCAGATGTCACAAGTTTGAAGAGTATTATTTTCGAATCACTCACCAACGCAAGAGCAAGCACTTGAGTGCTCTTCACCCAATAAGAGGCGCTTGAGACAAATGAGTTTTATATAATGCACTGTTGTTGCAACCAGAACGCAGTGTTTTACTTTAAATTTTTCTCCGGAAGAAAATCTGCAAATCATATAACAATATACAGAAACGTTAATATTAGACGAAAGGATCTCATTGAAAATCTCTCACATTCTTTTTTAATTTTCCTTTACATAAAAAAATGTTGACCTTGGACAAGGCCGTGAATGTCACACACAGACCAGCTTTTTATTTTCAGAGTCCAGAAAATAAGTGTTTTATATTTCGTAAAACGGCAAAGAAAACCGGGCATATATTTTGGAAGCTTTGCTTTTTGCAACCGATTGCAACTAGTTTCTATAAAACTACAATTTTAATAGTAAGATTACACACCAAGTTTTACTAATCTCAATGGCGGCATTTTTGAATTATTGCGCTTTTGCATATATAAAGGATGTACAGTCTGACAGACCGTCAACGAGTCCCATTCAGAATTGGGGATAGATTTACACTTCTGATGATAAAATTGTGAACCATATTTTATCTATTTCTGTCCTTAAGTTTTGTTATTAATAAGTTCGCTTGCATAAAGTAAGAGGGGGAGTAAAACTTCTTAAGAATGGATTTCAATCAAAATTTATAAAAATCTACATATTAATATGACTTAGTACTAAATTTCCTCCATTCAGCTCAATGCATTGTTAAATTGCCTAAATGAAAGAAACTAGATGAAAGACAATAATTTTGCTACTCTTTAATGCTGTTACTTTTTTTTCCAAACTTAAAAATGATAACTCTGTAATGGCAAATTGGGATGGAAATGATAATATTTTCTTGGCTTATTCTAAAGACTTCAGAAGGTTCGTAGGTACGCATTTCTAGAAAAATTTCCGTTGCATGAAGGAAGCAGTTAAGTCCTAAATATTTAGATGTCATAATACAGTAACCTTCTAAAGAGATAGATCATGACATAAACAAGTAGATAGTACAGTAGCAGCAAACTGATAATAAAAGCCAATCATTAATCTAAATAACTGCAATTATTGGCTTTATATATATATATATATATATATATATAACATTCTTATAGGACATTCAATTGCAGAATTCTACCAGAATATTCGTGGTTCGTTTCAGTAATCCTTAACACGGAAGCCCATCATAACCGAAATATAATAGAAACATGAGTTCGGTATTTATAAATATTCTAATAACTAAATGAAGTATTGGTGAATGATGTATAGAAAGGTCTTTTATAGCAAGGATCATGTAGATGATGTATTATGAAGACGCTTTGAAAGTTACCTTCCGTGTAAGACCATCATGTCAATGAAACTTCCACAAATTTACTCAAAGATTTAAAAGCTTAAGTTTCGAATTCCACTTTTGTTTTAAATAAAACATTTATATATGTAACATAAGAATCCACAAAACAAGCATAAGATTCGGAAATAGATTGTATAAAGAAAAATGCACCGCTGTCTCGCTCGATAGAAATGTCAAAGTTGCGTCAACGGAAAAAGTAGAAGTAACATTACATACAATAAATACCATAAGATGAAATATAAAACGAAAAAAGAAAATATGGAAAGAAATGTCACGGAATATTGTTCTGTTCATCAGGAAGTCGATATCCAAATAGTTATTTTGCATCTACAAAGATCAACAACGTTAAAAGTTGAAATTCATACCTTTCAATATTATATATATATATATATATATATATATACACACACACACACTTTTTCACTCCCTCTTCTTACTTCCTACACTCCTATTTTGTAAACTGCTTTCAAGATTTAGCCGTCTCTGAAAATTGGAGTAACGATTAGATACAGGCACATATGCACATAAAACGTATGAAATTAGAAATGTATAATTATATATATATATATATATATATATATATATATATATATATTTATAGGCCGCCGTTTTGCCATTGCCATAGGGGTAACGCGTCTTCCCCGTAATCTGGACGTCCCGGGTTCGAGCACAGTTGTTCTTCCGTGTTTTATATGTAAAGTGTGTAAATGTGCCCTTCCTCTTTAAAACGGGGTTGTGCAGGCGAATGAAACGCATGAGGTACCTAAGTCGTACTCTTCATCCAAGTTGGTGCTGCTGAAAAACAAGAGACGCTCACTCGACTTAAATCGCTGACTGATAACTGTCAGTATACTTGTAAAGTGCCATAAGTTACAACAACAACTTTTTTTACTTTAATATTCAAAAATTACTTTCAATAACAATCTGTTATATATTTAAAGCATCATTAAAATTTTAAAATTATTACTTTTAAATGAATTTACGGTAGTATTAAATTCATAATGATAAACATTGTTCAATAAAATTTCGATTAAACGTCATTTGATGTCAATGCCATAAATAGCCACACGAAAGGTTCTTTACTTCCTTTCTTTACATATAAATATATATCTTGCATTTTTTTAAAATAATTTTCCATCTATTTTTAGTAACGAGATTTCAATGATTTCATTTAGAACAGAATAAATAAACGTTACAAGATCAAGTTACAATATCTTAAAACCGCACCCTAAAGATATTTCAAGACAAGCAGCGATAATAAATGAAAACTTTGAGCGATAACACTTGGTAAATGCTTGTCAAGATCGTCACTCTGATCTTCAGTTACTCAACGCTGTTTCAGCTATCGCTCACTCCATCACTCGAACGTCTAATTTATCAATAAATCGGTACGTTACAAAATAGATAGAGAAACGAAAGCAAGCAAGAAATCTTATCGCTCAATGGTACGCGGATAATCGATCCTTTCTTCACTTTTTTCTTTTTTTAAAATATCGACACGCCACAAATGTTTTTTCTGTCAACACAGTTGAATCGCTCAGTTTCGGATTACAAATTGAGGTCAATTCGACAACGTTAGGCAACAAATTGTTTAAAAATTAATGTGTACTCAGTTTCGCCTCACTAGTCTGCAGATGTAGTAGAGCATTACGTAACAGATCATAAATTTTTTTTAATCCTTCTCAAAATAATTATTCAAATCATTCGGAACGTGTATTTTCCTCAATTAGAAATTTCTCAGAAAATGATAAATTCTTAATACAGAATAAATTCTTTAATTCTGGATTATCAACGGTTGTTAATCTCAAAATGTCATGAAGAACACATCAATCATAAAAAGAAAATTATTTTAATGAGCGCAAACCCAAGCATACAAAATAAAAAGACCCCCCCCGTAAGAAAAAATAAATTAAACTTTTACGTACAGAAATTTATCATTTATTACATCATAATTGTGATTACCACATCACTAATTTTCTGTGCAGTTCAAAACATTATAATTTCTGACAACGAATGAATTTAAAATTAAGTAACAATAAAACATAAGAAAAATGTATAGAATGATACGTATAACGAAAACTTTTATCAGAATCCTGGCGATCGGAGTTTAAAAAGTTATATTTTCACACATTACTTGAAAGAAAACGAACTTACAGTAGAAATAAAAAATAACATTTTCATGATGGTTTTGATATAAATATTATTTAAAATAGAATGATAAAAAATATTGATAGTATATTATAATATCATAACCGGCAATTTAATAGATAAGTAATTTGTCTAATATATATCTCGATAATATTTTCAAATATCTTTTAAACTAAAAAATTTTAAACGAATATATCTTTTGTGTAATATTATGATTGTAAATGACAAGGTAAAAGCAAAATAGAAAAACTGACCAAATAAGTCATTAAATATCACAAAAGATTACAAACTCATTTATATAATTAAGTTTTACTTTTGTTTTCCTTTTTTTTGGTAAATAATTTAAATAGAGTTTAATTATCTTGTTGTTTTGACTTCATTACATGAAAACTTAAATGATTAAAAACTAACGATTCGAAAATGCTGTTTAACAGCCATTTAACTACAAATTAACATTAACCACAGATAAACAAACAAAAAGTAATATATTTTACGGTTTTGCAGTTCAATTTTGTAAACGTTATTTTTTATGTAAAAATTAACTAACTTCAATCCGCAACAATGCAAAAATTAATTTTGAAAATATGCGAGTTTAATTGTGATATACAATTCAATGTAAAAATATAGTAATAATATAGTATTATAATAAAAGTAGGCGTGTATCAGAATTGTGTCTCAATTACTTCTGAAAAATTTTCTATGGGAAAAAAGGTGATTATTAATTTCTACAATGAAATGCGATATTTAATACAAAACTAAGATTGATTTTTCTTTTTACTCACCAGGAAATTTCTTTTCTTAAAAAAATAAAGAAAAAAATAGTGGTCTAAAAATAATCAAGTGAAATGTATACTGATAAAAAATGAATAATTTTGAATAATTTTTCTAAATATAGTTTGAGTTCTGAGTTTTATACTAAAAAAAATCCAAAGATATGAAAAAACAACACATATCGTATAAAACTTATTTATTATACATCAGAATTCCTTCTCTTCATCATTCTCCGAACACATTTCTCCTACGTACAAATATAGTACGAACTGAGTTACAAAGAAATCGAAAATAGATCAAGAGGCAAATCTAGCAACCAAGGTCTACGGATATCGATTTCGTAAATTGAACGACGGAATGGTAGTAACGCTATTCAAGAGACGGATCAGTAAATAACATGGAATTTCGAAAAGAATTCGATGGAATTTCCTTCTGGAAGAATTTTCAGACGAATATTTCAGTGTGAAGGAGAATTCGTTTTCTCAATTATAATAATAAAACCAAATATTCGACTAATAATTTTCATCAACAACTAGATTCAGTAGAAGTGTATAGCAGTTATAATGTTTTATTGTTGTATTGTTATCTCTACTAGCACACAGATATAGAACAATATTGATCAATATTCGCGATATTGTTTAATATCATATAATATCACCGATATTGTACAATATTATGCTATACGATGTGCTAACCGGGATTATTATTATATAATTTTTTATTAAATTATTATATTAATACACAATGTTATTATTTTGATAAATATTTCATATAAATATCAAGGAGATTGAGAAGGAGTTAAAACAGCATGAGTGTACTATTGAAGTTTATTTAGTAATATTCTTTAATATTTTAAATTTATTCTTTAGTTTATATTCGTCGATAAAAATACACAAACACAAAATTGTAATTAAAGATCTTCCAAAAAATACTATGCAGTTACGTATATATTTTTTTCTTTCAATTATCAAAATTAGATAAAATAATTGCCACATCATATATATCAAATTGTAATTTATGTTTCGGTTTTTTTATTTCTATTTTTTATACTTTATGTTTAGTTTTAGTATTTGCTCTCCATCTAAATTTGAAAATTGGACATATAGAAAAAATGGATTATTCGACTAAATCTCATCATTTCACCACCAAGTTATATTGTTGTCTCAGACAAGTAATGTTGCTTTAGAATATTCATTTAAATGTGTGTAATGCTGAATCAACAACTAGAGGTACAAAACAAAATAAATAAAAAAAAAATCTAAGAGTAAAAACTTAAAAATAGCATATTTAATATTTTTCACCCATAAAGAAAATGGTTTAGCCAATATTTCTAAAAAAATGTATTAATTCTACAAATTTTCTCGGATTTAAACAGATATGAAATTAAATTAAGATTAATGTTCTAAGTTCCTATAAGCTTTCAAACCTTAGTTTGTTCGTACGCAAATGACAATAAGAGAATAAGCTTTGAAGAATTTGTTCTAAATACTCCCACAAACATTTTCCGTTGAAAAGCAAAACAAAAAAATAACCCAAATTTGGCGCGCATATTTACGAAAAGAATTGAATAAACAAAGGAGAAACGTATTTCCCAATGTATTATTAAAAAGTATGTCGGAAAAAAAACATGAGGTCACAACAATCCATCCGTGACGGAAAACCATTCAAGAGAGTGTTAGAGCGCTGTATACAACATTGAACGGAAAAAGAACAGGGGGAAGAAAAGAAAAGAAAAAAAAAACGAAAATATTTGTAGTGAGAAAACGGTTATTGCCACTTATTCGTCTCATTATGTTCGGCATTTAAAATGTATAAATGTTATAATACTAAATTTAATGGAAAAACTTATTTTGTTTCTTTGAGGTCATAAAATTACGGCTCTTTTAAATATTAAGAGTTTTCAAGCAACAAATTGCACCTTTCCATATCACAGTTACTTTAAATTTAAATAGAATTAAAATGTATATTTCTAAAAAGTAAAAGGAGACAATCAGAGCTATGAAAAAAAAAAGTTCTTGAGAGAACAATTTTTAACAACATTCGGAGAGAAGTAGAAAATGTAAATTAAAGAGATAAAATATTTAATCATCAACAATTAATTTTACTTTCAGTTGTAACACCCTTCATAATTTCTTTTTTATTGATCAATATCGAGATTTTTTCCTATATTTTTCAATTCTAACAATTAGGTTATACTCTCCTTATACATCTTGTTCAAACTTTTCAATGGTTAATAAAATTTTTTTTATTCATCCACTCACTTTTTAAACTTGCAGTGGATGACATTTGATATTAATACAGTTTTCTTAAAATATTAATTCAATATATTTAATTATTTTTTAATACTTTAAATATTTATTGGTTTGTAATGAAAATAGAAATAAAAAGGCAGTAGAATAATCGGTAAAATGTAAGGATTTCAGTATTTTTCACACGGTGAAGAATGTGGGTTCAATGAAATTCAAATGAGTTCTTGAGAAAATCAATAATTTTTTTGATAAATTATTTATATTAATTATGATTTAATAAAAAAAGTAACTATCGTAAAATTTTCTTTGTTGACCTAAGTAGGAATTGACTTAATTTTTTAAAAATATTACTTGTTTCAATTACATATGGTTTACCTTTAAAACTAAAAAAAAGTTATATTTATACTAGGAGCGATTAGCAGGAAGTCATTCTTGATTAAAAATTTTAAAGTAAGATTGAAAAACTTTTTTGAAGAAAATTTGAAGAATTTTGAAGAATTATTTTTTATAAAATAATTACTCCCCAAAATCTATATATTTAAAATATAAGAGAACTGAAATAGATAAGACGGTTAAAGTCGGAACAATCAAGAAATAAATGAAATATGCACATTTGTACAGTTGTTATGAATTATTTTACATTAATATAATTCAATATAATTATTTTCATTAATTATATTGAAGAAATTAATCAAAACACTAGTTGTCAATGTTTTCGTAACCTTAAATTTATGTATATAAGCCTCCTTAAGGTTGAGAACTATTTCAAAAAGCCCTGTCAATAATCGATTAGTGATTAATTAAAACATTTAAATTTTCGCTATTTTCATCTACTTTATTAATGAAAATAATTTTCAATTAATTGTGATTAGTAAGGAATTGAGAATCAAATAATCACTATACTAAAAGAGTATTCAAAAAGATAGAGCGTGCATTATTTCTTACTAGTAAAAAAATAAATAAAAAAGAAAAAAAAAAGAAAGAAAATGAAATCTACAATCACAAATTTCAAGTTATCATGGGAGAATATTATTTTTTTAAGTCATTATTTTCCTGAATTAATTTAAGTCATTAACCAGTATAAACCGATTATAAACAATCAAGAGACTTCTCTATCGCTCTCAATCTGTCGATGCATATATAATTTTTTAAACTTTCATTTTCAATCTGTCTAGCTGGCAAAGTTTTGGAGCTCGATCAATATTGAGATGAAATAACACCTATGATATCATAGTTCTACAGCCTTTTAAAAATGTCTCTCAAAGAAGCGTACGTAATAATAAAAAATACAAGTAAAAGCAGGTCAACCTTTTAAAAATGCATCTGCCTTCAAAGAAGCATGCATAATAATTATGCAATACTGGTAAAAGCAGGTAAAAAATTCATGCGATTAAAAGATGTTGATGAATATCGTTATTTATGTTTTACGCACTGCCTAAGCGATTTCGTGGTTCAATTATTCAAAACCTCCTAACGAAAACAACATCATGTTCTCACGTGATAAAATACAATAGTATGAATAAGAATATTTGCTTAGGGATCTCTCGCGATCAACGAGTTGAAACCACCTTTGAGTGGCGATCAGTCAATTTTTGTGAGTAGTGACATCTACCTGAAAATAAACGTATCTTTTCCAAATTTGGAAAATGTGATGCAGGGTTAAGATCTCATCAAATTACATAATAGAAAAGCAACAAAACAGAAGGGCAACGCGCAAACAAGCGATTTAAACCAGTTAAGAATCTCATCCGCATAATTTGAAACTCCTTTTCATACTGAAGGTTCAGTTCAGTTTAAATACTATTAATTTGTGTCACAGATATTATATTTAAATGGGGAGGGGTTCCTTAACAAAATTCTTCTTTGGCCCATACAACTTCACCCCTCCTTCTAAAAAATAGAAGAAAAAAAGAATTCCGTTTGTCAAATGAAAACAAAAGTCAATGCATCCAGTATTAAGTTGGTCGCTATAGATTATCTTCTGAAAAGTGGGTTCCAAATGTATTTAAAAGCTAAAGATACCTTGCACTATTTTTTCGACGAAGCTTAGGGAATAATAGAATAATTATCTTCACAAATTACAGCAGCGAAATTCCATCAGTCTATATTTAAGAGTGTTTACATTTTTCTATAACATTTTACAAATAATAAGGCGCATACTTGTTTAAAAAAATGTTACCATTAAAACTTCATGACTTACAATTGAATTTTCTTTTAATCTAGAGTTACCTTTCTTTAGCAATTTAGATTTTCCTTAAAATACTTCGATTTGCTTTAGTAGAAGATTTCACCGCTGTAACTTTTATAATAGAAAGCAAAAAGAATATTAAAAAGTATTAAGACTTCAAAAATCCTCTTTTTTTAATACAAAATATTTCGAGAAGGAATGAGATTTTACAGACAAAAATTCTGAATGATAGATGGTAGTATACGAATAGAACTATTGAAAAACATCACACAAAATGTCTAAAAATGTTCAAATTAATAAAAATTGTTTTATACATAATTTTCCTACTTCACAATCTAAAAATAAAAGTTGTCCACTTTTTAGATAATTGTTTTGCACAATAACAAAAATATGCGTCATTTCTATATGAATTTGTGAATTCCAGTTCTGCTCTACCGTTCAAGAAAAATACTGCAAAAGTCATTAGAATTAGAGCATTTGTTACTTTGAACTATATAAACTAATCTTTCGTAACCGGCAAGTGGGTTGTTGAAAACCACTAAAGCGAAGCCAATTAAATGCCAGGCACACTTAAAAGTTGCGTTTTTCTTCATCCCTAAATGAGAATTGTTTCATTACAATTTACAAGCACTAATCGTTCCTTAATATTTGATTACTCATGAAACTATCAGATAATAAAACCAAACCAATCATTCGAACTTCGAGAAAAGATTATTAAAAAAACACGTTATTTCAAGACAAATTCCTGATAATGAAATACAATAATAAGCGATGTCTCGTGCGAATGGCACACAAATCGAGGCACCTACAGCTGGGTCAACAACCCAAACGCCATGTCTTCTGCCACCTACGCTGCCACCTGATAGCTAGAATTCGTCGAAGTTCGCCAGTTTCTAAGCAAATTAAATGCGTTTGTTTTAACCCTGAAATGGACTCTCATTGGTTGCGAGGCGAGTTAGATCTATAAATAACACCATCATAATTAGTATGATATACATGGTTGAGAGGAATAAATAAATAGATTCATTAATTGATGTTCGTCTGTATGAATAATATGCATTAAATAAAAGAATAAAATCTTAAAATAAAAAGAATATCTATAGAGAATGTAAGAACGAAAAGAATAAAATGTTACTAATTAAACTAATATTTTTTTTCACTAGGAATAGCAAACTTTAAATTAAAACATGACTCTATTTAAAGTGACCGAGTTTTTCAGATTTAAATCCAGTGTTATACGATAAATTAAAAAAAAATTAAATTTTTAAAAAAGTTCATTGATAACAGTACATATCGGTCTTTAAAAACATGAGTTTTTTTTTCTTCTTTTTAGTCCTCTTTTTTAAGGAATTGTATTTTCATCAGAAACATTTTGTTGCTCTGTCGAAGTTGAAATAGAAATAATCACGAATGCATTAAATAACAAACACTAAAATGAAAATCAATAAAAAAAAACTTTCTTTAAAATGGCACGTTGACCACGCCAATTAAAAAAATAAAATACACATTTTATATACTTTTTAATTTTTGAATTCAGCTAATAAATTTGTTGAAAATGCAAGTGAAATAAACGATGATTTGTCATCTTTTCATTCTCATTCATAAGAGCATTGAACGCATGATTTAGATTAAATCCAATTTTCTCTAACTAATGATTTTTTTTCGTTTATTTACTTACATATATTCAATAAAGATATAGATAACGTTTGTTATGAGTAAAATAGAGAAATTCTCACTCCTGAAGATAATAGCCTGAATACCAGATGATTATAGTCTTATGTTCTACGTTCAACAAGATGTGGGGTTTTCAAATAACCAAATATGCTCGGTGGAGACACCATCTCTGGTAATGCAGATTACATCTGAGCAGAATAAAACTTTAGCAGAAAAGTGTGCATCTTCCTGTGTGGCATCAAGTATCCAGCGTGCGAACTTCACTCAATATGTGATTACCACTGAAAACAGTTAACTGCGATACTGTGTTTCATGGTGATTTTTCATCTCCTTAATGCCCACAACGAATTTATCTTCCAAATTTCACAATGCCCTCCACAAACTTTAGTACCGATGTTGCAACCAAGTTTTCTGGGGCATATTTTAGTTTTCCTGAATATATTTATAACTCCTCAACTTTCAAACTACACGCACATATCAAATTAAAGAATATAAAATTCCTGACATTTTCAAGGTTTTATTTTCCTTAATATTTATGTAAATAAGAGTTCTAAATTAGTTTTTTGGTTTTCAGTAATTTACCACTCCTTGATTCATAAAATCGACAATTTTCCTCCATGGCGGGAAAAAAAACTTTTAAGAATGTGGTTCACTTTTAAAAAAATTCATAAATGAAATATAATTTTTTATTTTTTCATTAATTTTTTGATTTCCAACATTTCTAAGACTATATATATTTTTGCGATTTTCGCCAACTAAATGCTTGGGACCCTATGTTGTATGGTGATTCTTTATCTTCCACAACTTTCTGAATTTGTCAGTCGAATTCAGCAACACCCTGTATCTGAGTCATATATCAGCTCTAAAAAATATATATTTTAAATTTTTGTTTGTTTGAATTTTATAATATTTCTTTTCCGTTTATGTTAAAAAATACAATAACTAGGAACAAACACAGAAAAAATATTACAAGAATCTCACATAATTTACTCATACTTTGATCAATTTTTAACCTAGTATTAATCATGTATTTCATTTTATAATAAGTAGAAACATTAAACATTCACTAAGGGCATGAAAGAAAATGATGAAGTAAGAATGAAATGAAGATTTAATATTCGCTTTGTTCTATATGCATATTAATTAAATTATGACATCACATTAACTAATACAGCATTATCTAATGATCTGTCCTGCTTTTCTGTCTTGTAAAAAAAATTAAAATAGCACAGCAAGAAAGCTCAACCTAAATTGAGTCAATTAGCATACAGCTAAATCAGTCCAATTTGCTTCATCAACCATTATGTGACTAATGTTTCTTTAAGAACGTCAAAGTAAAGATTTTTTTTATCTTTTTATTTATTTACTCATTTATTTTCACTTCTGAAAATGACAAAAAAAATTCGGCATAAAAATCGGAGCTTTTCATATATTATAAAAAATGGTGCTGTTTATTAAGTAAACCTATCTTTTGTTATTCCTAGTATAAAGATTATGATATCCACGTTAAAAAAATGAAGGAAAGATAAAAAATACAGTAAAATTACAAAAAATCCAATCGATATAAGGACAACCACTGACGTGAGAGAAGCCCTAATTATTCAAGGCAAAGTTTTCTTTTCTCTTTTCAGAATCAATAGTATTTATCATAAATACATGTCTACTTCAATATAAATAAGAAAGAGAGATTATGTATGAATATATATATGCCCCATAACTCGCCCTAAGTAACAGAGTCAAAATCAACCAGATTTTGCACACTAATTATTTAAGATAAGAGTAAGAATACTAAAAACTTATCAAAATTCAAAAATTAATTATATTTTCAATTAATTAACCAAAAATTCACCTTTACTTCAGAGTAACTTTAGGAGAATTATTGCAGAATAAATATTTTTTGATCACTTTAAAATTCAAAATACTATTTCTTTCAACTATTAATATATTTTTTATTTAATTGAACACATTAAAATCCACCTACAATTAAACAGCTAACACCAGGAAATACATTTGAAGGATGTTTTTATTTGTTTCAAAGTAGTAATTTAAAGATGTCTAAAAACAGATTAAGTCAATCGCACAGACGTATTTAAGAAAAATAAAGTTCTTGCGATTAAATAAAACCATGAATTCTGTTTGGCGACTTTCGGTTGCGAGAAATAATTCATTATTTTACTTTTTCACCATAAAAATGTCGGTAGAAATTGTTCCAAAAGAGTACGTTATTTTAAATTAAAAAATGTTACCTTTTCTATGATTATCAAATTCATTAATAAGCAGTTTTTCTACAAATTGTTATTAATTTTTAAGAAAAATTAAAATAAAATTTATAAGTACTCCTAAACTGGATAGCATAAGGATTCTGATAAATTCTATTATTATTTTTTAAAATTTACTTTCCCTTTTACTTCAATAAACATGTTTTGACAACTAATTTCTGCAAATTACAATATTTCATAGAAAAGAAAATAATTCTAGCGGTAAAAATATAACACATGAAAATAATTTTACTCCCGAACGATGTCGTTATATGAGCCAGTTTCTTTAGTAAAACTACAAGAATTATTTCTTTTAGACAAAATTTTTCCGATTCAAGTATGCAAACTGTTTTTATACCATTCATTTACGAAAAATTCTTTGATATAAATAGGCACTTACAAAGCTTCATAAAAAATCATCAATAAATGTTATTGTTATCCTTCGTTTCAAAACACATTTCAGGCAATTAATTTAGAAAATCAACCTTAATTTCAAACCACTTTAAGGAAAGCGATATCCGGTATGAAACTTAAAAAGAACTAACTTCAAATGCTTTTTTCTAAAATTCTTTGTTTAACCTCATTAACAAAATAAATAAACAAATAAACATCTCAATTAACAGGCGTTTTATTTTACAATGCTAAGACGGATTTAGCACCGTAAAATAAAATGTTTAAAGTCCAGAGAACAACAAAATGTGGTACTGTTAAATGTGCAACCTTCCATAAGAATGTTCTAAACTGAAACAGTGCCAAGAGAGACACTGAACAGAAAACACTTCAAAACCACTACCCCCCTCCCGAAAAAATAAAGGCTAGTGTGTGTTTTAAATTGTATTTGAACCTATTCTTTCTTGATCTAACAAAGTGGAAATAAGTACAATGCATTCGATCTCCTAAAAACAAACTATTGCAGTAGAAATTAAAAGTTACAAAATAATTTGGAACAAAATAAATTTTTTTATTATATATTTCACTCTTTTATTCACTAAAATTATTTAGATAATAATTAAGTTTGTTATTTTATTCAATGATCAGAAGAAGAAACATTTCCTTACAATACAAAAAAAGTTTTAAAAATAATAAAAATATTTTTTAAGTGTGCAAATACAGAAATTGCAGAAATTATCTCGTAGTATTTCATATTTCCCGGCATGCAGTACAATGTCCTGCATATGCGCCAACTTTATTTCTCCGACCTTTTATTTACTTATTTTTTTCTTTACAAAGGATCAATGAAAGATAAGAATATTTGAATTTTTTCATTCTTCCGTAATTTTCATAATATGCTTCACATTTTATTAAAGCCTTTCTTTTAAATGAAATTAATGGATTCAGGAAAATAAAAAAAATAAATGTTAAACTAAAAACATTCAGTAAAAGAAAGTGCTAGTGTTTTGAATAATTAATAGGTTGAAACATGATGCATTCATGAATCATGCAAACATGATAATATAAAAATTTAAATATTTCTATTATTTTAAATCGATTTAAAAATATTTTCAACAAACTAAAATTAATTTTAAAATTTTATTTCAAAAAATTATAATCTCCTTTATTTAAACTTATATGTTTGATCATAAAATATATAAAAGCTCTATGCATTAATAACACATTATACAAGTCACTTCTGAATTATCCAAACTTATGCACAATTAATGTTTGAATCACATTTTCTGAATAGCATATAAACTTTTCATAAAATGATATATTACATATTTCTTTTCAGCCAAAATTGATATACAAATATATTTACAGTTCTTAAATTTATATCTATATTATATATTTAAGATATTTATAGGCATTACATATTTTTAAAAATTTAGTCAAGTATTATTTAACCAAAATTTTATTCCCATTGTAATTTATTTCCTGATACATTTCAACTAATAAGATACTAAGTTTCAGATAGAGTGAAAACTTAGAAATATTCAGAATTTAGGATATAAAATTGCTTTTATGAAATAGCCAACTTATAAATAAAGAAATTTACGCCCCCTTTTAATTAGCGCCATCTAAAGTGTAAATGACACAAAAACAGGTAAAATAAAAACATTTGATATTAATGCTTGTTCTTAGAAATAAAATGAAATAATTCTGCATTATTTCAATCTTTTGAATTCTTTAAAAGTAAATTACAGTTTAAAATGCTTCTAAATCCATTTTTTAAAAATTGGATTGAAAATAAACCTTAACTGGTTGATAACAACAAATCGGATCTCTGTATACATAGGGAAAATCTAATAACAACTAAAAGGAGTAGAACTTGATAATAAATATTAATACTCATTTAGATTGGAAGTTAAAAAGTATCGCACAGAATTTAAAACGCAATTTGGGTGCTATTAATCCCTCGTTATAATACTATAATTTGCAGGGTAATATAAATTAAAATGGGTTTTAGCACCATCATGGCTTGAGAATTAAATTTTAAAAATTCAAAAATTAAAATGATGACAAAAAGTCATGCAAGTGGGACGTTAATTTCTAGAAGAATAATATACACTTTTTGTAATCAAATTCTAAAAACTAAATTTATAGTGCATCAGCAGATCTCGTAAGATATTTATGAAAAAAGAAATACCGCTTAAAATACACACACACCCATTATTAAAGTGGGGAAAGAAAAGAAAAAAAGAAAAACTAGTATTTCAGTTAAAACAAAGTTATATGCTTTAAAAACCGTTAAGAATCAATATAATCAATAACACTAACCGCAACGATTAGTACAAAGTAAACTTGACCTATAAGCTCTCATGTATATTTTATATTTAATAATTAACTTCTAAATAACTCTGAATGAGCTGCAGCACATTTAGAGATAAATTAAATGTTCTCATGCGATGAATTACTTGCTTCATGTAAAAAGAAATCATAAAAATGCAGTTCGTTTTCCAATCGCTAATTTTATTATTCCACAGTTATGAAAACGAAACTTATACCCCTTAACTCGCAGGCCCTAGTGGGAGAAGGGTACTAAACGTTTTCGATACACCCGCCCAACCCACCGCGATTTAAAAGTCTGCTTGCCGTTTCAAAGGTGCAACTTTTGGGGGGCCCGCTGCCACACATTAAAATTGCATTGTAAATTAAATGCAATGATTTTTCGCAATATTCTCCATAAAATAATCACACTACAGAGTAAAATAATCCATGTTTGCTCTTAAAAATGAATAAATACCCGGTAATAAAAAATAATTTTTTTTACAGACCTGTTCATCGTCCTTATCTTGCGAGGCCATTTTCCCATTACATGTACCGCACTGAGGCGACTGACGTCAGGCGTCACTACTCCCTATATACGGGTCCTTCGCGTCGCTCTGACGTCAGAGAGGCCGGGTAGATTGGCGCGCCACTCTGATCGTTTTTGGCGAGGAAAAGGGTTGCTGCTTTAAGGATTTCGACAGAGAAAATATTGGACGAAATGCAACGGACTATTCTAATTCAGAAACCGATTTCTTTTCCAGCAAATAATTCTGAAAATTCCATTTCTAAAATCATAATAATAGTTTATTCTAATTGTGATCTATTTTTTTTTCTTTCGTATCATGTTATCTAAAACTTAATTTAGACTTAATAGCTAATTCACTTCGTATTTTAATTCAAGGTTTAATTTATTTGAAATTCAAAAACTGGGCCTTTGAATTTCACAAATATCAGGCAATCAGCAGACATGCGCAGTTCTGCAAGCTTTCCGGTTTTCTCCCGCTTAAGTTTGAGAGGCGTGCTCTTCGAACAGACAGATTCAAAAATCTAAAAAGAACTGAAAAAAGTTTTCTATGAATGTGTCATTAACCTATTGAAGAGAACGTTTCTTAAAAAGAAGTTAAATTGCGTTTTTAATGTACAGTTGCGGACTAATTTATTAATAACTTAGGAAATTTCGTGGCCCATTTTTCGGATTTTATTCGCGAAGTAATAGTTGTTTTAGTTAAGTCAAACGACCGGCTTTTCTTCAGTAACACCATTTCATTCCGGTGTGGCTCTTTCATTGCTATGCCAAGCCGGAAAAAAAGACAGGAATAAGTGTAGCATCGACTACCCTCTTAAACTTTGCGATTAATAATATTAATTATTGTATAAAAATATAACGATTAAATTCGAAAATGTTACAGTGCTTATTAATTGAATTTATTAAAATGGAATCTTAGTAAAATATAATTAGTGAAACTTTAGATGGCGTACTCTTCTGCAGATTATTTTTAAAATTAAATGCTATAGACTTTCGAATTTTTAAATGAAATCTATCTACTTTCTAGGTTCTAAAGTGGGTTATACAGAGTTTAGAAAATAAATAGTTGAAGCTGGATAAATGAATCAAAAATAGTTATGAAAAAAAACTTTTATAAAGGGTATATTTATTATTTTATTAACTCTTTCATTTATGATACAAGATTTATATTTACGTATAATAAATTACTTTTATTATTTATAATTCTTTAATTCTGATACGTATGTTTTAATTTGTAATAAATATTGCAGAATTGCGAAATCAATATTTTTTAAAATTCACAATTAATTAACATCGAACATTTGGAATCAAAATTTAACTAATATTTATTAAATAAATGACGACGAAAATATAATGTACAGTTTATATAAACACACAAACTGAAAAAATTTCAGAATTTTAGTGAATAAAAGACAATCAGTGGCAAAGCTTAATTGCATAAACATGAATCAATAAATTACTTCAAATAAAAGTATGAAAATTGTGATAATGTGGGTTGGTTTTAATTATCATCTTGTAAACGTTTTGCAGCATTTACTTAAATATACATATTTTAATATTAGAAAACTCTTAATACTAGAATATTATTTTAATATTTGAATTGATTCTTCAAGAAATTCTCTTTTCTAGTTGGAAGGCAAAGATAGATTCATCCTCTGAAATAATACTTTGAAATTCCTTCCAGTCAATTCTTAGATGAAAACACTGAAATATTGCATATTTCAGCGACTGTAGAGAAGGACTTTACTGATATTCAGTATTTCTTGCAAAATAAATATTTAATATGATCTATGTTGCCATATTTAAAAAAATGAATAGTTATAATTACATAAATTCAAAAGAACTAAAGCACTCGCAGTTTCTGAAATTTTCTAAAAACCTCCAATTTCAATACTTTAGACAACAGATCTTTCTCGCTCCTTTATTTTTATTTAATTATTTTTTCCAAGCTACTAAACTTCAGTCCACGTTTTAATAATCTCAAAATAAAGAAAAAAATTAATTATAGATTTTTTAGTTACTCATTTTTTAAAAATTCAAACGAAGCAATACAGATCATAAAAATAATCGATGTTAAGGGTTCAAAATCACTTCTCGGCGTCTAACTTCCAAACAATTGCAGCATCAGAAAGAAAGAAAGAAAAATTCAGCATATAAGTTTTTCATCTTAATGAGACGTTAATTCACCTCATTAAATTAATTTTTCTTTCCTTAATCGTAAATAAATTATGGGAACTGAAAATTTCCAGAACCCCGATATCTTGTAATCTTATATACAGTCTTATCTTCTTATCATTTTTACTACCTACCTTTTTACTTCTCTCTCTATCCATTTCATTGAAAGTATCATCAAATCAATCTTGTATTCTTAATAAGAAAAGCAAGAAAAGATAAAGAAATGCGTTAGAATACTTTTATCTCAGTTAATGTCAAGAACTATGAATATATAAATATATAGTTAGAAAACATA
Source organism: Argiope argentata (assembly GCA_026289955.1). NCBI lineage: Eukaryota > Metazoa > Arthropoda > Arachnida > Araneae > Araneidae > Argiope > Argiope argentata. Next base: position 776,596 of record JAOUZG010050330.1, on the reverse strand, counting down.
ATATAGGAACGGAATTCAGTACTTGCATCATATTAATACAAGTAACACGGTGATACTTTGTATCAAACTGATGTAGACGCATACAGCTCTAGCTGAAACTAAATTTATACTGATACAAATACAATCCTAATTGAGATATCGCTCCTTTCGAAGATATACTTTGCTTGCTAATGGGAGTAGCCCAAGACCTTCTAGAAGGTCACGGGACTTAGTTTTGATTGACGGATGATTGAGAAGAGGAAAGAAAAGATTTAGTATGGGAAAAAGAAAAAAAAATTATTTATTTGTATGTGCACGATTAAATGAAGAACAGTACAGTTATGACTAGGAATGCAATATATAGACAGATACATCAAGGATGTTCATAGCGTCGCACAAATAAGACTACAAATTAGATTTTATCAATGTAATACTCTGTATCAGATTGATATAGTATCCTCGAGCAGACTGATATATAATTGAAAAACTGATGCTAGGTACATGATAATTTCACCCATTATCAGATTTGTATACCTGATAATTTTGCGTATCTGATATTAAATATCAGTTTGATAAAGTATCTCCCAATATTAAGGCAATAATTCGACATGAATTGTTCGTTACCTAAGTTGGTCTTCAACATTGAAAACATATCCATAGTAAAAATAGTTAGTATTTAATCTGAAAAATTATTTTTGATTTCTGTATATCAACATAACCTAATCATCGCTTAGCGGTGCTTGATTCCTTTCAACAAAGGTAAGTTTGCGGCTTTAAAGTGAAGTTTCCGTCAAAAATTCAACATAGAAGCTTTGAATTAGTCTTATAGTTTACACACAATGCATATAAATAGATCTATTTAACTTATGCTTTATTTATTTGCTTATTTTATTTTTATTTTATGACGATGTTGAGAATCTAAAAGGTCTCAGAATTTCCAAACCATTCACAAAAAGAAAAATAAAGAGTGGCAAAAAAGAAAAACTTGAAAGATTTTTTTTATACATTAGATAAATATTATATTTTAAAATAAATTATATTTTGGACTTATACGAAATTATTTCTTTTTATTAAACGTAGCTTCAACTTAAGTAAGAGAACGCAAGAAAATTCCTAAGCTAATTACTTATCTAGCTAAAGATTTTGAATGAGTCATATTGAGATTTAACAATATATTATATGGTGATGAAAAAATGTCATCAGATTTGAAGTTTCTTTCCTACATATGAGTTTTTTAAAATTATTATTTTTGCTGTTTTTCTGAATAGACATTACTTTATTCTTATGCACTGGAAGAATGGTTCTTTTTGTTCTACTCGGATGAGCTTCTTGTGTCTTTTAAGAGTTTTAATAGATCAATGAATTCAAGATAAAACTTTTGTCTCAAAAGTATCTTAAAGGTCCAGAGAAATACAAGCATTTATATTTAACAAAAATATTACGAATAGAAATCAATTTTTTGAGTATTGCAATGCTTAATTTTTCCATGAGCAGCTAATTAATTACATGGAAGAAATTTCGTTTGAAAAAGGCGACAAATCAACAATTTTTAAAATTGCTTTCTTTTAGTATAAAATTCTAAAATATCTAAATTAGTGACAAATAGGGAACCCTTAAAACAAAAAAATGTAAAGAAAGCATAATAAGCTATTTTATTAAGAGAAAAATATTGCATTAAAATGTAAACGTAATAGGTTTAAATGAAAAAAAGTTTTAATGATAAAAATATTAGATCTGAATTGTAGCCAGTAGAATACAGGCATTAGCGTAGGCGAATTTACACAAAAATTTCACCAATAACTTCCACTATAATAATCAGCACATTCTGTGTTACCAATTCTTCAAAAAATAAATATTAGTTTCTTCAGAAGTCTTTTTAATAGTAAACTTCTCACTGTTTCTAAATTTCTTTTGCTTGTTTATTTTTTAAGAGGAAAGTATTCTAACACATGTAACATGTTTTTTTATATTTTCCCTCGAAAGGTTGATATTCTATTGGCGAATTACTTAAATCAAAAATGTAAAAGCAATAAAAATTTTTCATTTTGAAGATATTTTTGTTTATAGCAGGGACATTTTTAGCCAATTTAATCAAAGCAAAACGAATTGTTAAAAATAAATTGTTGTTAGTCTCCAGTTTTGTTTTAAAATCTGCACGCAATGCCGCTCGTTCATCTATATTTTGACAAATTTAGAAGAAACGAATTACACTCTTATGTCCACGTTTTTTTCTCCTGTTCATTATCATGTTATAAATGATCTCACTAAAACATTACGCAAAAAGAGAATCTGACTAATAAAAATAGCTTATGGTAAGTGACAAGATAAACCACTCAAATTATGTCTAGTATCGCATCATATTATACACTTTTCCATTAAAATATGAGATTCTCGTATGCAATTAGTGTAAGTGACCTATGTTACAGACTTAAACATGTTTTATTGCAGGCAGTACCTGTTTGTTGCGGATTAAATGAAATTCCTCCGACTTCTGGACTTAAGACCAAGGACGTATTTCTAAGAAGGATGTTTCAGCCGGGAAAATTAAATTAATATTAATGTTTAAATTTCAAATAAATAAATTTGTAAAATGCTCAAATTTTTTGAGGAATAAAATATTAAAATAAAATTACATAATAAGGCCAATTATGATAGATCAAGTTTCTATCTCAAAATCGCTTAGTTTCTATGTCAAAATCGCTATCTCAAAATCGAACACCAAGTATCCGCTTGAATATAATTATAAGCAAAACTGGATAATCGTAAATCATGATAAATCTATATAAATAAAAATGAATCGCCACATGTGTTGATAAGCGAAAAACTCGAGAACGGCTCGACCAATTAGGCTATTTTTTTAGGTATTTTTTAAGACACGAAGAAAGTTTTTATAGGGTGAAAAAAAAAAAGGAAAAATTGTGAGGAAAATAGTAAAATGACACTTTTCTTACTTTTCCGCAAAAAATAATTTCCCCACCGTCAAATGAGTAGGACTTCAGTTTGTTCCCCCCCCCACGCTAATAAGGTTAGGCTTAATATGTTTTCGATCGATTATTTCAAACGATTCTATTTACTTTCTTAATGTTTGAGGCATTTAAAATTAAACATTATTAATTAGTCGATTTTTCGGATTCCTTTTGAAGTACTTTTGAATTAAAATGAAACGGAATAAAGGAAATTAAAAATTTCTAATCCGTATTTCGTTACCCCGACTGATGTAGAAAATTCTCGCTTTTGCGTTGCCTCAATTAGGGCTGGAAATTCAACGAGTGTGCAGTGTGTTGCATTTGTTGACTACTGTCACAGAGAAAAATATCATATCTTTCTCTGTGACTACTGAGTTTTCATTTTAATTAAAAGTTTAAAAAATATGTGTATAATACTGTTGTAGCTATCTCAATTTCGATTAATAAATAAAATAGATTTGACTTGATTTTAAAGAAATACGGATTTGATATGTGGTTCTGATTTGTTTCAGGTAAACACTGTAATTAAATTGTTTTTAGGAGTTGAGTACTTTTCCATGCGTATGAAGTCGTGGGTAAAAGTAAGTTAATAATAAAATTACATAGATTTTAGAAGAATTAGTAAAATAAAAAAAACTAAAAATATTTCTTAAATCATTAACAAAAAGTTTAAAAAGACCATAATTATAAACAGATCCCTTTGATAAAGTTAAAAATATATAAACCTCTGAAATGAAATTGACTAGTTTATTAATAAAAAATCTCATAATGGTAGTAAAATGTCGTCGATGTCAAAGATTGTGAACTGTGATACTGGTGAATACTTTTTGATCAAAACACACAATTTGTATTATCGGTGAAATGTCATTCATTTTAAAGTAGAATTTGTCGTTTATTGAGTCAAACAATTAAAACTGTATTGAAAAAAAAAAAAGAACCGAGGAAACTCAGTCAATAATAATGCAATAAAATGGGTGAAATTATCGTTCTGCCACAGTAAGCACACTTGGAGGTTAGCTTACATAATTATTAAGTTATGTAAGCTAATGCTTACATAATTATTTAAAATGCTATATTTAAAGGAAAAGGACGTACTTACAGTTAAATGCAGATTTTAAAAATGAAATCTTGGAATTAATATTTTAATCGTTATTCAGTTTTAAAATGAATAATAGTGGCCCTCTGTTTTTTTGCATTGCTTCTAAAAGAAATATAAATATCCCTGATCTACAGAAAACAAATGGATAAAGCAGAAGACGTTTTAAATCATTTATTTAAGACAAACGAATCAGTTATCAGCATGAAAAAATATTCTTTCACAATAATTAATTTCAAGTTATCGTGCGAGAACATTATTATTTTTAAGTCATTATTTGTCTTAATTAATTTAAAAAATAACTAAAAGTCATTAAGTAGTTTAAATCAGTTAGAAAAAGCAATACTGGTAAAAGCAGATCAACCTTTTTAAAATCTGCTTTGCATCAACTTTCAAAGAAGCATTCATAATAACAATGCAATACTGGTAAAAGCAGGTAAGAAATATATGCGATTAAAAATGTTAATTAATATTGCCATTTACGCTTTATTCATTACTTATGCGATTTCGAGCTTCAATTATTCATTGCCCTCAATTATTCCAAAATCTTTAACAAAAAAGAACATCATGTTTTTCACTTGATGACAAGGTAGAGAAAGCAGATATCTAATAACATATAAAAAATTTATTCATTATTTTATGGTATTAATGATAGATGCAGAAAAAATAAAAATCTGTTAAAATTATAAACGTTTTGTTAAAAAAGTATTATTGGCAAAAAGTAGTTTGGAAATGAAATAAACGTTTTTCATACTGTCCATTTTTGCTACATAATGGTAATCTAACTTCATGAAATTATTAAAGGATTTAAACTGCAGTTCATGGTTTTATATAGAATTGTAATCTTCCTTGAAAATAAAATAAAGTATTATATTTTATTTTTTATTCTGGAAAAGAATTTTATTTAGTGTATTTATTATTGAAGTAAATATATTCAGAAAAAAATATGATATATTAGTGAGTATAGCAGACCTTAGCCAAAGTGGCATTTGTGCCAAAGAACGAACACATTCAGACTGAAATGTCAACAGGAATCATATTCCGAAGCTGAGAATCTATTTTCCAGATTTTTTTTATTTATTTTACAAATAACTGAATTGCATCGAGGGAATAGAAAAGAGAATGATATCATCAAAATATTCTTTAGAAACGATTCAAAAAAGAGAAAAAAGAATCTGGCATAAAAATTTTGGTTACTTCTGGTAAATGAAAACAGAACAAGAGAAAAAAAAATTTATGCCATACACGAATATTAAATATTTTCAGCCAATATTTAAGGAAAATTAGACACTTTAAACAAATATTTCTTTAAAAAATAATGTGCACCGCTTTTATGAAATTGACAGAAATTCGATTTTCAATATTTATGGGAAATTGGACAGCACAAACAGACACCATTTTTTAAAACAACGCATATTTTACGAAATTGATGGAAATTCTGTTGGCAATAGTTATTGGAAACTGGAAATTTAAACAGATATCTGTTTAAAATGAAAGTGCACCCTTTAAGAAATTGGTAGAGATTCTGTTGGTAATATTTATGGAACATAAATTTTTTTACAGACATCTCTTTTAAAAATTTCTCGACTTTTGGGCAATATGTATTTAAACTATAGGCAATATTTAAGCGAAATTAGATGGCTTAAATATACACCTTTTTGAAAAGAAATACGCGATTTTTATGGGAACTATTTGCATGACTATTGGCATTATTTATGGGAAATTAGACAACTTAAACAGACATTTATAATAAATGCGGGTGTTTTATGAAATTGATTGAAATTCTGTTGGCAATATTTATGGGAAATTAGACGATTTAAACAGACATCTCTTTATACGGAATGCGAGCCTTTTATGAAGTCGATAGAGATTCGGTTGGCAATATTTATAGGAAATTAGACAGTTTAAACAGACATCTCTGTATAAAGAATATGAGCCTTTTATGAAAGTGATAGAAAGTCTATTGGAAAAATATCTATGCAAAATTAAGACAGCTTAAACAGACATCTGTTTAAAAAGAAAGCACACCTTTTAAGAAATTGATAAAAATTCTGTTGGTAATATTTATGGGAAATTAGACAGTTTAAACAGACATCTAATTTTTTTAAAAAAATCGATCCTTTTATGAAATTGATTGAAATTCTATTAGCGATTTTCTAAAGGAGAGAAAAAGTGACATTTCTCTCCTATACTTCGGAAACTGATTATTTTGATAGACCACGGATTGATTGCACTTTAAAGAATCGATTGCTGATTAATTGGCAATTAAGCAAGATGCGAATTTGATCTGTGCGGTCCAACTAAGAATAGCGTAGGAGTATCACCCTTTCCACTGAACCATTAATCATGCACAGGAAAACCGAAGGAAACGTGATGATGACTGCATTTCCTGACGCGCTGATTTCTGTTGGCGAATTAGGATGGGCGATGCATTTAGCATAAAGTGTTTCACATCTTTCTTCCTATGCTTGCTACAGTCCGAAAATAGAAAAAAATTACACTGATACATTTAGTTACAAATTTCCTTTTTATATAGTCATAAATATCCAAAATTCAATTCAGTTAAATATATGAATTGTAAGTAGTGCTGTAGTAAATGCAGCTACTTAAAAACGCGATGAAATTGGGAATTGAATTTTGAGAATTCTAAAATGAATACAGTTATAATTCTGAAACAAATTTTGGTTTCAAAAGCTCCAAAATACATATTTGGCTTTTTGATACTTGTTATTAACCGCATGCTAACAATTAACTACGAAAAAAGTCTTCAAAGATCTTGTACTAATAGGCTCTTTAAAGATTATTATTCGCTGATGGAATGCGATTATTAATACACAAATATATTTATTAGAGACTGTGCGGGAAGGTTTCGGGGAAACCATTCCCATTCGTCTTAAACTGTAATCATATTCATGCACATCGACATACAGGATCGACAGTCATCAAAATACAGGATAAAATGTATGCTCAATTATACCTTCAACTTTTACTGATTAATGACCAAAATACTACTACTCGGATAAAAAAATATCCCGTGCTGATAGTGGAGAATTGTCATACCTCCTTTCCTATTTCATCTATGTTCCTTACGACTTTGAATTCCCTCTTGTCTATTCCGTCTTAATCCCTCAATTATTCTATTTTTAATTTTTAATCCATAAATCTAAACAAGAGGGTATTACAACATTTATTCGCCAAAATTCATAATCTAATGGCTATACTATTATTTACGAAGGTTTCTATGTTTCACTGATATTTATTTGTTGTTGTTGTTGTTGCTTATAGCACTTGTCATGGACTAGCTCCGCTGATACATCAGCAGATTTTAAGCGGAAATATACGTCTCTTGTTTTACAAGTAGCGCCATCTAGGGCCAAGAGTACGAATTAGCTACACACACGTCACAACCCTTTTTAGGGGGCGGACTACATTCATTCATTCATCTCGGATCGTAATTTAGACCCGTAACAGGGAACGATCACCCCTGGCCCAGTACCCACAGTGATATTACTCTCGATATGGAGGACTTTGCGACCACGAACATATTTAACGAGCGCCAATCGCCACACACTAGGGGATTCTTTTGGCCGGTGAGCTTCGAACCCGTAGCCTAAGGAGTACGAGTCCAATGCTCTACCAACCAGGCCATCCCGGTCCACTGATATTTATTTAAAGCATCTCACCAATATACAAATATGAGTGCTAAATCTAATAGTTGAGATGAAAATAGAAGAAACAGAATCTTGATAATAATTTTCTTAATCTTAATAATAATCGAAAAATAATCTTCCAAAATATGTTAAAAAATTCTTGAACGAATATCATGAAGCGCATAGTAATTGTCTAGAATGAACGATTTCTACAGCGTATATATTATTCTTTCTTTCTTTTTTCACTTGTCTTTAAATGAGTTTAAATATTTATGGCTGGTTCGGGAATCGAACGTGTTAGCAATAGTTTTATAAATATAACATGGCAAAGTAAAAATTTTAATAAGATTTTCGTTTCATTGGCTAGCAGCTATGACTATAATTTAATGCACTTTGACAGAATACAGCAGAATAAATTTTTCCCGTCGTTCGAACATCGCCATGAATAGAAATCCTCTATTGACTTTGCTGTCTAGTATCAGTAATTAATTTACATAGATAACGAAATTAGTTCTTTTTCAGCGTAAAAAGAAGAAGAAAAAATAACTCCGTGAAATCTGCAAAGCTCAACTACTATGTAAATATAGCTGCACTCATTACTAACTCTCCTAAATCCTGGTTGGACATTCTTTACGTTGCTCAAGTGAAAAAAAAATTGCTATTAGGTATTGACTTACACTTAGATTTTCTTCTTATTTTTTTACTAGAAGAATAGAGTGTATTTGCTTTTAAATTGCCAATGGATTTTAAACTAACTTTTACTTAAATTGAATTTTTAATTTCTTGTAAAGGATAATAGAAGATTTTTAGTGAAATTATTTTGGTCCGTATTTAGTTAAACGTTCCAGATTTCCTTGTATTTTTTTGCATGATCTCCTTCTTTAACTTTTTTTGCCTTTTCCTCTTAATTACGTCATATAGAATTGATGCAGCTGGCGGCCTGGCGTAAGGCTAGCTCGTCTTCCCCATGATCTGGGGGTCCCGGTTTCGAGCATGGTTGTTCTTCTGTGTTCTATCTGTACGGTGTGAAAAAAGTAAGATCTGTAAAAGGGGGATGTGAAAGCGAATGTAATGAGTGAGCAGCAAAAGCAGAATTCTTGGCCCTAGTTGGCCTTATTACAGAATCAGAGACCAGAGTTGTTTGTTATAGCACTTGTCATGGACAAACGCCATAAGAAACAACAACAGAATTGATACATATGTTGGATTAGCTCTTCATTTTACAGGTACGTGAGACATCTAGATATAGGCTTTGTATTGATAGGCTATCAGATGAACTAGGATCCATCAGTCAACAGGAACCCCCCCCCCCTACCATTACAGCTCGACAAATTGAGGTAAGGCACATTTAACGTGTCTGAGGCAGTTTCAGACTTTTGCAGTAGTCGTTTTAGTAGAGGTTACAAAAAGAAGATAAGTGAAGTACAAAATAATATTTCACTCTGAATTATGATCAGGTGATAAACCTGTGGGAAAACTTATAGACAAATATACATGCCTGTTTCACCAGCGTGAATACCATTACTTACTGTTCATATAATTTTATTATCTTCATTGATGCTAAACAATAACATGCAATAAATTCCCTAAAAACGAAAAGTAAAGCCTTAACACACTATTACATTTTCAAAAGAATCAAACTAAAAAGGAAATTAAGATTTCCTTACAAATTATGGCTTTTAACGCTGTGGTTATGAATTGGAAACCTTAGCGTTTCAACAAAACTAAGCAGCGAAAGGAATGAATTGGACAGTTGTAATGCCCGATTGCTTCTTTATATAACCTGGATTTAGTTCTAACTGCTGAGCAGGAGTGACGAGGGATGAAATTGGCGTCATTCACCTATCATGGCCGCCAAGAAAATTCAACATAGTACGAACTTTTCTTCAGAATCAAGCCAAGCGTGTCATATTTGAATGTCTTTGGCAAATAGCTTTCGTACTGAACAAAAGAGCCAGTGAAGTCAAGTTTCAAATAAATCTGTATGACTTTATCTACTTTGGATATTCCACAGAGTCGAAGCATATCAATTACACGAAAAAGAAATCCAGAAAATTAATAAATAAAAAGTTCTCTTCTTGTTTCAAATGAAACTTTTAAATTGAACTTCATAATTGAAAAATAAAATATCCTTCAAATGGAACCAAAGAAAATGCTTCTTATGACCTCGGAAGTTCATCCAATAAAGAAAGACGATTTCGAAAAATGGAGCTGAGAATCTGATATCACATTATCGGAAATTTGGTCATTTTGCCGTACTCCCAGAAAACCGAGAATTTTGTGCTCGATAAAAAAAAGGAACGACTAATGAAGAAAAAAAATCGATTTGAAAATGATCCAAATTCGATAATGTCATATAGCTTTGAAACAAGCCCGAGTAATAAAAAAAACACAAAGTTCGCTGGACACAATAAAAATGCTTAAAAGTGAACAATAAAAAACAGACATGATGTGTTAATTAAAGAAAAGACGTGGAAGTTCGTGCCAAGCTCTGATCATAAAATTGTGATTATTTCAAAATCGATTCTTGAAAGTAAATTCAAAGAAGATGGAACTTATTGATAAATTAATAGAAAAAGTTGTGACAATAAGATGTCCTGAAAACCCCAGAATTTATTTTCAGAAAACTTTTCCTCTACAACAAAATTAAGCTCCTTTGCCGTTGTAAAAGATCTTACTAGTTACATATTAGATTTTGCCATGGTGTATATCTATATGGAATATTGTATAGTTATTTAAATGAAGAAATTTTCTTTCAATCACCAGAAGATGCTCTTTGCTTCTCCTGAGAGGATCATTTTTGTTTACTTTGTAATATGTAACTGTCCAACAAACTAGATAATTAATTAAAATATTTTGAGTTTAATTCATTAAAGGGTGACAAATGCGTTTATCACACGTAATCATTATTACAATAATTTATATTAGTGATGTTCATATCAAATTCTTTCTTTTTCGTAAGTGATATTCGAAAGGCTAATAAACTGCTGATGTTAATGAGTATATGGCAACACTTTCGTTTGAAAAATAAAAAAAAACTGGATAAATTTTTTAATACACTGAAAAAAGAAAATTCTAAGGAGCTTGAAAATCAATGCGTGTAATCATGCTAACATATATAGAGATAATATCAGTCAGTCAACAAACGTAACGTTCGCACTCTAGTTAATAGAAAAGAGATAAATAAAAATAAATATAGCATCTTTTATGAACTTTATGTGATCATGGTTCTGTTGCGATATGCCCTTTAAATGGCCTTTCAATATTTTAGCAAAAATTAGCAGGTGTGGTCTCCTTAAAACTTTTCTCGCATACACGTTTTAAGGGCATTGGCATACAGTAATAAGGAAATATTAACTGTTGTCCTAAACTTAACACTTATACTGAATCTATCGAGGCGAGTTATTTGACAATTGATCGCTGGCATACGTTAATAGTAACCAGAAAATCTACTTTATGTTTTATACATATTTTTCTTAACGCATTGAAACAAATATTTGATTTAAATCTGCATTTGTAATCACAAAATTCCACACCAAATCTGATATCTTTAAGCCATAGAATTTCTGAATTATTGCGTTTACATGTTTCTGAAAATACAGACCAAGAGACAGCCAACCGATTGTTAGATTGGTATCAAAATTTAATAGGCATGTACACTATAGATGCTAAAACTTGCGCACCGAATTTTATGTATCCAGCTCTCTTTGTTATATAGTTATCGTGTGAACTAACATTCGAAAAGCCAGACAGATGGACATCCTCTCAATGGATTTTACAGAAAATTTGAAAGAAACCTGAAAATTTGGTCCAAAGATCGTTTATCAAATTTCAACAATCTAGCTCAAATAATTTGAGTTATTTTTGTCACAGACCGACAGACTAGAGGAGATTTTCGAATAATGGGTTGTTCAAGCTCAGATAGGTCTAAAACATGGAGATACGTCGAAATCTGGAGTTCGAATTTATTGATGATTCCTATACTTGGTCTGTAATACGTATAGTAGAAAGTAATAAATTGGTTTTGTCATTCGACTGTCTTATCACCGTGACTAATTATATAATGAGTGTGATAAAAATATAAGCTTATTAAAAAAGTATTAAAAGTTAAGAATCTTTATTTTTCATACTTTTTAATCTCTGTTTATAATATTTGAGGACAAATTATTTTTTAACGATGAATTGATAATTTTGTCATTTCCAAAAATAATCGCCAAATTGTGAAATAGCACTTGGTAAATTCAGTTGTGTCAAATTCATATACTTGCGTTTTCATTATTTATCAACTGCTGTTATTTTCAATATAATCTTGGATATAGTTTTTTACAGACAGTATATTTATTGCATAAGCGTAATAAAAGAAAACTGCATAATATTTTAGAATTATACGCAAGCAACTTTGTGCTGGGATTTCGAACCTGCCAGTCGAAGCCTCTCCGTGTGTGTGGTGACTGTCGCACTTTAAATCTGAAATGGTCACAAAGTCCTCCATATCGTGAGTAATACCTCTGGGGTAAGTGGATCAGAGGTGATCGTTCTCTTTTCCAGATCTAAATTACGATATGTGGACGAATGAAGGGAAGAAAAAGATTAAAAGGGTTCGTGACGTATGTGAGCTAGGAGTCAGACTTCTGTTCTCGGGTGTTCAGGGGGCCATACCTTTAGAAGCTACCGCACCCTTCCTTCCGTTGTAGAGCGGAACACGAGAACAACAGCAACGCAAGCGATTATTTCATCAAGGAATCTTGGGAGGAATGTTTTGGAATGAGAAAAACGGGACGAGTGATCAGAGAAGTATTTATCCACTAGATAAATAGAACGCTCGCTACATCCTCAAAACAAAACAAAAACAAACAATTTCAGTCTAAAATTATTAAAATAGTTTTGCTATGCTCCCAAAAACGTAAGTTGAATCGTAGCGTTCATTAGACTTCGAATACGCATTCTATATTTGCTTGTTTTGCTTGCGCAATTACGTTTACTTCTGCAACCGTATTATCTTCATTGACGGTGGTGCGGTGTAGTGTGGGTCTAAAGAATGCGGCAGAAATTCATAAAAATTACGGTGAAGCAAAATCTGCGTATTAAAACACTATTTTTCTTTTTACTTTCCAAGGACTCGGGACCATATAGTCCGGTTTTGATTAATGTTTATAGGCTGACTTGATTTAGATACGCCGATTTTTTAATAAATGATTTGGAAGTTTGTTAGTTGAAGGAAGTTGCGAAGCTTTGTTACCTTTAAGTAGGTAAAAATTACTATTTCAATAAGTAGATAGAGAAATTAAAAAAAAATTATTATTATCGAAAAACAATCGATTTTCGTCCTTTTTTATGATTGATTTTAAATTCTTTTATGACAACGGAAGATATAAAAACGTTTTATTATTATTTTTTCTTACCATATATTGTTTCCAAAAGCAGCTTTGATGTGGTGCAACGATGTGAAAAAAAGAGGATTGTTTTACTTTATTCTTCTTGTTTCACCCGAGCACTTATGTAGCTGATTTGTTAGAAACTGATCACTTTATTCTTACATTATCTGCAGCTAGTCTTCATTATAAAAGGGGTCAATTTTATGAGAGTTTAACTACTATGAGGATACTTTTGTTTTGTTTATACGTATAATCATGCAATGATTATAATTAAGATTAATTTAAAAACAAATAATACATTAGTTACAATTAAGTTTGGTTTATTAGCAAATCATACAATAATAATAATTAATATTAATTTATAAACAAATCGTACAATAATTATAATTAAGCTTAATTTATAAACATTTCATACAATAATTATAATTAATCTTAATTTACAAACAAATCATAATTAAAAATAAGCCATTAAAAAACTACTGAAATAACGCATTAATGAATTCAAATTTAGAGACGCGCTTATTTGTTTATAGATTCCGCTACAAAAATATTTTTCGCTAAATAAAGTTTCTATAAAATGTTTCATAAATAGAAAACATGTAGAATTATTCAGAACAAAAGAAGTTAATGAAATTGGCTTGCATATTTTTTTTAAGATCTTGGATAGAATCTGAACTTTTGTTCATTCCCTGAAGCTCAGAATTAGACGAAATAAAATCATATTTTTCGTCCTAAAATTTAATTAAAAACGAAAAAATATTTCTCTATCTAAAATGTGTTCTTTTTATTTCATTTGCTAAAGCTCCGTATTATAATTTAAAGAATAAGATAAAGATACATCGTTTTTATTTCAGAAAATAAAGATAAAAGCAAGCTCATTTAAACAAATTTCCGTTTAAAAAAGTTTTTGGCTATTCTTGAAATACTAGTAAGCACACAGTAAATTTTTTTAAAAAGGTAAAAACATTTAGAGTAAAGAAAATTAAGTCCATGCTATCATTAATTAAATATTTTTTTGTAAATAGAGTTAGAAACTACACTTTTTAATAAAAGGGAGCTGTAAAATTAAATGAGAAATACTAAAATAAAAACAAGTTAATATTTAGTTTTAGCTTTAAAAATTTTACAATCTGGATTCAATTTTTTTCTAAAATAAAGGGGATTTATAGGAAATTAGAAATGTCATTTTACTTAAAATGAAATAATTGGTAGAAGAAAATAAATATCATAAAATGCTATTTGTTTTAATACATTAATACTTGTTAGTCAAACTTTTTTTTGTAGCAGAAATTTATAGAAAGTGTTTTATTTATGGATAAAAAAATGAATAAACGGCTATCATATTTAACAATTTAACATTTTAAAATAGGGTAGATATGGTTATTAAGATGAAGAAATATATTTAACCTTTTGCACTCGAATGTCTCCTCAATCCCATTCAGGACGATGCATCATTTTGACATTTTATTTTTAATCGTTAAAAATACCTACAAACGGGTAAAAGGATATAGATTAATTTTTCTGGGAAACTCAACTCAAAATAATTGTATACATTTATTTTTTTGGAGTTATAAAAAAGTCCATATATTAACTGAGTAATAATGAATCGAATACTTTTTCGAATGCAAAGGGATGAAATTTAAAACTAGTTTATTTATAAAAAGCCTAATATATATTATATTCCTCTCCTCTAAAGTTAGGAGAGTTTGAAAATCCTGAATCTTTAATAGATGAAATTTCAGAGCAACTTTTTTACAATCCACATCGTCACATCGACAACAACGAAAATGTACTGAAATATTGCTATCCGTTGAGTTTGGTTTTTCAAAAACCTAGATCGGAGCGATTAAATTTGATGAGAGTTGACAACTTCATCTTTCAATGATTCGACAATCCCTTTATTCAATTTATTATTGTTTTTAAATATTGCTTTCGAAGTTAAGGCGGGATCTGAAATGATTATTTATTCATCATTTCTTCGTCGGATTCTGAAAGAAATATTTTTCAATGATGCATTTCTCTTAACTTCATCCATTCCTTGGTAATTTTTTCTTCTTCTTCTGAATGTTACGCAATTAGAATCGCAGTAATTGATTATTTTCGATTCATACTGTAATCAACTCAAAGAAAGTATAGAAAATTGTAAGTATAAGGTAAAATATGTATGGCAACCAAAGATTAATGGAAACAGGATTTATAGAGGGATATCTTCAAGAATCAAAAATTTCTCATGGAATATTGCTATCCGTTGAATTTGGATTTTCAAACCTAGATCGAAAGGCTTAACTTTGCCTCGAGTTCAGGATTGGAAAAAGGATTCAAAATTAAAAACCACAGTGCGAATCTCTCGCCTGAATAGTCACAAAAAAGTTTGAATATGAGATCTTAACAGAGAGGAGACATATATTTAGACACACTTAGTCAGTTTTCCTCAAATGTGACTACCCAGAACACATAAAGACGACTATATTTATATAAAACTTAAATATGATTGTTGCTATTCACTTTTAATAATAATATCGTATAGGTTTTTAATTACTTTCTTTTTTTACGTATTCGTTGATCCTGAAGTCAAGTGAAAATATGAAAGACATTTATTTCCGTGCAAGTAATCTTCGCTTTGATTTAAAATCAGCCTTTGAAAAATCGCGGGTTTCAGAACGCAAAATTAGGAAGCAAATATATTGACATCAATAAATGGATAAATTTATGGATTTTTTAATGGCGAAAAAATACAAAGAAGCGAAAGGACACATCTGAATGTCTTTCAAAAACATATCCCAAACCAAGTGTTACCAAGGTTTGTGATTTTCTCGGTTATCAATGGAAAAATGTCAGAACTTTAGAATAATTACACACAAAAAAATCACAAGACAAACGCAGATATACAAATGACTATCGTCAGTTGTTTTCATGTCCACTTCGTCGCTAACATTAAATTGCCAAGCGAAATAATTTCAGACTCATGATACCCTTTGATAAGATTATACGAAAGGGTTGGGAATTCAATGATACTCAAGGAAAAAAGATATAGATACTAATTGTGAAATGAAGCATTTGATATGCTCAGAAAAAAATATAGAAGGCGAATGCCCGCTCTCATATGTTTTCTCAAAGCAAAGTTTTGATTGTTTCTCACGTAAGCAATCTCGGAACCTTTTTCGGACGTCATCGAATGTTTTCCTTATTTATATATAACTTTCTCTGTAATATAGGTGTTACTCCGTAATAAAATTGCGCGAAGTAATGCGTGAAAGGTAATACGAAATATTAATCGTTTGCGCGAATTCGGTATTTTTACTGAATCTATCTTGGGATCCTTGAAGAGTTATTTGGTGATGATTCCCTGGCATGCTGGAATAATGCCCAAAAATCTAATTTTTATTTTAGACGCATTTTTGCTAACCAATTGATTTTATTTAAAACACAGAATTGCACTTGTAGTCCCAAAATCAGTATCAAATTTAATATATTTAAGTCAATGCCTTTTTGACTTATTGCGTTTACATGTTCTGAGGGTTCAGACTGACAGATAGTGAATTACTATTTGAATTTGACTCCAACTTTGACAAATATACGCACTAAAGTTTTTAAATCTTTGAATCTAATTTCATCTATATCTTCGTTTTGTAATCATTTTTTAGCCTTATATACGAATGGACAGACAAATAGACTTTATCTTAATGGATTTTCTCAAAATATGATAGACATATGCAAATCTGATTTAAAATCTGTTATTAAATTTCCTTCGTCCACCTAAACGCGGTTTTGAGTTATTCTTGTCTCAGACAGACGGACAAACTTTTACCAAAAGTTTGCACTCAGGCAGGTTTAAAACATAAAAATTCGCGAAAATCTCAAGTTCGAATTTTTGACGGGTCCGATACTTTCTCCTTCGTTACAAGAAAAAAAATATTAAAATGAAATCTTCAATAGTGAATTTCAAGTTATCACGTGAGAACATTATTTTTTTAAATCTTAATTAAGTCTTCAACCAGTTTAAACCAATTTGAAACAATCCCGAGACTCTCTCTCTCTCTCTCTCTCTCTCTCTCTCTCTCTCTCTCT
>JAOUZG010050330.1:742606-759062 GCA_026289955.1 Argiope argentata | reverse complement strand
TATATATATATATATATATATATATATATTCAATTTTTCTTGCTGGCAAACAAAGCTGTGGAGCTCAACCGATTTTGAGATGAAATAACTACTATTATGTCATAGTAGTTCCATCTCAGATTTTTTAAAATGCATCCGCTTTAAAAGAAGCATTCGTAATAGTAAAGCAATACTAGTAAAAGAAGGTAAAACTATTTTTTGCTCGTACATTTCGAAACATAAAAATCTCTAACCAAAACAACATCACGTTTTCACATATTAAAAATCCATAAAAACTACAACTATGCTTTATACGCATTACAGCTATGAAAATTAATGTATTCTTAAAGTATTTCCTAGTAACGAGCAATTAATTTTGAACTAACCTAAAAGCACTTTTAAAATGAACTTTTGGCAGCTCATTTAGTCAGACAAGGTTGTAACCCTTTTGTTGGCCGCTGGCAGGTTTTTGTAAGGGTTGTATTCTCTAAATAGCCACAGCTAGCCATCATTTGATACCGTTTTTCCCATTCTTTTAGTTTCATTTTTATCCCCTTTCAAAGTGCAAGCATTTGTTGGGTTGGTCGGCATGGCAACGGCCCGCGACTTCTTGCTGCCAATAACATTCTGGTACCTCTGGAAATAGATGCGGGTCACGCTAGTCGCCGGTGTTCTCTCATCAAGTGCCGCCGTTTGCAAGGTCAAGGTTGGACATCACCTGCAAGATCTATCGGAAAATATTACACAAAAATCGAAGCAGAGAGATTTCTAATAACGTTTGGTGCATGCGATTGAGAATACTATTCTAACGAGATTGATTGCATACCTGCGACGTTCTACTTGCGTGTATCGAACAGCATTCCAGCAGTCTCCATAGATGCACTTTTATCGACCATTCTAAGTATGAAATGACATTGTTTTTTTGGAGGATAGTCGCAACAAAAGTAATCATTACTTCATTAAAGACTTTATATCCGCTTCTAAGCACATAGCCCTGATTTTGAAAAGTCTGAAATAATTTTAAATTTATATAGTTTTTTATTTATGTTCTGCTCAAATATTTCAATGGATATCGAATACATCGTGAGTACTCGAGAGTATTTGGTGGGTGTAATAGTATAACTTGTTTTACTCTTTGTTATGTTCAAAACTGCAAATCAAAAGTAGCTTATTTCCACTGTGATATCAATTTTATTTAAATTGTCATAAAAATTTAACGATTCAAATGAATGTCATAAGGGCTACACTTAAGTATTTAATTTTAAAGAATTGATAAATAACCTTATTTAACAAATGGTAACGAAGAGAAACTGAAATATCTCAAGTTCAAAGCAGATTTTTCTTTGTTATTGTTGCATCAAATTAAAATTTTATCTCAGTAATATATTTAAAAACAAAAGATATCTGAATTAAAATACATAATAAAAGCTTAAAGAATTGGAAATTTAGATTAGCAATATATCTATATTTATATATATATATATATATATTATTTATATTTTTTGTTAGGAAATGATATGAAATATATTTATTTTAGCCTTTTGTGAAAAGTATCATTTTAAGGATTAATTCCTGCAAAAAATCATTTTTAGAAAAAAAAACCTTTCTTGTTTTTATTATGTAAATTTATATTTATTATTGTATAAAATTTGTAAAACAACATATCCAAGTTTCATTCATTAAAAAATATTCATATTCAAATGCTACAATCCTCATTCCTAAGTTTCTTCAAACTCTTAGTCAGCTTTACAGGCGGCGATAGATGTTTGCCAACGGAGCACAGGGGGGGGGGAGATAAATCTGACAGAGGGCAAACACAGCTTAGTTAATTTAACTCCAAAACAATTCATAGTAGTTAATTTTATATTTTATTAAAGTCTATTAAGTATTAACTGCTTCCATAAAATTCTTCAACTTCTTAATTTCTTTTCCTTTTATATAACTCAAGAAATTTAATTGAATTGATATAATTTTGAAAAAAATATGTTTATATTTCTTTCTAGATAGTAATGTACCCACGGAAGGGATAACACCTTGCAATTGAGGATGAAATGCTTCAGGCATGGTGGTATCATCTTGCCACCCTGGAAGGTACATTAATAGAGGTGGGGTTGCTTCTTCCATCGATGACGGATGTACTTCCTACGAGAAGGGTTGTACCGTGGTCGGTGATAGCTCTTATGACTCACCCACAATTCCTGATAGCGTTACTGTTTCGGCAGTCCGGTCATTCTTCCCCGGGGGTTTAAATCCGGGTGTCCTCTTAGCGGATCGGATAATCTGGTATTACTAGATTGTAGTATATATAATAGATCGTGGTGCAGATTTTAGCATGTAATACAAATTATAATAATAATTACCCTAAATTTATTGTAGGTTGGTCGTAGAAATGTTTAATCAAACTTTATCAAAGAACACGTTTTAAAATATTTTGAATTTGGTTCGAATTTAATAAAATTCTTGATCTTTTGGATTCTTTTTTATTATTACTTAAATTTAATAATTTAAAATATTCCAATTACAACAGAAATAAATAATAAATAGAACTTTGTCATTTTATATTTTATTTGTATTATTTTTAAATAAAAAAATAGTAAAACTAAAGACAAGGTGGCATATTTTCTGAGTCAAGGGAAAAGCAAAAAAACCGATTCGCTTGATCATCAATCGTAAATTTTATTCATTAAATGAAGATGAATGATTTTTCTCTTCACTTCTGTATTCCGTCACAAATCTACAAAACTAAAGGATTAAATGTCTTAGGATTGTTATTGGTGTACTCTAATTTGGCAAGAAGCCATTTTTTCCCCTTAGTGCCATTAACATATTTTTCAACATAAATCAATATTAAGACCGTCTGCGACCCACTTAAATATTCGAAATTAAATATTCCTAAAATATTTTGCCTTTAGAACAAATTATACTAAACTATTTCTGACATTCTTTTCCGTGATGAATGTTTGCTTATTTTTATGCTTAATCGTTAAGAATACTAGCTTATTTAAAATCGAATTTATCAAAAAAAAATCTTTATTCAAAGTGCAAATAACTTAATAAAGACAACCTAAATTTGTAAACATTCGTTAAAAGTTATTATTAATATAGATAATAGATGTAGAATTTTGAAAGAAATTTATTAGATTTATAAATAATTTAACAAAGAAAAGTTATTTAATATTCGTTTTGAATATTATTGATGTAGTATTTTACAATATATTCGCAGTAAACGTTGCTTTGATAAAGGGATTGCAATCGAAATAAGAAGATCTGAGTAACATTTTGATGCAAAATATCTAAAATGTTCAATACGTATATTAAAATGTACTAATTGACATAACGTATTTTTGGATTGCAATAAGTTAAATAGATGATTAAATCAAAAAATTTAAAATAATTTCATGGTTATTGTTACGCGTGTAAGACATTCTTTATGAGACAGAAAATTAGAAAGAAACGAAAAAAAAAAAAAAAAGACTTGCTCTGTAATATTGTATTTAATTCCATCTTCTTGTCTTGCATCATCATCATCATCTTAAATCTTTAATGACGTAAGTTTTTTTTTTTAAAGAAGCTGATTTGCAATTTGGAAAGGAAACTGTTTATAAGTTTACAAGTACAAATTAGTAAAATCTTCACTTCATAACAATTGCTTCTCGTTCTTCTCAGAACTATATAAAAAATTCAAAATAATAATTTTAAAGAAAAGCTGAGGGGGGAAAACAAGAAAATAATTTAAATTCATGACAAAATAAGTGAATGTCATTTGAAAGTCTAAAAGTTTTATTATTTTTTAACCATATTTTTTAACAAGGCTTCATAAACAAAGATTCTAAAAGGTAATCTACTATATTATTTGTCGAAACCAACACTTTTTAATCATGACTAGTAAGTTCAAAAATAAACCCAGGAATCTTGGTATCCCTGGAACTTTCTCACTTATGCCATAATAAATATGCTGCATCTCCTTACGCATAAAAATCGTGGCAAAGCCATGAACGCAGTTGACTCTCAGAATTTTATTTTAGAGTCTCTCACATGAGTATTTTGGGCTTTTTAATGTTACGAAGAAAACCCTGCATGCCTTTTGGGATGCTCTTTTCCGACCAATGGAAATCAAAATTTGGTACAAATTAACAATTGCAGATTAAAGCATTTTGAAGTCTTAACCATTACTGAAAGGCCCTCTCTGATAATAAATTGTCGTTTTAATTCCAAACGTTAATATGTTTTTAACTTAATAAATATGCTAATAGTTTATTTTAGGTTGTTTTTTTTTATTTCCTTAACATTTTGAAACTAGATTTTTTTAAACTTTTTATTTTTTATGACCCAAGTTACGGCGTTTGTACTTGATTTATAAATAATATTGTCTAAGTAGAAATTCGATGCTTATGAATATTTAAACACACGAGGCTGTTCCGTCCCGCCTGCTCATAAGGTATACAGATTCAATTTGAATGACCGCATTGGCTCAACAGTATTTGTGGGAACTAAGGTTATATCCAAAGGGCTGTCACAAACTACAGTACAAATCTTTCCGTGGGAAGAATGACCTATCATCGGTCAGAGCTGGTCGACCCTCATCCATTTCTGTTCAGACCTGGGTGATAAGAACCAACTGATACGTCGGAAGCTTCTCAACTTAATATCTGAGGTATTTCAAAGTGGGAGTTATAAATAGTGTAATAAGTAAATAAACATTATGAAACTATCCGGAATCTCATTAATCAGAATTGATAATTTTAATGTTATCTTGTCATTTATAACTAACACAAATTTGTTTTTTCACAAATATTTTTGTTAGGCACCCACGAAATTAAGTTTGTTGATTGGCCAACCTGGTTCCTTTTCGAAGTTCTGCTACCCTCGGAATTGATAACTAATCCTTTTTCAAAGTCTTTCGATGAATTCGCATTAAATTAAAGGGTAATATAGAAAACATTCATATGGTTCCTTCTGCTTACAAATTTAAAGGAACTACCTATTCTACTCAAGAAGTAGGAATCTGATATAAATAAAATAAAATAATCTTACCCAACAAACATCGTTACGAAGAACAACTTTAATTTACAGCAATAATCAACAATAATCTTTGAGGAAATCATGTTACCAACAGCATCAGAAAAAGATAAAACATTTAAAAGCTCTCTGTATATATTTAGAAAATTTGGAAAAATGAATTATACAAATAAATAAATGAAAAAGTTATTCATGGACATTCTCAATAATTGTTCATAGTTACCGATACATATTAATGCAGTTTTCTGTGTCAATTTCCTCAGTAATATCTACAGAAGGAATGATTTTTGTCATGAATCATAAAATTAAAGCTCTCAAATTCACTATGAAACAATTCTAATACCTTTCCTAATAATTTTGATTAACTCCCAATTAAGTCTTTAAAAACTATACATTTCTAGTACATAAATGTATTTTTGGGTTAGATAGGTTTTAGGCAAAAAATTAATCTAGATTATTAACCATAGTAAACTTGATTTACTTATCAATTTGCTTAATTAATAATTAACAAACAAATTAAGATATTTCGCTATGGTTTCAGATAAGTAACTATAACACGTAAAATTTTGTTCATCAAATAATATGGAAAGAATTAATAAAGCTTTCATTCCAGCACCGGGTATCGGCGTATTATTGTTTTGAAATAATAAAAATAATAGCAAATTCTTAATTTAATTGTTAAGAAACATCTTATAACTAAACTTATTACTAATGTCTCTCATGTTTTTTGAAACTACTATAAGATAAAAGAATATGGTATTCTGAGATAAGAAATATAAGAATGATGCCAATAAAATTATCAATTAGTAATAGTGACACTGCTGTGTTTTGACATTCAAAAATAGATGAATGCGAAGGCAGATGTATTTTTCACTGTCTAATGAATTCTTAGGATGAAATAAAAACACATTCATTGCAAAAAAGCGATTGCTAACAGCGCTGTTATTGAAAAGAAATTGAATCATATAAAAGTTTTGAAAATTAATTTCGCAATGTTTAATTGTTAATGTACTGTTTTTAAAAGAGGATATTTACATTGATTTTATTCATGAAATAGACTTGGTCTTTCATTGCTAAATTATACAGTGCAGTGATCTATTTTGGTCTTTTTTTATGGCAAAGGGAATGGTTAAATCAACGTATCATAAACATTTGACTTTCCTCATAAATATAAGTTTACCTTAAAGTAATAGAAGAAACAATTCGATGGACGAATGATTTGAAAATAAAAAAAAAATATTTTGCAGACGAATTTCTAGTACGCTCATTTAAGAATTTTTTTTATCCTTCTGAAAGACCTAAATTCACAATAATCTGACAAAAATCCAAACCATAAATAAAGTTTTTTTTTCTCGAATTCAATTTCTATTCACCGTTGTAGGCTTCCGTTAAGAACAACTTATCTTTATTTGGCGACATTCATTTATTTTCTCCTCGCCAGAATACAATAACATTTTACATCATAAAGATAAGGAAGAAAAGATAATCCCAAATACGAAAACTAACCAACTTCGGAGTTTGGGTTTCGATATTTTGTTTGTCCATGGATTTCGTATTTATTCATTTTTTATCTTAGAAGAGATTAGTTGCACGAGAGCGCCACGCTACGACGGGAAAAGTATATTTATATTCTTCGTTTGCTGATAAACACTTGTGTAGTATTTTCGCTAACAGTTTAGAGTGGTATCTGATAAACTTTTAAAATAAATATTATTATTTTGTGGAAAAACCACGCGCGCAATTTTTTAAAGTCTGCTTTATTTTTCAGATTAAGCGCCGATTTCGAATTTACACACGGACAACATATGGTGATTAATTTTTTTTTGATTTTGCAATTAATATTTGTAATACCTCTTTTTTATTTTCTAGTATATGGAAAATATTGTAATCATAAAAAAGAAAAAAAATCGAACCCGAGTTTTTGATGAATTTTCCCGTTTCAAATCTATGCACTGGAAACGCATTTTTGAAATTATGTCTGTCTGCCTATCTGTGAGTACAATAAATCAAAAACGCTTTGATATAGACGGCTAACATTTGGTGTAAAGAATTACGATCAAATTTGTAGATTTCTAACAAGTTTTGAATGGAATCCAATCGCATTTAATATGTCTGTCACACTATTCGAATTCAAGTGAATTCCATAAATACAAAAAAAAAAAAAAAAGGCAAATTAAATTTATTACACAAGTTTATCCTCTACTTTCTTTGCAATAATTTATAAATAAAATCCCAGTGATTTCAATCAATAAAATTTGGTATATATTACGATTACGATCAAAATTTTATTTCAAAATTTAGTGATAATTCTTTGACAAAAAGACGTCTATATATTGCCGAGATAGATTAAAGTAAAAATGCTGGATTCACGCAAAAGATTTACATATTGTCACATAAGTTTACCAATGCCACTGAAGATATTCGCGGCCTTGCTCAAAACACACAATTTAATGCAGAGATAGGGAAATAAGATTTTTATTGGAGAATATGCGAGAGAGGTGTGGGGAGACTACTCCCACCCACTACTTCAATCTACCAATCCCCGTCAGCAATTACCCACGTCAAATAACATTTTAATGTTCGACAGATGTATGCAAAAGTCACCGTCTGCCATTCATAAGGCTCCAGCGAATCATCTCAACGCAGAAATTATAAAAATTAACATTAAATTTAAATTTAATCCTGAATTAATTTTAAAAATGATCCTATAATTAATATTAATATTAAATCTAATCCTGTGTAAATACAAAGCGTTGAGACTTTTACTTAACTATGCTTTCATAATTTGAATTCTATGCTTTCATAATTCGATTTAAAATTTTGAATTGTATAATACAAAGATCAAATACAAAACTACATAACCAACAACGCTAGATCTTTTTTTATGATTATTCAGTAAAAGCTGCGTGAATTAGTATAAATAAACATTAGAATTGCGACGAAAATTTTGAGCTTTAGAGTTAACATTAGTTATTTGAAAACTTTACTTTATCCTTTCGATCCTCCAGGTGGCTTTTGCCACCGCGGTATTTCAAATTCTTAATTTTCATTTTTTTTTTTCAAATCTGATGTTGCCATTTGCCATTATTTCTGGTTCCTATGCCCGCGGTGGAAATGACACGAAATAAAATCTGAATGCTCTCTTTGTGACCCATATCACTAATTTGTAACAATTTTTTTAATTCCGCATTTTAAAAATTCAGGGCTGAAAGGGTTAAATAAGATTTCTTTGCAAATATTCTATATGAATTCAAAAATGTGGTATTTTAACTGTGTTTTATTAAATAAATAAAATTTTGTTTAAAATGGGAAAAAACGGTGGGGGAATGGGAATGGTGATGAAAATACGCAAAGCTGTAATGTATTTTAGACATATATTGCAAGCACATTTGTTTAATCTAAATATTTAATTAATTATTATTCATTTTTTTGAGAAAACTGCTTTACAAAAATGTTGAATTGCAGCTTATGCGTTTTTCCGATGACTTGGTTTCTGAAGAAACGCATTAGCTTTATTACCGAATCCCGACAATTATCAAAGTCCAGCAGTTCGCACAGTAAAAAGATTAAAAATCATTTGTTTGTTTGATTGATGATTGCAATTAGTCCGCATAATGGCCTCTCCATATCCTATGACACTGTGCTCAAATGTAATTTCGAAGCTAATTCGGGCATGCGTTTTCTAGGAGTGGTATCAGCTATGTTAAGTAACTTCGTAGTTTTTTGTCAATTATTACTACTATTAGTTCAGACTCTCCCTATAAATAACTTGTTCGTATTTTCAATCGTTAATAAAATTTTTTTTATTCATTCACTGAAGTTCAAATACATTTTTTAAAAACTTGTAGCGGAAGATGATGTTAATAATTTTTTTTTCAAATATTAATTCCTTAATTGAATTTAATTAATATTTAATACATTAAACAGAGTTTTAACAGTTTATTAGGGAAATTAAAATCAACAAGCAGTAGTTCAATCTATAAAAGCATTTAGTATTTTTTACATGAAGTTGAAGAATGTGAATTCCATTCTTGCAAAAATCAATACTTTTTTATAAATTATTTATATTAATTGCAATTATTAAATAAAAATTACTAAAATAAATTTTTTCTTTTTGGACCAAAGTATCGATTTAAATTTTTTATATTATTTTTTTTAATTATTGCAAACCGAAATATAATAAATAGCCTTATTTGTACATTCACCCAAATAATGTGCATTTAAAGATCTCAATTCATACTGAGATAAGCACTTAAATTCCTTAACTTCATAGATATAGTCATGGGTGTAGTGTCTAGTTATAGTAAAATTACTATGAATTATGGGAAACGGAAAATTTCGGATTTGGCATTCTTATCTCAAAATAGTACTGGATGGAAGGAATTGTTAATTGTTAAACTCTTATAGGGCTATTGATTTAGAACGAAAAACTTCCTGTGCACATTAATGATAAGAAGAACAGACTAATAAAAACAATAGTCTGAAAAACAATTTTTTAAATCTAACTGTTGGTATCGTTTACCGTCTTGAATTTTTTCTCTAGGATGAATGGAATAAAAGTTTTCATTCAAAGATAAGACAAAAACATTTCAACCACTTAAAGCGTAATCCGGCGGAACGTAGTCGGGTTTTGATTGACCATTTATCTTTCGGTATCTCAGTCAGTTGAGATAGCGCATATAGGTCGAAAGAAAATGCACTTTTCTTTTGATATTTTCCAACATTTGCTTTAATCTATACTCTGTACTTATTCAAACTTATCCATGTATTTATTAAATATTTATTTGAAATTGTTTATATACTTATGTACTTGCATTCGATTTTTCTCTATCTAACATTATTACCTGCATTATTACATATCTTTCTACATTAAATTTGGTGTCTGAATAAAATTGAAAATAACGTTCTTCTTAAAGTTAGCTATAAATTGGGATTTCAACATGTGCCATATTAATGCTGTTGGAGGAAAATGGCCAGAGGGCCCTTAAAAATACCAAGCCAAAAAATAAAGCTACCTTCAAACATTCACTTTTTAAATGTTTTAAATACTCAAAGCTTTGTCAATTCGTCTAGAGTAAAATTTCAACAAGCAAATGTGCAATATCATTTCAGTGAACACTCTCCTGAACACTGTACAAAACAGCTGCTTAGCATAAATAAATGTAGATTCTCTACAAGACTCGAATAAAACTTATTTTATCATCCGAATTCTTTTTAAGCGTTACTATCTTTTTCAAAAGAATTCGCACAGAAACTTTTTCCAGACATTTCAAACAAATATTTGAGAATTTAGCTCCCGAAAATGAAAGTGCTCATAAAATAAATGAATTTATCCTTAAAGAATCTCCAAGAAGTTCTATTACCTATTATTCTGTAGCTACAAAATAAAAGGTGGCGAACGAAGAGCGAATTCTTTACTATTCTAAAGAATTTTTGAATTCTTTGAATCGTCCCAGAATGCTAAAGGTTAGATCGCCAATTATGTTAATATTCGACCCACTTAAATTATACAGCTATCCAAGACTATATGTCAGCAAGCTTATGATCCTCATAATTCAATAAATGATTCTTGGATGCATTATAATAGGAAGGAACGTTTTCATTCCCCGGATTCCTCCGAGTATCCTTAAATGCCAACATACTCTAAACGTCTCCAATTTTCAGTTCGTCTTGCTTTCGGAATTACGATCAATAGATCTCAAGGACAAACTATAACAGTTGACGATATTAATTTAGAAAATTCATAATTCCCCCACAGCTAATTATAAATTATATGCTCCAGAGTGGAAACTTCAATTAATCTGTATATATACGAGCCAAATGGAGATACTATAGCTGTCGTTCGACCGAAAATTCTAGAATAATGATTAATTAAGAATTCTGAATAAAGATTGAGGGTCTTCAAACTCCCTAAATAATTAAATATTGTATGATGAAACGGTATTTGTGTTTTGCTACCCCCCCCCCCCCAAAAAAAAAAAGAAAAAGAAAAGCGAAAGAACACTGGCGAAAGCGGAAGTTTATGGCTAATGAATTATAAATTTAAGACGAAGAGGAGAATAAGGAACATTTTTTAAAAAAATTGTGCATTAAAAAGAATGTGTTTGTTAAAGCTATTTTTATTAATTCATCTTTTTTAATGCTAGTGATAACTTAGAGAGATAAATATAGATTAATCACCATGTAATCATTAATTTTAAAATGGATTTTTGAATTGGTAAGATTAATGAATAACGCATTATATACAAATTATAACACACTTAAAATCATGTCAGTTCATAATTACTTAGAATTTGCCTTTTATCGAAAAGATTTTTTTTAAATAAACATTTTTCAATTAAAATTTAATGTAAAAGTAAAAAAAATAAACGCAAATTTGTACAGGGCTAAATACAACAGATCGGAAACGTGAATCCTTAATGCATGATTACAAAATTCTTTTGCCAAACATTTTTTTCTTCTTGTTTTCAATATGAAATATTGCAGATTATATTGCATTCAGTGTCTGATAACAATTATTTCAGTACTTTTGGTAGCATTTTAAAAATAAATTCTATTTGGGAATTGTTTAGAGATTTTCGAACCACGACCGGATGAAGAGGATCACATGTCAGTCTGGATGCCCTTTTTCACACTTTCATGCTCCTCCAAAGTTCCGAAAATTTGATTCAGAGGGGGGGGGAAATGTGGAACCATTAGATATAATAATAATAATAATAATAATAATAATAAATTTAGTTGTATTAAGGCAAGATGAGAGGGGCTGATAAGGATTTATTCTTATTACTGCACGCATTCTAATTTCATTTGAATTATTCTGCTTTTAAGTACTGAATGATTTATTATTCATCTTTTAAAATTCATGCATTTTTGTGCATTTTTTTATGAATACTCAAATTTTTTCATACAAAAAGTTATAGAGGAATGGTTACAAAATCTAGCACAAAATTTTCAATGTTTAAATTTTATAAAATTTATATTAAATTTTGTGTATCGTACTTAAAGGATCTTGCAATGAACAACGTCGATTTTTAGTTATATATCGCATTTGCCTGCTTTAAATTCTTTTTTGAAGAATTGGAAACAATAACGCTGACATTATAAGCTTTTAACAAGTTAATTTCTATCTAAAAACAATTTTTGTGGGTATATGAATTAATTAGAAGTTTGATTTGACAAAAAATAATAAAAAGTACAAAACGAAATCTACGATCGCAAATTTCAAGTTATGTGAGGACATTATTAATTTTTTAAGTCCTTATTTGTCTTAATTAATTAAGTTAAATAATAATAATGCAATACTGGTAAAAGCAGGTGGAAAATCTATGCAATTAAAAGATGTTGATAAATATTGCCATTTATACTTTCTTCACTCCCTTCGTGATTTCGAGTTCCAATTATTTGTTGCTTTCAATTATTCAAAACACTCTAACGAAAACAATATCATGTTCTCACATGGTGATTAAAAAATGCTAGCTTATTTTTGTAAATAACTTAAACAAAATTTTGATATCAATAACATTCTGCCAAGCTTTACGATGGTTATGTTCTCGAAGCTCAAACTTTCACAAAATTCTGTATAGATCAGTAACTTTTATATCTGTTATATATTATTAATGTATTTGTTATATATTTAGTTCTGTTAATTTTTGAAATTATTATTTGTTATATGTCACATTAAAAATATCGAGAGGAACAGTACAAATATACAATTACTAATTAATCTTCAACAGAATTTATTTTTCTGCCAAGTGATCAGCTATTATTTTGAGCTGAGTGGCAACACCTTTCTACTTGAAATTTATTCGCTCTCTTTTAATGTACGTAACTACATTCCAGAAATTTTTCTTTAGAAAAAAGTTAGGAAATAGTTATATTTTTGAATATTTGCATTGAAAAAGAATGAAAAATCTGAGAGGAAAAATAAGTATCCTAATAAAGGGGCAAATTTTTTCTCAAAAATTGAAGAAAAGGGATTTTTTTTGGCTAAAAAGAAATATAAAGCAAAAGTCTTCTGGTTAAAAGGTTTATCAAACTCTTTTCTTAACATTTTCAGATAACTTAAGAAACATACAATCTTGTTCCTGTATTAAAGAATGAGCTGTATTACAATTCATTTTTCAAATGTTAGGGTAAAATGATAAACATGAAGAAATGTTCTATCTATAATTAAATATATATGTATTTTAAATAAACAGATTACTTATTTTGTTGTTCAAAAGCTGCTGAACATATTGGGACAAAATTTTAACAAATTTGAAATATTAAATATGGATTAGAGTTTAAATTATGAGTTTCTTTCGCAAGAAAATCCTTTCAATGATCAGAATTTGATAAAATGGTATTAAAAAGTATGAAATTGCAAATAGAAAAGTTAATATAAATTCAAAAAAACTTAGATACAGAATTCTAAAATTTTATAATAAAACCTGTTAAAACATTAAGAATATTAAATAAAAAAAAGTTAATAAGTTCGAAAAAAAATTGACATTTAAAGATATCACCTACCTCAATGACTTAATACTTTCAAAGAAATTCAGCTTCAACTGTTTAGTTTTATTAGTAGCCTTTTTCTCAGGTTCGCCTCTCCAGAAAATGCTGATTTAACGTAAGATTCAATGTATGTAACGAAGATTTAGTTTAGAAGGGCGAGTAAATATCGAAATGCTGTTATAAAAATAAGTAAAGATTTTCTTTATTGATACTGGACGAAATAAATAAATAAATATACAGTAAATTATTGATTATCATCTTGAAGAATTACCGAAGGCCTTATTTCTTAACCACAGTTCTCATCAATTATAAATAAAAAAGTAATGCTTAATATATATATATATATATATATATATAAAGAAGAAAAGCAAAAAGCATTTAATTCGTAAGTACAGAAATCTCAGGTTTATTAAATCATATTTCCATGCTTAAGACACTTACTGAACATAGAAATCAATCAAAATTATTTTTGAGTCCATCTGTAGATTTGTTTCCGCGCATTGAAAAATGTGGGTAATCGCAAGTTAACTTACTTCTTCTTGTTAGCATTTAAAAAGTAGAAACAATCTAAAGGACATGTACTTGAAGGATTATTCCAATCAATGTGACAGATTTCGCATTGATTGCACCTCACGTGAAGTTCGCTAATGCACCATCGAGTCTTGCGCTTCAAAATATGAATCTCTGCAACGCTCTGAGGCACTTGTGTATTTGAAAGTGAGCGCATTGATCAAGAGAAAGGATGCTTCGTGTTCACGTCACGCTGATCTGCTCCAGCCAAGAGCCCGGACCCAGGCGTCTCATGTACCACTTGCGGACCTCTTCGATGGCGAAGAGCCACAGAGCGAAAGGCACGGGAACGAACCATAACTTCACGCTGGAAGGGAAGTGATTTATTTTTCAATTACAATTTAGGATTGGAAATAAATAAATAAATAAATAAAATGCTGCGTATCTAATTCATAGTTTTCATTCATTTATTCATTATTTTTAATTTTTGTTTATGGTTTTTCACTTCTCACTTCTTTTAGTACGATTTATTATTTGCATCCTAGTATTTCCGACAAGGGTCAATTAGCTGAAAGGAGACCGCAAGCAGGACGAATAAAAAATTAGTTATTTACTAAATAAATAAGTTTGTAAAAAATACTAATATTACCTGTTTTATTTCTTCGTATTTTAAGCACTGCAATATTGTTCACCCGATTACGATAAAACTTTGCTAGATTACTGCTTGCACTTGAGCGAAGGTTAGTCATAGTACGATTATTAACCTTTATTTTGAAAACAATAAAATTTACAAACAAATCTTTTCATACTCTTTCGTTTTTCAACATTATTTTAAAATGACAATTAGCAAACATCATTCTTAGTTAATTGCTCATATATCAAACAAAATATGGTTACTATCCTCGATGGCAATTAATGTGAGTGAAATGAAATCGAAAATAATTAGTGCAAGAACTAATTTTTTTCCTTTTTGTTAAGGAATAGTCCTCCTCTGAAGTTGTTATTATTCACTGGCCACACTTTTTGGGCTGCATCTAATCGCATACATTATTTCAAGTTTATCTCATTCATACAAAATAGAATTATTATTATTGATGGCAATTAAGGTAAGTTATATGGAAATTTTAATGTGAAAACAGCAATTTTTCTTTTTAATCAATGAATCGAACAGCTATATTTTAGCTGTTCGATTCATGCAAGTGTATATCTTGTTAATTGCTTAGTCAAAAAGTATGCCTCCCAAACGTACATTACTTAGTAGATTTACCAATGGAGCAAGTAGAAATAAGGGAATTCGAAATTCTTAAAGAAACTAGGAACAACAACCGAACATTGAAATAGATCGTTTGCGGATTGCAAACTCACGTGCATCAGAATGTCAAGATTTAAATGTTGCAAGAATTGAAAGACAGTGCTTATATGCTAACTGACCACGAACATCCGAATAAGAATATCAACATGTGGCAAGAATCAAAGCAACTATTCTTAACGGAAAGTTGAATGGTGAAGAGGTTCTCATTATTTGCATTCCCATTATTCCCGCCCTGCTGTTACCATTCTATTCCCATTCACGATTATCACCAAAAAAGGTATAAGATCAATCACTTCAAGTGTCGATTAAACTCAGAAAATGTATATTCTTTAAATGGCCAATTCTTTGTTGGATGCTCCTGAGTCGGACAGTCAAAAAAAATTATTTGTTTTTCCTGAAGACGGAAAAACAAAAAAAATATGGTCTACACTAAAGCACTTGAATTATAAAGTAAAAAATAGAATAAATATTATTAACATTTTCCCCTTATATATTATTCAATTTCAATGAATGTATTCATTGTCCCCAGAAAATAAATATAATTCTTTCTATTATTCTAACTAAACAAGATAACGATTTTAAAACGATATTTCGAGAATTATTTCCTCTGTAGCAGCAATGTGCCGAGTGATAGGTAGTAAGTTATAAAATATTAGATAATGTTATTAAAAGCAATACGATTATTTGTCTTGAACAAAACACACGAAATTTTTTGAATAAATACAATTGTGAATAAACATGAATGTCTATCAGCCGTGATTTATAATACAGACGTAATATTATTTGGCACTGTTTAACTTCATTTTTTAAAGGAAGAGCGTGATATGTACATGTCATGATCATCTATAAGCTTACCTGACATGTGCCAAATGTTATCCTCTAAACTCACTGCGTTTTTTAGTTATTATTTTCAAAAACAGGCAGAGAGACGGACGAACTAAAAAGGATATATTATTCCGAAAATGTATTCTTCAGACTCATTGTCAGATATGTTCGAAGCACGGAGCTTCCTCAAAACCTAGATTTCGAATTTTTTGACACTTGCAATATTTTCTCTTCCTATACTTCGTATAGGAGAAAGTAAAAATAGTACCATGAGTCGCAGTACCAGACTATATTATATATATATATATATATATATAT
>JAOUZG010050330.1:719005-742206 GCA_026289955.1 Argiope argentata | reverse complement strand
AAGCCAGAAATGCAATGATTTAAAAATGATATTGAACATGTGATTAAGTGACTACTGTTGTAATTCTATACTTTCAATTCTAAATTTTGTATTTCAATCCCTAATCCAAATTCAGTTTTCAAATGTTTGTGTATTAACCGCATCCCAGTGATTAATCGCCTGTTCCTGCCGAAGATGGCAAGCCTTTAAGTTCTTTCGTCGCTATAGTTTGCCAAAGACATGCAATTTGTGGTACACAAATACAATTATAAGGTACAATTAGATAAAACACACATACATGTACATTAAAATTAAAGTTAAATACAATTATAGCTTAGGACCTCGCAGGTTTTAATCCACTAACACAGGCTCCTCAATATTTTGAGACTTTATATTCTTAATTTTACTTCTCTGCTTCGTTTAATGAGTATTTATGGTTTGTTTTTTCTTTTAGTCATGCCAAAGTGAAACAATTACTATTTTATAGATTTTGGACTTAAGGTTGTAAATGCAGCGACGCCCTATCAGTGTGTCGCGTAAGATCGAATAAATTGCAACTCGTTACAAAATGGACACTTGAAATGGAATAATGAATTTTGGAAGAATGCTGCATCTGAACTGTTTTATGAAAACAAGTATATTTCAAATTTATTGTTTTCGACACAGTTTCTTTTAAGTCATATGCGTCCACTTTATTTTCAAAATACTTATTTTCAATTCACTTTGTTGTTGTTTCTTTTGGCACTTGCCTTGATTAGGCTTATCTCGCTGAGGTAGTCAGCGATTTAAGCTTAATCAGAATCTGTATGTAGTAGTACCAACTAGGGCCAAGAGTAAGACGACTTTTGCTACTCACTCAACACATTCGCTTGCACAGCCCCTTTTACAGCGGGGGCATTCACACTCCCTACATATAGAACACAGAAGAACAATCATGCCCGAACCGGAACATAGGGAATATGCTCAACCCCTATGCCTGGAAGCTGGCTCAATGCTCTCTTCTGATTCTTGAGTGAAGGAAACTTTTACATTTGCTTTTACAAACGAATAGGAGCGATTCTCTGAAATTACCGCGCATACTTCATTATATCATATTTTTTCCATATAAAATTGTAAATTATCCATATGGTGAAGAATGATCAAATTTTTATTTTATAGTACTGCACCAAGAGAGGCATGCTTTGTAATACTATAAAGAAAATCGATACTTGTATGTTAACTGCGTGTCGTCAAAGAATAATAGTTACGAAAGAGCATATTATCGAACATTCATTGCTGCTTTTCTTTTTTAGCGATTAATTTCTGGAATACAATTAAGATATGTACCAAATGAGTAATTAAGACATGATACCAAAGCAAAGTACAACTACCTTAGATATTTTTCTTTCAACGAATGGAAATAAAATTCGAAATCAAGACCAGTATTTGTAGATACTAGATCTCATCACAAATTTCATTGTTGTTGTTTCTTATGACACTTACCATGGACAAGCTCGCTGAGGTAGTCAGCGATTAAAGCTTAATCCGCGTCTCTTCTTTTGTAGTAGCGCCAACTAGAAACAAGAGTACGACTTTTGCTCCTCACTCATGACATTCGCTTGCAGCGCCCCTTTTTACAGGGGGGGGCATTCACACACTTTACAGATAGAACACAGAAGAACAACTATGCCCGAACCGGGAATTGAACTTGGGACGCCGGCACAAATTTCATTTCTTTAAGCCAGTGCGTTTTTGAGTTATGTTTACATGCAAGAGAAAACATAGACAGCCAGATAGTCAATCAGGCTGATTTGCTTCAGAATTTGCCCCGAAATCGACATTTTCTTCAGTTGTCAAGTTTTCAAAATTATAGCGTTTATGTTTTTTAAAAATGTAAAGGTAGACAGTGTTCATAGACATTGAGACAATATCCTTTTAGTTATCCTATTCATATATGGATAGATAATAATTCAAAATACAATAATTCAATTTTTTTAAACTCAAGGAGGTCAGAAGATTCGGCAAAACGTCAAATTAAATTTTAATCAAATCAAATTAATTTTTTCTTACCATTACTTCACTTTTCCTTTCCTAGTATACTTCTCATACGAGAAAGTAAAAATTATATCTTCTTTATATTGTTGATGTATTTGAAAATTCTCTGCAATAG
This sequence comes from Argiope argentata, assembly GCA_026289955.1. Classification (NCBI taxonomy): domain Eukaryota; kingdom Metazoa; phylum Arthropoda; class Arachnida; order Araneae; family Araneidae; genus Argiope; species Argiope argentata. The sequence continues at coordinate 740,078 of JAOUZG010050330.1, read as the reverse complement.
TTATACAAATTTCTAACTAAGTTTTTTATGGTTCTGGTGTATTCTGTTGATTTATTCTAAATGATAAAATGCAATCATTAAATGACTGACACTATATACAGCAATTTTTCTATTTCGTTTTGTCAAATACAAATTAATTTTCTATTCAACAAGAATCATTCTGGAAGCTGGATAAAAGTTACAATTTATGAAAATCTATGCATCGTGCAAATAAATGTATTATGCTGTGCGGGATGACAATTACATTTCCAAATATCTAATCGCGATTTGAAATATGCGTTTTAATGATTTATTTTATAGATTTGGAGGATCATTTTAAATTATGAACAACAAACCTATTGAGTAGTTAATCCGCTTGTGAATTTCTTAAGCATATATTTGCTGTGTTAACTTCCCGTTTTAAAGCTAAACAATCGATTTAAGTGGCATTTGGGTAATATTTATTTCCATTAGTTCATTTAATAATCCATAGGTCATAAATGTATTATAATGCTTTTAAAACCGAGGCAGTTCATTTTAATTTTAGATGTCCTTTTTAGAAAGGAAATAAAAGTGCACCTTTTAATTTTTCAAAAATATTGTTTCTTCGCGGCTATAAAGAAGGATGGTTTACCGATTTAAAGAAAAGAATACACACACCTGTAAAATCAGAATTAATTTGTTTACTTAATTGAATTAAAATAATTTCAGTTAATATTAATTAAGAGTTGTTTGATTAATTATTTAATGTAAGTTTTAATGAAAATTAATCATTCATTTATTTCGTTGCATTAATTGGTTAATATATTAACTAATGATTCTCTTAATTATTCATTTACAATATGGATTTCAATAATTTTGTTGAAAAAGCTCTTAGTATCACAAAATTTAGGTATTTCACCTCTAGGCAAAGTTTGAACACATGTTAAACGGCACATAAAGAGCAGGAACACTCCCCCATGGCCGTTCAACATTTAGAGTCTTACACAGCGCTCAGGGGAGGCCTGAACTGTTAAACGGCACAGTCAGGGATTAGGAATTATGACATAATTATACAAATTTCGATTTTCATTTCATTGTGCGCGAGAACTTCTTAGGAAATAACCATCTAGACCTCAAACATGTTTGCCATCCCAACGTGATACATGATTTAACAAGATTTGCAACATAAAAAGTAGAACTTTTGCAGCATTGATTCGCGCACTCTTTTCTCTTCCGTTAGAATATCCAGATGAATGGACAAATCCAACTTTGCATAGAATTTCAAACATTATTCTTGCTAGAGGCGGCTTAGGAATACCTATTGATGAATGACAACCCAATAACGACTCACACAACATGCATTTACGAAACCAGCATCTAATTCGAAACCCCTAGGAGAATGTGCGCATGTCCAGCTCGCATAATAGACCAAGAACCATACCAAGAGTCAGCCAGACCACTTCTGAGGCAATTTTCAGGGATTGTTAACAGATGTCTAATACATTTTCTTGCCATCATAACTATCATCTGAAATACAATTACATTAAATGATAAGCAGTGCATTTTTAGAAGAAGCGGAAGCTTACGGCATGACCACCATCCGAAAAAAGCGTGAGAAATAGGGTGTGTAAACGGCCGAAACCGCTAAGAGGAGAGAAAAGACGAGACTGCAATTTAAGTACCAGTTCCTGAAAAGAAACACGAAATACAAAATTATCAAATTAAATGCCATTGTGGATTTTTAACAAAATGCCAATATATTTAATATCACTAGGTATAATTTCCTCAGTAAATCAATATGCATTTGTCCTGTAAGAGTTGTGTGCTCTTCATTTTGAAACATTGGTTCCTTTTAAATTTATCTGCAATTCATTTATTCAAATCCTTTCAACTTTAAAAGAGAAAAAAAAAACCCCATTGATATTGTGCCTATAAAGATGTCGATTTTTATATTGTTATGATGAAACGATTTGTAACGTCCCCCCCAAAAAGTAAGTTTGAAAACTAATTCAGAACGGCTTGGCAACTTCGTATTAAATATCAATCACTCAACGCACTACAGATATTATTGAAAAGATTAGAATATAATTAAAGCTTAACCACTTAAAATGGAAAGATGTGCCGAGTGCATCAAGATGCAGTTATCAAAAAATTCGCCAAAGAATGTGCCGCACAAATCAGCGAGTGTCACAGAAATAAAAACGATATTCGCTACCTGTCAACTGAGATTGTTTATCAGAGCACATTTTTAAGCCAAAAAGTACGAATATTTCATTTGGAAAACATAAATCTCTTTCCGATTTTCATAAAGCATCGGAAACTTTGTGTATCCTTGTCGTGAGTTTCAGTGGATCGTTTTGGTAAATCTGTAAATAATGAAAGTTTATTACTCTTCTCTTTGAAATTTTAAAAATAGATTTGAATATGTAATTAGAAGTATCGGACAGTGTTTTAGGCTTAACTGATTTATCTTTATTTTATTTTTAAAATTATAACAGTGATACACACATAAAATTATTTAATAACGTCATTATACACTTCTGTATTCTAGAAATAACCAGATAATAAATCTGACAATCAGAAATTAAAGCAATGAAAATAATTGTTGGAAAATATTCCTTAACGTTATTAAAATTAAGATAATATACAAATATAAAATTGGTGTGAATGAAAAACATCATTTTTATTTTATTGTAGTGCAAAAGAAATTAATTTGCCCTGAAGTTATTGCCGAGAAGTTATTGGCGTGCCGAGATTGTTATTAATTTTTACATCCTAATCCAGTTAAAATGTTTTAAAAATCCTTCCTTAATGTGATTTTTAACCCTACGCCTTACGGACAAATTTATAGATTATTTCCGACTAATTTTTTCATCTTATAAACACTATTATCCCATTTAGAGTTAGTATGACAATCAATACACATTATAATATACACATTTAAAGAATCTAGCAAAATGTTTAGGGCATTAAAATCGTTGAAAATTTCGAAGAAATTAATCAGCATTGGAATATTGTTATGAGCGAATACAAATACAATTAATTTATTAAGCAATAAGAAGCATCCAGACTGTAGATTATTGTTTATTGTAAGATTAGTTTGTTTATTATTAGAAAGAAAATCAAAACTTGCTCAGAGTATATCTTTTTAAAAATATATCGACTTTCTGCAGTGCAAAAAGATTCGGCGTTCGGCGTAAAAACAAGTTCAAAGAATTTTTTTTTAAATTTATAGCGATGCCAAGATATCTAAAAGAGAAAATGCTGTTTATTAGAATTTTTTTTTTGCGTGATATGTCCCATTGTTACCGAAAACCAAGCTATCATTATATAATAAATGCTTATCTTCGTTTATTACATCTATAAACTAGACTTCCGATAATCTGTGGCTCGGCAAAAGCGTGTAAATTTAATTTTGATTGATAAGTCAGTATAAAAATACTTTCGAAAAATTTATAAATATAATCTATTACAGTTGATTACTGATAAATTTTTGATTTAGTTAGAATTCTATATTTAAAAGTTGCTTGACTATATATTTTTTGAAAAATAAATAAGTAAATAAAATGATATTTTATTTTCTCTATTTAAAAGCTTTTTTTTGTCTGAATTTTTGAAACAATGATATGATCGCGGAAGACCAAGGATAAGAGAGTTTACAGTTTAATTTAAAGCAACTCTTTTTTTTTTAAATTCAAATGAATTTTCTTTCAATTAATTTTTGAAATAATAACAACTAATTCTATTTCAGCAGTATAGGTATTTATTTAAGTGTGTAATAATATTTTTATATGTTTTACGTGATCCAATCCTAAATTATAGAACAAATTTTCTTTTTCTTTTTATATCTTACCAACTATGTCGTCACAGTAAACGTTTGAAAACTTTTGGCGATATAATAACTTTGGCAAATATAGATGCGATTGAAACGCAGCAGAATATCTACTTATAAACGGTTGTCAATTTGTTTCATATCAATATCATTTCACATTTCTAATGCATTATTTAATTCCGTCGAGTAAGCTCATAGAATGTAAAGATTTCAAGCTACGAGGATAATGGTGCTTCTGGCTGCATTGATGGTTCTAATGGAATCTGATTAATATTCCATTATTGATAATCGAAAACTTTGACGCTCTCTTTATGGGGTCTATTTTGTAATTCTAAGATCCCCTGAGGGTTCGAAAAACAATCATTATTTTCCGTATTGAGATGTTCTGAGGTCTCATGATTGCGGATTATTTAAATAAAGAAAAACATATTTACTTTTCAAAAAGATATCAGAGAAGGGAAATTTAAATATTCATGAAAAACAGAAATCTTTAGCCAACACTCTTTGAAATAATAAATAAAAACTTCAATCAAGAATTAATAACCTTTTAACATTAATTAAATACTTAATATGCTTGATTCAGAATTAATGCTTTTCCACACAATCCAGAATGTAGGAAACACCGATTTGAGAGACGCATAACTTCAGTTTCAGAATTGCAGATAAATTTCAGTTTTTTTATTGCAGATACTTCAGAGGTAAAGAACATGATTATTGGATATATGAAAAAAATAACAAAAAATAGACAAGAACGGATATTATTTGACTTCTTTCAAATTAATATAAATTTGTACATGTTATAAATAATCAATATAAAGAAAAATCCCAGCTAAGTATCCCGTTTGTATTCGATTGCAATAATTCTATAAATTGCGCTCTAATTATTGGATGTATCCAAAGAGGATTGGCACAGTAATTATCAAATGATTTCAAACATACCCCATGCCTTGTTGGAAAATAGAATTCTTTAGAGTTTTGCACATGACAGCATTGAAGAGTTGCATTACGACAACTGTGTTAAAGAAGGCGGTCTGCCCCAAGAATTCTAATTTCTTCCGATGATAATACGTCTGTTGAAAGAATGTTAAAAAAATAAATAAGACAATATTTGTAACACAAAATACGAAGTAGTTGTGAACAAACAGAAATGAAACTGTTAAATATAATTGTTTTTAAAAAAAGATCGAAAAGTGTTTTTGTTTTGTATGTTGTTTCTGATAGTCATATAATAAGCTATAAATCTGATCTGTAATGCTAACTTTTCTAAATTTCGAAAAAAAGAAAGGACAACAGGGTTAGATATAATTTAATTTTTTAAAAAACTTATGCATGCGTATCAAAATTAGTAGTACTGCATAAAATAATGATGACAATAACTTAAAAAAGACTGACGACAATTTTATTTGTAAATTAAGATTTCATACAAATTTTAAATTTCGATATAATTACCACTGTCATCAAAATATTACAATGTATTCTCTCAATATTAATCAATAAACTCTAAATATGTCAATATTTATCAATTCAATCATTGCCTTCTAAAAAGAAATCGTGGTCAACGTCATTTATTCGAATAGCGATCTGAGAATTTGCTTCAGTTGATGGTTCTCATTTCCCATAATCGTCAGCAATATTTGCGCTTCCGTGCACAAACATGTTACAGCACTTCGCAACTGTTAGGCGTAACAATGCAGTTTCACTGTACGTACACTTTATGTAACAACTGATAAACTTCAGGTAGTTGCACATTTTCATTAGAGCTGCGCAAATTGCCAATCTGGACGCCACTTATAAATTTTGAAAATGGTTATGACTGGTTATGATGCAAATTAAGATTGTCACGTGAATAGCCCTACTTAATGCCAGGTTTACACTCGGCCAATTATAAGACAGTAAGTAGGCAGCACATGCGTTAAAAGGCTGAAAAATACTGATCAGTCGATGACAAGTAATTGTCCCAACGGGACAGCAACAAGTCGCAATATAGGATTTTTTTTCTTACTGCGCATGCGCTTGTAGACTGCCTTTTATTTTGGCGTGAAATTTGACTTTTATTTTGGCGTTTTATTTGGCGATGACTTATCATTGATAAATTCTGCCATTTTTTGCTGTTCATTATTTCATGTGATAATTTGTGTGTGTGTGTGCATCTGGTTTGTTAATCTTATTAGGCTTTTATTTTCTATAGTTTTTCAAATTTAAGTTTGTTGACCTTTCTTTTTATTTAACCATATTTATCTGTGTTAATATCCATATTTTTAATAATATACGGAACGAAAAATAAATTCAAGAACGTCAAGAAAACAGTTTATAGCTAAGCATTGAATGCCTTGAATCTTTCTTATAAAGTTGTGACAAACTTAAATAGGTCTCTTTCCTACGCATGCGTCTGCCGTTTCATAACTGGCCATATTCTACTTGCCGTTTCATAACTGGCCATATGATTATTCAGGTAAATATCTGAAGTGTTGCCACAAAGTGTCATCAAAAACAGGCTTTTATCGAAACTTTTTACGAAAGAGAACAACTACATTTTTGATTGACTTATGTACATAATATGTTCTTTATAAACTTTCCTTTGTCGTGATTTGCAACATAAAGCAATAACAATAAAAGACGATGAATAATATTATTTACCAATTTATGACCCTATTTTACAAGGGAAATATTTTAATACATAATACTAAAACAAACATATTACAAAAAAATCAGGAAAAGAACAAAGCATAGGCTTGTTTAAAACTACTTAATGAGCTCTGTAAGGCTCGTTAAAGATGTTCATTTGAAAACTATTCAGAAGTCGTTGAGTTATCTAATCAATTTATTATTCATTGTTAAACATTGTTTTGCTTTTGCGAAAAGGTCATTTATGTTTTTTAAAGAAATATAAATAATCGACATCATTATCACATAAAGTTGTAGTTATAATATGATTGTGTATTTAACAGTTTAATGGATTTAAAAAACACTGGAGTACTGCTTTGCATCAAAAACAGCAGTTTTTGTTGAAAACTAATGGACGCATTTTCTTTCTCAACTTTACAAGCAACCCGTTATATTGCTGTCACACGCAGTAAAAAATATTCTATGACTGATTTTCATACCATGTCATAGGCAAATTGTTTACTCTCTCAGCAACAATTTGTAGAGACATGTAGAGAAGGCTAAGTGGATTTTTTTAATGTTCGTAACTTCTGTTCGTTTCTCATACTAAAATAAGACTTTCACTATTGTAGCGAGTGAAATGCACTTTCTACATTTAAAAGCTTTCGAAGATCAATCAAAAATCCATTTTCTTTTATGAATGTTTTTTGAAATGGCTGAAGGTCTTCTAAAAAATCATTCAATTTTCAATTTAAAATAATTGAAATTCCGAATGCCATCTTGAGTGATGATCGCTTTCGGAGATTTGAATGCTCTAGATGTTTCTTCAAAGAAAAAAACAATTCATTTAGGGCAAACAAGAGATTTCCCTCTAAATATTTTGACCGATTTTGGAATTTCTGCATTAAACATTTACATTTAATTTAGGGGACATCAGAAGTTAAATAAATATATCAAAAAATATTTTGATAAATTTCAGAAGAGATGCTAATGTTTGAAATCTAAGGAGATGGTGGACTTTATAAAGAATTATTACAAATTGAGAACAATAAAATTTTTATGTATGTCTTTAAAAACATTTTTAGAATCATATCACTTTTCAAAATTAAAAATACATAATTAAAAAATATTTTTAAATATTTCATGCGTCTAATTTTTCCATTTCATTTTTAATTTTTTCTGTTACTTTTGACTTATTTTTCTTTGTAGATTTATTTAGTACAAAACTAGGTATATTTAGGAGTTCTAATTAAAAATTAAATTATTTAGTGATATATTTATTGACGCACATTGATTTTTTAAAAGATCTTTTTGCTTTACAGAACTAAAATTGACTTTTGATCAATGAAATAAAAATATATAATGCATACACAATTTTCTTTAATGTTTAATCGAAGTATTTATTATCAATTTTATAAAAGTTTCTAAATAATTAAGATATTTGGAATGTTCGAAACATATTAAATTTAATTAATGCATCGTTCAGAGCACAATTAGGAGGTCGTTCAAAATAATGCACTTTATAACACTTAATTGAAAATACATGCATATTTTGGTAATAAAATAACAAAAACAGCCTTTCATATTTTTGTCTTTTATTTCTCAAAATCCACTATTCTCTTACAATGTGCTCTCATTTTTTCATCAGGTAATTATTTGATATTTTTTATTAAAAATTTTTTTAATTATAGAATGATATTTAAAATTTCAATAGATCTGGATTAATCAATTTTCATTATTTTTGTGACATTTTAGTGGGTTTTTTACACTACTAAATGAATGAGATAAACTGCAAAAATTCATTAACATGAAATCTAAACCTTATTTATTGCAAATACTTTATCTTAAAAGAAGAAAAAAAAATTCGAACTTCAGAATGCTCCAGGTGTTTCCTTTATTTTATCAAATTCCTTGAATTTTTATGTAACTACATAAAAAAATCAGGAAGAAAATATTTTGACATACATATACTTGAAATGATGGTTTGTATATTTCCTTTAATAAAAAATATTGGATATGTCCTCCAACAAATTAATTATTTTGCGTTATTATATGTATTTATCTCAAAGTTTCCTTTTGAAACACAAAATTTAATGTTATTTTTCGATTGAAAGTAGAGAAACTAATAGAAAAATTTCGATTATTTTCGAATAATTTTAAGCATCTGGCTATTCATTGATATTATGTTTTATAATTATGACTATAATTCCGTAATAAGCAAAGACATTGCAATTAAATTTAGTACTCTATCTTTTATGTTGTTTCATGGTCCCGGTAAAATTACAAATTGATAAATTTAAAATTAAAAAAACTTATTTTGGTTGTGTCATATCACTTTAAATGAGTGCTTCCAGCGCCTTTCTATGAAATAACACTATATTGTTTACTGATTTCACGTGCGACTTACTTTGAATTTATCGTCACATTCAAAGAAAATCACGTCTGAAGAATATTAAAAAACTACAACAATCAGGAGAGATCTCCTTTTAATTTTCTTATATATTTAAACATTTTAACACATTCTTTTAGTTTTCTCTTCATGAAAGACTACTGCTGTTGAGCGCATCACGGAAGGGAGGAGAGCCGAGGTAGGAGACAGAAATTTTTTCATAATATCGGCAAAACTGAATTCCATCCTCCCGCCATGCGTATTGTTACCAATCTGTAATATTGTTTCCCAACATAGTTCCATCGTAGAAAAGCTTTATTTTACGCTGATCGGATGCCGGATCAATGACCTTCGGGCTTGGCTGCAAACTTGGCGATTTTGGAGCCAAAATAGATGATACTAGAATTTAGGAGATATGACCAATAAGAGTGGAGTTATGCTTTATTGTTTTAGAACTTACTCTACCCTGCTCCAGAGGTTATAAAAGGCTGGCTAGCAAAGTCGAAGTCATTTAGAGTCCTACAGTGAGTCAACAACTAATTAGTTAGATCAGTCCACCGAACCACACGCATTGAGTGGAACTCAAGCAATTAGTGCATTGAGAATTCATATCATGTGCTGAATTTTGGGGGCAAGTATTGAAGCAGCATCGTGTCGTGTGTGGAGTAGTCTGTCGTATTATAGGTCGGCATAGCTTAAGCGAGGAGGCAATAGAGTATAGCTGACATTTGGAGGGACCTCAATGAATAGTTACCCAGATTCCCTCTCCCTTCTGAGTTCTGTTTGACAGCAACACATGCAATTGTGGTTATTTACTACAGCTTATTACTTGTGGGCTGCTGTTTGTTCTATGTTGCCGTGTACTGTTTGTGTGCGTCTCGGCTATGCAATCGTTGTGCATGCATTCGTTAATTAGCCTCGTTAATTGTTATTGTAATCTGTTGATTATGTTGCATCATACACCCACTATAAGCGAACCCATCGTCGACTTTAGAGTAATTTTTAATTTCTATGACAGTATTGCAATTAAGTGAATAGAATTTTGTATTTCGAAGTACAAGGATGAAAGTCACATACTGAAATTAGAATTTTGAATGCTTTATTTCAAATTTTAATATAGACCCGAATTTTTGATCACAAGATGGCGTATCAAAGAGGTAAACAAGTAGAAGCACGTCCAAAATAATACACATCTACATGTTTGATAAGAAAACTATTAACATGTCTAGTTCTTTCAGGTTTTGAGCTATAGTATTTACTTGAAAATTGACAAGCAGCCAAGTATGCAGACTTCCTTTAAATAAACTTCGTTAAAAATTGAACGGATATTTATAAATTCGGGATTGTATCCGTAGGCCAATTATTCCAGCTCTGGCAAATTAAACGAAGAGCAAAAACTTTATATGTGGCTTTGAAATTAAAATTTTCGTTTACTAATGAACAAATTGGTTTTCCTTTAAATTTCAGCATATAAATATTTTTTGTCTATACTGCTAACTCCCAAACTGATGGATAATCCTGATGTTAGTGAAATAGTTGCTTCGCGATTTCCTTTACATATGATACTAAGGATGACAGGCAAGAATTGATGATATAATTAGAGGTCATGAGCTATTCTTATAAAAAAAGTGGTGAAATCAAGCAAGTGGTTGTAATAGTTTACTGTTCTTTGTTTTTTCTAGCTATTTTAAGACTGAAAATCCAGATGTAACTCAAATCGCAGATGTAAGATAAAAAATGCCAAATGACCCATGAAAAAAAATATTCGTTTCACCAACGAAAAAAAAAAACATTAGCAGATACAATTTTGCATCACATTAACAACCTTTTAGATAAACGATTTTACAGAAGGTAAAATCGTTTATCCTCAAAAATCGGTGCAAATTATTGTTTTTTATTTTCATTTCCTTTTCCATTCTTGGTGAGATTAAATAAATAAGAATGAAAAAGATTATACATATATATCATGAACATTTAATTTCAGTTAGATCAGAATTAGTTTTTTTTGGTATGGTATTTCACATATAAGTTCACGTTTTCTCATGGCATTTTAAATAATAATTCTCATTTATGTTGGAATCTCTCATGGTTTTTTTATGCTTAATATATCGTCTGAATTTTTTGGCAGATTCCTATAGGAAGACTACCTTTGCAATGGTTCTCACGAATAGACTTCGGGAAAATTTCTTTAGTTCTGCCTCGATCTTAGTCCCTAGAACCTAAAACCCTCTTTCGTTCAAAAGTTTATATATGAAAGTTTTTACCATGTTATCTTGGGAACAAGATATCTAAAATAATTTGGATTTAACTCGCTGAAATATGTTGTTAGAAATACATGAATCTCGACCTAGTTCGTGAATGGTCCATACGGCTGAAAGGGTATGGAAATTTAGGGGAGTTGAAATTTTCTAATCTAAAAAAAATCTAATTAGCCAAATTAGCTCCTAATTAAGATAAACAAATTTTGTATTTAAAGTTTTTTTGATAACTTCCATATCTAAAAAATTAGAGGCTGAAAAAGGATCTCCAAGCCCAATTTTAACCGTTTCTACCATCAACAATATATGTTGCTATATAATAATTTAGATGTAAAGGAATATATCTCTGCTTTCCATCTTGCCGAAAGGAATTTTTTATAACGGTCTGCTGAGAATGGACATATAGAGACATGCGCAGTACATCTTTTTATGGCCTACTCAAGTTGTAAGGCTATTTATGTTATGGCTTCAACGTTTACCTAGCATTTAAAAATAGGGACAATGAACATTAAAATTTTTTAATTTTTGATAAATGTTAAGACGAAAAAAAAAATTACAAATTATATAAAAAGGCGAATAAAAAAAATTCTGATTAAATGCATGTAAATAAGTTAGATATGTCTTCGGGAAAAAAACCTTTTAACAAAATAAATGCATAGCTCTCATCAAAGTTCATAGTTGTAATGACTTTAAGACCAGTTATTTCCGATGAAAATAACTCGCTTTCGGGTGTAACGAGAGAAAGCGTTGTACCATAATACCATTTCTTGATGAGATTTCGTTAGTGAAAGCTTTTTTCGAGTAAAAGAATATAGATTCATAGTAGATACTAATCTTTATAATACAGACTAATAGTAGATACAAGCTTTATTCTTGATATGTCATATCGTAGTCTTGGCTATAGTCACAAAAATTATATTCAAAGCTTGCATCTATGTAATAGCCATCAAAGCTCAGTGATTAAATTTTACCACATTAAGTGCTTCAGTTGAGCGGCGATACGGATTCCTTTCTTTCGAATCGAAGTGGTATTGATCTTTCAGCTTCGAAACATTTCCTTAAGGCAGAAAACTTTTGGGAGCATCCACTTTGAAGCAATTCTCTATCTTTCACTTCACCGTCTCCGATTACCTCAGACATTGTTTTTATCTAACGCGCAGGGTGTGGAAACTTTTGCTTCACATTTTCGAGAGAGTTAGGCCTCCCATATCCCTCCCTCGTTTCAAACACTCTCGCCAAGTTTCTGCCATGAGTTCCTAATGCCCATTCAAAATGACAGGGGTTATGCAAAGTGGAATGAGTGGATTTCAAACATTTCGACCCCTGCTGCTTCCAAACGGATTAAAATCTGCGTTTGCGCAATGCGCAGGTTTGTCTGGCGTGAAGGGCATGTGATTGATTGGTACAGGAAAATAAACAGTTCCAATCAATGTCCTCTGATCTCTGTCAGTTTTATTGGCCGCTGGCATCCGTGTTTCATTTTCCCCATCATTTTACTGTTTACTTTGGGATTCTGAAACTTTCCGCGTTTTTGCGTATGCATTAGGAGGTATTTATTTCATCTAGAAAGAGGTGAGAAAAAATAGGGAATGGGAAGGTGGTTGGAATTAAAAAAAAGAAAAGGAAATTCCGAAACAAAGAAGGGTAATAACTGCTCTTCTTTCCGAGTATCATTCCTTAGCAAAGTACAACAAACGAAAAGTTCTAGTTTTGGACAACTGAAATGAATCGTACTTAAAATATCTGGTAGAAACATTAGAGAATATTGTACATAGTGAAACAAATGGGTTTACTTCAAATAATTCGTGAATATTTCAGATATATATCTCTGTTCCCTTACTACTTAACAGTTAGAGCTCATCTAAGTTCGCCAAATAGTTAATACAGCTTACAAATGTCTTTAAAAACGATATAGCAACCTGGCACCTGTAATGATTTAAATACCAGACTAATCTGTCGTAAATGGCTTGCACTCATACATACCCATTCTTGATTGTAGTGGTCTTTCAGATCGTTGATGGCTTTGGAGTCCCAGACATTCTTGATTCCAAACACCATGTCCGGCGTAAAGCCGTCTTCAGCGATGATCAGGAAATTGTTCATGTAGCCCACCATTGTCTGCCAAATGCCATATTGCATGTAGGACACGAACAGTATGCTAAAAAAACGTGATATATTTGGAAATGAGGCTTTTTAAAATTACGATAAAATAATTACTTTTCCTGTTTTTCTTGAATTTCTCTCCAATTTCTACAATACAATGAGTATTGTAGAAATTGGAGAGAAATTGTTTAGTTTTAGAGTGTGGTTACAAAAAGGTGTATTTTGTATAATTCTACTATCATAGATACAAATTTGAAGGTATATAATTTAATTCAAAATGTAATACACATCATTAAATACATATAAAATTGTGTAATATAGGCATAGTCGCTAATTTCTTGTATGTCATTTCTGAACACTAATTGCAAAATATAGATCCAGCATTTTTTTCTGAATCTATATCGCTCTGTCCCTACTCCTAAATCTATCGTAAATACAGCTTTTTTCTGAATGTATCAGACGTACCGGTATTTATGACATCTCCTTTTCAAATTGATTGAAATCAAACTTTGACAGGTACAGCATTCGTAGTACAGAATTTCATCGTATTTGTGAATTATTGCATTTGAAAGTTAAAACTGAAGAACTCTTAGAGAGCTTTAGTTCAAAATTTGATAAAAATTTACATTTTAGAAGCAATGTATCACCTATGTATCAGATTTTATCTCTTTAACTTTACAAGTTTTGCAGCTATGGATTTCCTTTGTACTCTTACAATCCAACTTTCTTTGAATGAATTTTGTCCAAAATCTAATAGAAATTATAAATTTACTCTAACGTCCATACCGTATTCCATCCATTTATTTAGCAGCGTTTTTGAGTTACCATGTTCATAAACCGACAGACGACATAGGCCGAAATGAGTTTGCTGAACTTAAAGTTTGGAACCTAAAGATTCTTCAATATCTAGAGTTCAAATTTATTTCTCGAATTATTACACATAAATGAAATATATGTAGCAATGAATAAATGAAATATGTTTTTTGCGTATTTCGTTCACAAGAAAATAAAAAATTATACTTAATATTCTACCTATTTCTCGAATTTTTTTCTAACATAACTCACACTGAAATATCTTATGCAGGTCTTGCTTTGCTTAAATTTTCTAATCTATTTTCTAAGCACGATGTTATGTCGTTTGACCTCCGATGCTTGTGATTGTGGGCGGGGAAGAAACGTTACTTTAGATCGTTTTTCTTTTGCATTTATATATAGATTTATTTCCGGGAACTTATATGAGCTGGTCATAAGTATTTCCTAGAAGGAATCTATACGAAAAATAGATATGGGATAGAGTGGAAATGGAGAGCGGTAGGAAAAATGCTTCTCATTACGATGAAGAGATCGGTTATCTCAAGGACATCATTAGAGAGGGTGTCTTTGGAGCCGGTGCGATTTTTTTTGGTTGTCATATATAGGTCGAATATACAAGTAAATAAAGTGTTTGTGATTGGTAATATTCGTTTTTTTCTTTAGGTATATATTTACCCTCGTGATGAAATAAGGTAAGTATTTACATTCGTTTCTTTTGATAATTTTTTTTCTTCAAAAATAGTTATATTAAATATTTGCATAAAAAAGATCTCAAAAAACATTTATCAATCTCAAATATACCAGTTAAGCGAAATAAAAAAAAATTGGCAAAAGGGATTATTTTTCTAAAAGTAAGTATGAAGCAAAACAATTCAAAACATTTAGATGTTTACCAAAAGAATCTGCTTAACATTTTTCAAATAAAAAAACATTTTCTTATCCCAGAACTAAAAAAATAAGCTGTATTTCTATCTATTCTTTAAATATTGGGATATGACTGACAAATATACAACACGATATTTTTAATGTTTTTCATACTGCAAAACACTAAAAATACTATAAAATATTTCTAAATGAATAGATGAATTATTCTCTAATTCAAAGACTGCAGAACATGCTGGGAAATTTTATACCCACTTTTAAAAAGAAATACGTATTAGATTTTGATTTATGAAGTTTTTCGTAGAAAATTCTAATCAATATTTCAATTTGAGAAAATGACATTTAAAGATGTAAAATTGTATTAAAACTTATGTAAATAAAAACATAAAAATCAGCGTAACTGCACATAAAATAGACTTGAAATTCTTTTAAACAGTTTTAAATATGAACTTACCTTACCTTAAGAATATTAACCCCATAACCGGTTTGCCCGTACGCCGGTTATGCGATTTATCGAATTTCGATTGTTGTAAACAAAAAATAAATCATTCATAACAATTATAATTCAATAGTAAAATGACTTGGAATACGTAGATAAGCCAAGTATTCCATGGATTTCCATTTGAATCAAAATAGGAAAATATTCCCAAAATAGAAGGTGTCATTTTATTAGAAAGTAAAGAAAATAAACCAGTTAACCCTTTGCACTCCGATGTTGAGTGTGACTCGACATTCAAAGTTGTGCATCATTTTGACGTTTTATTTCTTTATTTTTCAAATTTAATTGTTAAAAACGCTACATAATGGTTAATGATGCAGATTAATATTTCAAAGAAATTCGACTTAAAAGAATTACGTATATTTATTTTTCATAGTCATAAACAAATCTTTTTATTAGGTGAATAATTTTGCATCTAATTATTTTTTTCAGAACAAAGGGTTAAATATAAAAAAAAGTTCAAATTACTCAAAAAAATTATTTTTTTATTAGTCGCCTACCTTAAATGGGTTCTCTTTTTTGTAGAAAATAGAAAGGAGATTCTATACTAGCATGGTTCGTAGGATTTCTTTTAGTTTAGTATATTAACGTCCTATTTTTTAAAGCAACACTAGGTATATTTTAGGACGGACATCGTAATTTTGATACATAGTCAGATGATAAGATCGACACCTGAACTGGCACCCTCCTCTCGATATCACGCCACATCAGCAAGAGAACATTTGTCCCGGACGTTTAACGTGCATCAAACCCGTTTGCACGACGGTTCTCTGGCGGATTAGGGCTCGAACCGGAAACCTTACCATCAGGCCATGAAGGATAGAACATTATGTTTTGTGAATTGAATCTTCCTAATTTAATTATTAAACATCCCTATTATTTCTTATTTACGATCACAACAAGCTTTGCTTTTCATAAATTCTTGCAGAATGTATACGAATATTTATTTTGTTTTTTTCTTTTAAGGCGGGACTAATTTTGTGCAGAAACTTGATCCATAGATATTGATATAAAGGAGACTGTAGAAAGTTCCTCTGCACTTCTTAAACAGACAAACGTGCTAGAAAACGATATCTTCAGGTAAAACATCCGTTGGAAATAAGTTAAAACAATGCTTAATTTACCATCCCTTTGATAAATGAACTTTGTTTTCTCCCGAATATATCCCTGGATTCAAAGAACCTCAAAGAATCAGTTGAATGGGTGTATAAAGAGATTGCATGGCTGAAGTTTCAGTTTCCTTGTCTTCTCGCATACTTATTAATGATGTTGATTAAAGCATTAGTAATGAGATATTTTGTTATTCCATAATTCTATTATATTTTTGCTTTTGTCTAAAAGATATTTAGAGCTTCTGAAGATTTTTTTTCTCTTGAAAAAAAACAGCAAAGGGTCGTGCCTTTAAAATTTATCGTATTCTCTGTAATAAAGATCTTATCTTCAAAAAATTTTGGCATAATTTAGCCTTTTTATTAAATTTATCGTGTTACACTAGGCGGGTTTTTTTTATCATGTGAGAACATGGTGTTGTTTTGAGTTGAGATGTTTGAAGCTTAAAAATGTGGGGGCAATAAATTGGGTATTTATCGCTTTTGATGCATAATTTTCGCTTTTATAGTTTTCTGAAAATAATGCAGATGGTTACCACATTTGGCGATTTATCGCCAACTAAAGTTACAAATTAATTTTCAAATTATTCATTCTCTGAATTCTTACGAAATGTCTTAATTAATTTAAGTCATTAACCCTTTAAACCGATTTGAAGCAATTACGAATCTACTGGATTAGACATGCGTCGATATTTAGAAAAACGATAGGTGATTTTTCGTGTCAAAATCGGTCGAGATCCAATATTTTGTTTGCCAGTTAGTAAAACTGAAAATGAAAGCTTAAAAATTTGATATTATATATATATATATATATAAAGACAAATAATGACTTAAAAATAATGAGTTCACATAATAACTTAAAATTTGCAATCGTAGATTTCTTTTTCTTTTTCGTGATTACTCCCTGGAATGTGGTTAATAGATCTAAAAATCGAATTTATATTTTAGGCAAAATTTTTTCTTACCGATTCAAACAAAAATTTTACACAGGGGTACACTTATAGCCACAAAATCACAAAACCAAATTTTTGATATTTTAGTCGTTATGTTTTTAAGTTAACGCGTTTATTTGTTCCGAAAGTATAGGCTGACTTTGTTGCATTTGGCTCAAAATTGAATAGTTGTCTACAATATAGATGTTAAATCTATTTATTAAATTTTATCTATATAATCTATTAGTTTTGTAGTTATAGTGCTATCTATGATACATTATCATTTTATCTTTAACAATCAAAAACTTCCTATAAACAGATTTTACTCAAAATATGATAGAAATCTCAACATTTGGTGCGAAGACTGCATACCCAGTTTCAATTGTCTGGCTCTAAACCTTTTTGAGTTATACTTTTCAGACAGACATTCAAAGAGACTTTATACCAGAGAGACGAACATTTTTTAAAATGTAGTTTCTTGAGCTGAAAGAGGTTTAAAATTTTTTGTTTGAAATTTTTGACGATGACAGCACTTCGTATACGAGAAAGTAATAAAGTTCCAGCAGCTCTGTTTATTACATTTTGGATACCGCGCGAAGCCACAAACCGTCTTGGCTCATCTTCGGCGAGTGGAAGGAGAAGCCCTCACCTGAAGCTGAACAGCCTGTCATCTTTTCGACGCCTGGGCTCCCTCAACATGATGTTGTCCTCTTCTTTCTCGAAACCAATACATATTGCTGGAAACTGAAAAGAACAGGAAGTGACGAACAGATACAAATATGTGGCGTTGGGATCAATTTACCTCTATAAAATATTTACTGCTCAAACATTGTTATATCTAAATATATATTAGATTTTATAAATAGTTGATAACATACTGGAGTCTGAAATAGGGTTATTACCCCAATTACTTTCAACCTTCGTCCCTGTGCACCTGTTATATTGCATTTTATTGACTAGAGCTCACTCTGATGATTACCATTTGCTTCTTCGAGTCTGCAATTTTTCAAGATCTCGAATAATCAAGATTTAATGAGGAGGAGCCTGTATTTTACACAACTCCAAAACAAGGAAAGTAATGATTGGAAACTATTAGCTAAAATTAATTTTTTTTAACTTCTTGTATTTAAGGACTCCTTACGTCAATTAGTCACCGTTAAAAAACTATCAGCTTTTGCATGGTTAAATTACTCTTTTGTATTTAGAAATAGATATATAATATTCATCCTACATTTCTCTGGAAAAATAAAGCATTATTCTCGCGTCCAAATTAACTAAAAGATATTATCTAAAGGAATTCATAAATATGGCAAGCGTATAATTTATTTATACAATGATGTTTACATTTTTATGTTTGAGGAAACTGTTCGATATTTGTGAAGATATTATCAGATACGTTAAATATGTTTTTCAGATATGATTTTTTGTATTAATGATTAAAAGTATTACATTTCTATTTCACGGCAGTTACTATTAAATTTATTAAAAGAGTAATAAGCAGTTTTTTAAAAAAATTTCAGCTCCTTAGACATGGAGGGATAACCGGCATTTTTCTACATCCGTCGATTAAAAATTACGATTGAGACATTTTATGCAATTAAAAAACAGTTTCTGGAAATTTTAATTAAAAAATCTTTGTTTTTGTCTTGTATGCAAAAGCATAAATAGAAATTAATAGATTTTTTATTTTAAAAAACGAATATTAAAGTATATATAATATTGATATGAGACAATAAGGTGTCGATAACTACTGGTCGTGTTCAAAAAATGAAATATGTAATTAGGAATGAAATTTATTAATGTAACTCATCCGATATATTCAAATATGAAATAAATTGTAAAGTTTTTCTTTCATTTTACCTAAGCTAAACCGAAAGAATGCTAAAGTACTAAGTAGGCGCAAATCAAAACTAAGTAGGTCCATTTAGTTTAAATTATCTTCTTTTTGGAAAAAACATCAATTATTTGGGGGGAGGGATGAATCTGATTCGTGATTTATATACTGAAAGAATGACGAGAAAGACAACTCAGATGGCTTCCCATCTGGAAACTTTCGCACTTCACAAATGTTAAGAAGTTTCATAGTGCATTTAATAATTGGTCTAACTATTGTCCGACTTTGTTGCAATTTAACTAAAAATGAAATGAATAGAGGAATGATGCATATATTTTTGAAACATATAGAATGCATCATTTCCACAATTGTTTTTATGAAAAATAATAAAGATGACTGACTTTTTATTAATTAAAAACCATATCTTCCAATAAAGTGGACTTTGCAATGCGCACATTCTTAGAGCGAGCTCATTTTTGGAGAATTTCTTTCCCCAGAGGAGCCATAAAAAGCATATATCGTAGTTTTTATCTGTCGCCTTAATTGCTTCTTCCTGTTTAATGAAAATTCCGCGAGTGTTTCTTGGCCCATAAAAATTTATCCCACTTGCCAGGGGTGGAAAAACTGGGTCAATTATATACTGGGTGCATTTTCCACCGCCTCTGTACTGCCTTCTAAATCTTTCTCCAATTCTAGATCATCCTTTTAAAGCCGCGCAGGTGTGTTTGAAAGATGTTGGTTAATTTAACTAATGTTGCGGATAATTGAGATTCTGAGTATGGGAGGAGGTAATTATGCAATGTATCGCGCTTAGCTAGATTTTTACAAATCTGTTTTATAACTAAAGGATTTAGTTTGCTCTTCTGGGCGCTGAACGAATGAATTTATGATTAGAATGCAGATGGGAATCACTCTTATATTTGAGAAGTATTTGGTTTTAAGGATCAATAATCCTTTACGCATATGAAAAAGTAGCGTATTGCTAATCAGCTATTATTTATTTTCATGGAAATTGTTCTACATTGATTTATAGGCAGAGTCACGGATAAGTGTATCGAAGAGCCTTTAGTGTGTGGTGATTGCTACACATATAAGCCAGATAACATCCCTCGGACCGAAGTGAACTTTTGGCCCAACGGATATGTTACTCGGCTACTAACCATAAGATTCGGAGTTCGGGCCTATCGCTATCCGCTATAACCTCCTAAAAGGGATTGCACTGAAGATTCACAAAATACTGAGTTGGAGATTCGATTAGTGGAAATATCGTCTTTTTTTAAATCCATGTATGCTTAATCCATAGTAACGCGTTTGTAGAATGCAGGTCAATGAGAGAGTGACAAAATCCTTGGGTTTCGGACATAAGGACTATAGATTCAAAATAATGAAAAATATATGCATTTCATCTTTTCAAGAGTAAGTATCATTTGTTCTCTGGCCATCTCAGAGTTGAACGCATTTCTAATTTAGTTTCCACCAACTTTAATAAACACGCATTACATTTATCATTAGTCATTATTCTATTGGATACTGCCATTTTGAGGAAATTTGATATTAAAACGCGATATTTCTTCAAATATTGAAATAAAACATATACGTTAATGAAACTTTATTATAGGAATGATTTTTTATTCGGAAAAAGATAAGATTCTCAAATCGTTGGTAATGAAAATAGAGGAATTTTGGTGTCCATGAAATAAAAGAGTATTATTATTGGTTATTTTAATATCACAAATACTGTTCCCTCCGAGGTGTACATGTGCGAAAATAGTTGTAGGTCAAACTCTCTGACTTGTGAAGCGCGAGCGAACACACACACACACACACACACACACACACACACACACACACACACAC
>JAOUZG010050330.1:695637-718995 GCA_026289955.1 Argiope argentata | reverse complement strand
CACACACACACACACACACACACACACACACACACACACACACACACCTTAGTAGAGATAATCAAAAAGTTCCTAAGTCAATGATACATCTTATTTATATTATTTATTATGTTATAGTTGCATTTTTCAAATTAATTCTATTCATTCATAGTCAAAGAAAATTTTTCTCGAATTCTGAATAGTAACTCTCCAACATTTTTTAAATTCTAGGACAAAGTCCATTTCAGAATAATATTCAGAATAACTTTCAGAATAGATAAAAAAAATTAGTGCTTGGTGTATTTACCCACTTTAAATTCACGGAGGCAAGCGGTGTTAATGTATTTCAAATTCACTTTTATTTACAATTGAAAAGTTTTTAACTGTACCAATGAAATAACAGCGCCGATCCTGAGAACAAATGTTTTTACTCAAAGATAAATAATTATGATTTAAGTTTTAAAATCTAAAATAGAAGATATCAATTTCAATGTTCTACCGTCAAACATTTATTATAATCTGTATAAAAGTATTAATCAAAAACAAAAATAATAAAATAGTTTGATTTTTTATATCCTTTTTTGTTAACAGTTAAATCTATTTATTTTTTTTCCATTACTTTTGACAATTTTACTCCTCTTCCTTTCTAAAAATTTTTATCTCGGTTTTGGTCAAATTCATGTAGATTTTACATCGTCCCTTTTATATGAAATCGAATCTAAAAGAGAATCTAACCATTTGAGTAAAAATCTGAGTCTGTTTCAAACAAGTTTTTCGCTATCTTCTGCGGATTATTATACTTTTTATTGGTCTGAAGAAATAAAAAAAAACAACCCCAAGCAATCCAGACTCATCATTCACCTTGCACTTCCTAGAATCCGAGCCAACTCCTCTAAAAATTATTCCAAATCGAGTTCTCTCTGACCTATTCTTGCGAATAATAATTAAGTCTTGACGTCAATCATTTGCGCATTTCAACTGGCTGGAACTGGTCGCACGCTGAGGAACAGAAGAATTAGGAGCTTTTTATTATTGGCTGAGGTCCTTCAAAACGATTTTCTTTACGACCCAGTATGCTGCTGTTAAACAAGTATCATGATAATATCTCGTATCATAAATTTTGAATGATCCAGTCGAAAGGTTTTAAATGAGACATTAATTAAAATAGCGATAAATGGCACTCACTTATGTTTAATAAGAGATTTTCTCATTGTGCTTCAAGAATTATGATATCCTGTTAACGGTCTGTACGTACCGGCAGTAAAGTTGCAAGAGAAATTCTAATTTTAATCGATCTTAGAAGCGCATTGCGTGATATCGATGCCTCGTGGATTGTTCAATATTTTCAAAATGTTTAAGCTCCTGCGCTTTTTATATGATTTTTTTTTGTAAATAGGGGTCACATCAAAGTTCTTTAGCAAGCCTGATATTTCTGATATTAATTTTTTTAACAATCTATGGCCATATAAGAATGAACTATTTTTAGCTCCATTGCGATGTATCGCTGCGTTCATTTTAATTATCCTGGCCATTATTACAATGTATTTAAAATTATTGATATATCTGATCAGAACAAGATATTATTTTATGAAATATTTCCACATTATGATATTTTATCAGCAGCCTCAGCGATTCAAGCGAGAGAATACTGATGGATTTGTTGGTTTGTGTATGATTCGAATTTCAGGCACAAGATAATAACCCAAAAGCTGCCATTTTAACGATTTTTGCCATTACGATTTTTGTTTACTTATATTCGTGGCGATTATAAATATTTCTTTTAAATTTTGGAGAAATATTTTAGAAAGGTTTTTGAATCCACAAAATCTAGATCTTTTAAATCGTGTCCAAATTCTTTATTTCTTTAGTTATGGGTAATGTAGAGCTAAAAAAATATCTAGTTTGTTTTTAAGTTGTACAAAACTGTTATGAGAAATTTTTCTTGTCAGTATACAATACTTGTGTACGAACTCCATATTCTCCATCCTAAAGCTTCAAGGTTCATGAAACACTCTAGTGCCAAAGATGCAACTGCATGTAAATTGTTCCATTCTGTGAGCTTCAGTTGCCCGGACAATAACTAAATAAAGATTTCACCTGATTTTTTTTAAAAAAATTGGTAACAGAGAATACGATTCTTCTCGAAAAGTACTGATCACCAATCTGTAATTCCCAAAAGGATCCATAATATGTTATCAGTTTAATAAGATTAATTAACGAATGAAGTGATTTGATTAACTTACGATATCAATGCCTAAGTTGAGACAAAGAAATGCTTTAGCCATCAGCGGCATCGGAAGTTCGACGAGGATATTCAGAAAGAACGGGAGCATCTCTGGAACATGGGCAGACATGGCTAGAAGCAGTGATTTTTTGATGTTGGTGTACGAGAGGCGACCTGGAAGAAATGGTTAATCTAACCGGAATTGCAATAACGTCACATTTCATACACATTCAAATAAGCTGGATTTCATTAAAAGAATAAATTGCTGGCATAATAAGCAAAACGATTTGAAAGAAAACTTGATGTAATTCCAAAACGAACGTTCTCAATTACATTATGGTATATCATTTTTTATACTTGCTTTTCTGATTAGATATTATAAGTATCTAATACAGAGATATTATATCTATTACAGAGTACATCTAAATTTGGGAGCATATAGAGCATATCTAATGGTTTATATTTCCGCATGTTATCATAATCAGTCCATGACAAAAAAATTATTCAAGCTTGATTCATGGAAAACGCATAAAATGGTTTTAGTGGGAATTAGAATACGAGCTCTGTCAGCAATGAATTTCATATTTCTTGCAGCACGAGAAAGATGGTTTTGAATATAGACTTGTTTATTCCTTTCTGTTAGCATGGAAATTGTCAAATCTCGACTAATTTTATCCAAAGATCAAAGTCAGTCTATGATAAGGTTCAGTTCAGAAGGATATTTTGCAAGAAGTAAGTGTTGCAATATGCTTTGTGTATGCGTCATGATTGTTGAATTGGGGTGTGATTGATAAATTGTAGGGAATCTTGAAAGTTAAAAGTTTGATCCAATCGATTATTATAAATATCTGGCAAATATGATATATGTGATAAGCTATAATACTTGTAAACATCTGTAGAACCAAGGATGGAATTTAAAAGGACTTAGAGGGCAAGACTTAAAAATTATATATCTCGGAATTTTCGATCACTACATTACGAAACAATTTTTACATTTTAAGAAAGAAAAAATTAACTAATACCTTTTTCATGAGAGTTTTAAACGGCAGCAAGATATTACAAAGCATTTTAATATAAAATAAAGTTTTTGAATGTTATGAAATGCTAATTGCAATAATGTGTGCTCATATTAATTATAACAAAAAGAAGATGGATGCATTTTCGAGTTAAGTTTCCAATATACGCAGAACATGTTTTCTAAAAAATTAATTATTTTTTATACCTTTGTGATGATCTGCTTCTATTAGCTGTTGTAATTTTTGTGATAAAATCTTCAGGTCACAAGATTTGCCTTAAGGCATAGTGTCCTTTGGCCATTTGGATTAAAAGGTAATTTTATTCTATTACTATATAAACGGTCATTTTTTTGATATGGAAAGTTTTTCTTTATTAAAACATCATATACTACATCTTTAAATCTCTCATTTCACCAGATGACAGTTATTCCTTTTGGGGAATATCAAGGCACTACAGATTTAAATTCTTGACCTAAAATACTAAATTAATATTTAAAATATTGCATCGTAATAATTTTAAATTTTTTCGAAACACTATTTGAAACATCCTTTTATAATATTGAAACTGTGTAAAATATACGATTTTTGTTGCATTGATCAATACATCCGTTATTTACAACACAATTTCCCAGGACTGTACGGATTAGTTTCCAAGATTACAAATATTTGCGCAGTTAATTATAACTAGAATGTGCAAGTAATGTTTTATTATTTTTATTGCTACAATATTATCTCTCTCTCACCTCGAGACTCAAATGAAGTAATTTAAGATTAACAAGCAGAATCTTATTCACCGAACTAGCGTAACCTTGAATAATGAACAATATTTTATTCAATAAGAAGTAGTGTACACTTCCACAATCCATTTTGAATTGTATTTTAATTTAATGAATTTTTTTAATAATTTCTAATTACGAATAAAATTTGAAGTTCAAAAGGGAGATTTTGTTATCAATCACTATCAATTAAACAAAAATTTGACAACAATTTTTCAAGTTAAAAATGATTATGATAGCTAACTCAATTAGTGACTGGAGTCGATTGAGGGAGGCCACAAATCTCTATCTGTACCTATAGAACTATTGCTTTTATAGTTTCTATTATGCTGAAATCCGTGAACCCTGTTTCTTATTGGAGGTCTCTGATTCTTCCTTGGTGAGAAGAAGGAAAAAGGCAATTGTGAATGAAATTATTACATCGAAAATAAATAGCATCCTGTTATATACAAATCGGAGGATAGTTTCTTCAATAAATTTTACCCGAAAACTATATATATTGCTTTAAAATTCAGATCATAAAACGACGAGAGATAACAAGCTAGAATCCCTCAAGAAATATTAACCAAATGAATCAGAAGATAAACGATGGTGCAGAAATAATACGGCGATGATGGGTGAAACCTTTTTGTTTTGATATAATTTAGAGTGTAAATGAAAACTTCCATTTTTCATGGCAACTGCTCAAGTTATTTATCATTGAAGGGTATCTCAATTTTTTTTAGTTCTTTTGTAAATACGCAACATTTCATTGGCAGCGTTCGCGGCTATGGCGATTTTTGCAATAAGACATGCATACACACGCTTATTAAAAAATGTTGGAAACTAAAAAGGACTAGCTTTAAGGAAAATAAACTTTTAGAACATATTCGATTATATTTTCCTTTTTAATTTTGGATTGATTTCATGTTTCTCTCCTTATTTAATAATCTGTATATTTAAGTTTTAATTACCCTGTATACTTCCGTTGAAAAAAAACCGAGATTTAGGTGCAGATTAAAAACTGAACATGTCTCAGCGTGTATCAGCAAATTTTCTTTTCTCAAACAAATTATGAATAAGCTTAAAAATGTAATTTTGATCAATCTATTTCTGGTAAATGCTCCTTTCAAGGAAAACAATCAACATAGTTTAGTGAAAAAAAAGTATTGTGAATTGTTTGAATTTTATTTACTGTCTGGAATTGTACTGATCTATTTACTATCTGATATTGGAGGTGAATTAAAACGTCTGTATGTTTGTGCGTTTACTATCAACTCAGTCACATGGTGGGTGCCTTGTAATTGATGATGAATAGCTTCCGGCATGATTTTATTTTCGCCACTCATTTGGGTATACGAAATGTTGGAGATGGTCTACCTTCCATTGACGAAGCTACGTACTTCCTTAGGGAAGGGTTGTACTTTGGCCGGTGATATCCCTTAGGACTCAATCACAATTCCCATCAGTGCTGCTGTCACATTGGTCCGGTCATTTCAGTTTTTACATGTGACTTCGGGTGGATTGGAGTAGTCAGTCTATGATTACTATCAGTTCAATACTTACCTAATTCAATGCCTTGCAGAATACCAGACAAGTTGTTGTTTAGAAGAACCATATCTGACGATTCGACGACTGCATCCCTTCCAAACAGAGCCATAGCTATACCTACAAAACCGTATGTAAGAAGGCAGCATATTAATTCAGAAGAAATAAAATCTATGGTTTATTTATTAATATCATAGTTTAAAGAATTTTTAAAATATCTAAAATAGATAGATAGTCACAGACATGCTTTTCGGGATTTCAATCACGATATTTCCTCCACAAAATTAATTTATCACCATTTTTGAGCCAAATTAATCAACGGATAGTTTGTTTTTTGAAGATCCTAGTTGAAAATTTATTCTTTGAAATTTCCTCTCACACACAAAAAATTCTCTTCATTATTGAAATATATAATTAAAAGTTCCCCTGAAGCAATTTACTGCATGAACAACACTTCAACAAAGAAGTTTTATAGAAGCAATTTGCAGGAATATTCATGTTTTTTTTCTCAAGAAGTAGCAATGTCTATTACATTGCCAGTTGAATCTTGATTCATTTGTAAACTGAATATATTCTCCTTCCTTGTATTTTCAAGAATAATGTTGGAAGCTAATTTTAGTTCAGTTAAATTTAGCTTTAATTTTGAAAATATAATGAAATATATTTTCGTGCAAATGAAAATGGTATTATGCATCTAGTCATATTATTTCAGTTAATAGAACTTAAAGAGTTTTATAGTAAATGGACGTGTAGTTTAGGAGGACCCTGATTTGCGTTGTTGAAGGAAATGAAAGCAAGCAACATCGATTAATAGATATTTCCATATAGACTCACTGCAAAAACAAAAGGTGTTAGACCAGACATCATTAAGGAAATCGATCAGTTCCATATATAGAAGTAATGCGATGAAATTTTCTACGTTTAGAGCATTTTACACTAATGATTAAGAGTAACTGACCTATTCGTAAAGGCCATCGCTGCTCATGTGCGCATGACCAAAATCATTCTGACAATATGAAATTCGGATTTTATGACATACAATCACTCTACTATGAAAGCCGAATCTATTAACAATTTTTTATATTTGATGGTTCTTTTTTGAGATTATTTAAAATCACTGATGAAATGTTATTTATTTTGTCCTTTTCTATTAGAAACGAGTTTTTACTTGCACATCTCTCAAATGCCAAGCATATACATCCTTACATCTGCCAGTCTTTTCAATGTATATTCCGATCTAGAAATCACCTCTACATGGAGTAATATTGCTAAACTACAGACCCACTTTAATGTTGACATGAATGGTAATTTTTTTTAAAGCTGCGATTTATTTTCAAATGTGTTTAAGGCTAATTTCCCCTACCTATATCCGCTTTCTTGATGGGCGCGGACTCGCTGATTCCTTCTCCGACCAGGGCGACCGTCTCCCCGCCCCTCTGCAGGGCGTCCACTATCAGAAACTTCTGGTGGGGAGTCACCCTCGTGAAGACCAGTTCCGAGTGATTGTCCAACAGCTTGTCCAGATCCTCGGCTTCCAGGGAATGGAGTATTTCTCTCGTTACTATCGCCGATTTGCATTCCCTGTCCAAGAAAGGAAGAGGAATCAACGAGGTTCTCACTCAATTCACGCTGATCCCGTTTCATGCTTGTGGAGATGAAGTGTTGAAAACAATTTTTTATTCACTTCCTTATATGCTAAAGCTCTGAATATTTGCATGTTTAATAACAAGACCTTACTTAAATATTTTTTAGAAATTAATTAGGAACTAATTAATTTTAATCTCATGCTACAGGAGCTATCTGGTTTTGCATTTGAAGATATTGTTTAATACACAGACACATGATAGTTAAAATAATAAATTATGGAAAAAATGTTATAAAGGTAAAAATGCAATAATTTTTTTATACCTGAAAGATAGAAAATATTTTTAATCAAACACATGTAGATCAAAATAAAACAGTAAAAATGTAAAATTAAGAAGACAATGCTATTCACCATGAATACCATAAAATAAAAATATAAAAAATAACTCATTTTTTTGAAACTTAAATATATTAAAAAATACTGTTTATATAATTTTCAAAGGACTAATGCAAAACGGCATAGAATTTTAAAAAAAATAAACTGACATGTTTTGTTAACTTAGACCGAGATTTTGATTTGATTATCACAAATTTAAAACTACTAATGGCAATTAATGGAAAAGTAGCAATATTATAGCTTTTAAGATAATTCATTATTAATTTTTTTCATCATTACTCATCGCTGAAAATAGTAATGAAATTTTAAAACTAAAATCTACCTCAGTGAGAATACCATACTTTTATTAGATATTTTGGGTATTGATCTTTTTATTTTTTAAATACAATTTCTATGCATTCAGGTAGACGGTTTTTTTAAAAACCTTTTTTCCTAATCGTTTGACTGATTGATTGTGAATATTAAAAATGGCGTTAAGAATCAAATTAAGTTTATGAAACTTTTGTTTCCTAAATAAGTCCATTGTATTTAAAAATGAAAGAGGCATGAATCCTTCACATTCTTCTTCTCTCTTCAATTAGCATTGGATATTTTCCCTTCTATAATTTTATTCGTTGTGAGTAACTCGCAAATCAAAAGTTTCTTGAATACGAATTCAGGGATCCGGAGAGTTTATTTTTCTTCATTCATTATCATGGCTTTTTCATCAGTTTTTTTTAAAACTAACTTCAGCATTGTTATCTCATTCGTCAATACCTTGTAAAGCCCTTTAAATTATCTCATAAAATGGTTCATTTTATGTGTCAATTTTCAATACTTACTAATTATTTCCCTATGTGAATATTTAACTTATAATTTACAAAAATTAAAATTTTTTATCAAGTGAGAACATGATGTAATTTTCTTTAGGGTTTTTGAATAGTTCAAGCTCAAATTCGTGTAGGCAAATGAGCATGAATGGCAATATTCATCAACATCTTTTAATCGCATATATTTTTTACCCAATTTTACCAGCATTACATTTTTATTATTACGTATGCTTCTTTGAAAGCAGATACGTTTTTAAAGAGTTGACTTACTTTTACCGGTTTTGCTTTTTTTTCAAACTGGTTTAAACTACTTAAGGATTTAAATTAATGAAGACGAATAATTACTTAAAATAATAATGTTCTCACATGATAACTTGAAATTTGCGATCGTCGATTTCATTTTCCTTTTTAAATTTTTTAAAACATTATCATTTTTCTATCTTGAGTTTGATGGGAGCTTCATAGAACAACAGACATCTCAACTTCAGAGCTGTTTATTTTTAATTCTGAACTAAATTTAATAATACTGTTTACATATCTTATATAGTTTTTAGTGTTTTACAATTTTAAGATATAAAATTTTTATTGTTCGATAATTTAAAAGATTATATATATTCTATATCGTACAAAGATAATGTGAGTGCCTTCTTTCTGGACAGTTGCAATGAAACTTTGAAACGAATTTGCAGTAATCATTAATTACAATTACTGAACTTAAAGGCATACACACTAAATTTCATTGAATTAAATTTCATTAAAATAAATTCATTCAATTAAATTTCATTATTTCATCTCAAAATCGAAGTCCAAAACTTTATTTGCCCACTGGAAAAATTGAAAATAATCATTATATATATATATATATATATATATATATATATATATAAATAAAGAGAAGAATAGGAAGGAATTCTCGTGATTGTTTCAAACCGGTTTAAGCTGGTGAAGGACTTAAATTGACTTAAAAATAATCATGTTCTCACATGATAACTTGAGATTCGCGATCGCAGATTTCATTTTAGTATACTTATGATAGCTTACATTTATTCAGAACAAACCGATCCACTTTTTCACATTATGTTTTCTTTCTTTATGATTACAATTTTTTTACTTTTTCGATATTTTATATGCAAGAAAATGAAACCATTCTTTCTTATTATTGGAAATTCAATGCAAACAGGAATCGATAGTGATAGCCTAACGATCCGTGTCTTGGCGTATAAAAAGAAATTTAAATACTAAGCCCTAATTGCTTAAGAAAAAAAGTTAATTACCGAAGAACAAGCTTTCTCTCTTCAAATATCAAAAGAAATTTCCCTATCAGTTTCTAAAAAAAAGCTGATAAACTGATGCTTACGTTTCCGAGAATTATTAATTGATTGCAATCAATTAATCCCTCGCCTTCGAGAATTAATTGATCACTGAATATTTTTTTGGTGTTGGAATACTACATTGACATTTCCCTCTCATTCCTTGAAATCTTGTTAATCCTTTTAAATTTGATTAAAAGATTTTAAACTGCGGCAACAATTGTAATTCTGTTAAAGGATCTTTATCCCTTGGGGTATATGGTTACTTTCATTCGTTTATCTTTTTTTTCTAACGTTTAAATCCCTCAAAACAACTGCATTATATGAAGGACTAGACTATTCGCTTATGAATGAATAATTATTCGCCAGCATCTTGGTGCACGCAGCATTAAAAACCAGCATCTGGCAATCTATAAGCAATGTTAAGCATATTCAAATTTTATCACTTTCAAACAACATTCTCCTAACTGTTTTGTTTTCTATTTTTTTAATTAATTAAATGTTCAAAGAGGAGACAGAGTCAATCTTTAAAATTCTTCGCCCAAAACTTTAGTTGGAAAGAAATTTCTCTTTCCCAGAAATTTCTTGCTAACAAGCCCCGAATCGTATTAAATAATTAATAGCCATTTATTTATTCAGGAGTAGTTCATTATTTAAACTTTTAAGTTTATACGGATTCGGAAATAAGAATTCATCAACTCTTTCAGAAAATATTTAAAAAGGAGGACTCATTGAACTTTCTGTCTTTCCTTCGTAGAAGTCAAAAAGCAGACGCCAGGAACAAATTATATATAGAAGAAACTAATATCTTTAAAGACAAGAAAATAATCATAATAATAAGGCAATACTGATAGAAGCAGGTCAACCTTTCAAAAACGCATTACCTTTTAAAGAAGTGTACATAATACAGCGGGTAGAAAATACACGAGATTAAAAATGTTGACGGATGTTGCCTTTATGCTCATTACCAACCCGATTTCGAGTTTTAATTATTCTTTGGCTTCAATTACCCTAAACTCCCCTAATGAAAACAAAATCATGTTCTCGCATGATGATAAATACAAAACATTACGAGAATGCAACAACTTAAAAATCCCCAGTCCGGCATCAAAACCGAAAAGACCAGGCTAAATCTTCATTCCGAGATCCAAATGTGAATAAGAAAAATACCACTCCCATAGAAAACTCTGAAAACTGGCATGCTGAAAGGTTCCTCAGGTATTAGAACAGGAAATAACAACCTCCTTTCGTATTTCTTTTTATTGTCTTGCGCGACTAGTTCGCTGAAATTATGGTTGGGAAGAATCTAAACTACATCATTTATACGTAACATAATCGTAATGACTACCACAACAAAGTATTTTTGAACTTCAAATTTTTATAAAATATAAAGCTTATTTTAGAACTTATTTGTGTTAACTGAGGAAAGGGTTTTCATGATTTACTACCCTTTCGTCTAGAGATGGAAGTTAAAATAAATAAATTTATTTCTTTAAATGATTTCAGTCAGTAACGTAACGGACAAGTCATGACTGGAGTATTACCAAAATCTCCAAAAGATACTGTTATAAAATATTAATTTATCGATTACTTCAGTTATTTTATTAATCTCTGCCATCCTAACAATTCTTGGAATTTAGTTTAAAGTCTAATTGAATTCTAATATGCAAGGTACATTTGTCCAATAAGGCGAGTGAACTATTTTGCATTAAAATTCGACTTTTGCAAGGCAGTATGTAAAATTGAGACTTGAACAGAAAACTCAACATTCTGCTCCAGGTTTCGCTTTGAGAATTAAATCGGTGGCTACCTGAAGTGAAAGCAGTCAGATTTGAGCGAGACAAGTAAGCACTTTCCAAAGGTTAGAAGTTCATAAAAAATATCTCATAATAGCTAGTGATTCGTTTAAACAGTTTTTTAAGAACATGGACGGATGTTTTAAAAAATATTAAAAAATGATTTCCCATTTTATGTACTGAAACTAATTTAAATTGATTTATTTTATTTTATTTTTTTTTTGTTAATAAACCGTTTTAAAGCAACATTAAGTCCCGTTTTAAAGGAACAGAATCTTGAAATTTTGAACCTCTATCTGATGGCGAGGACGACACCTGAGCGGGGACCTCCTTCTCCTCTCCACACCACACCAGTGGGAGGACGTTTGACCTGGACAAATTTAACGTGTACCAGATTCACTTACACGATGGGTCTTCAATAGAATCTGGTTTTGAACCTAAAACTCTGCGATTCCGAGGCCGAGACCTTACCATCGCGGCTAAGGGTTTCCCTCAAGAATTTATAATTTCCGATAATTCTGAGCAGTACAAGAAATTGCAAAACTTTTAAAGCCGAGGCCCCGTGAAAGCCACTCCACTCACTCGGGATGGATTGACCTCCGGACCATGCAATTTATTTCTTCGGCTGTTTTCAGATCCGGGTCATCGGCGATAAACCCATACTTTTTCGCAATACCGACGGCTGACGCGTCATTCGCTCCACTTGCCAGGATAACCTGCCGAAATAATAACTTCAGGTTAGCATTATTACTCATAAAATTATTAAAACAAATTTTTAAAAAATTCGCAAGTAAACAAATTGGATATTTTCTTTAACTGTTTCCTATTTTTACAATTTTTTTAAAAAAATAATTGTTATAAATATTATAATATTTTAAACTCAGTATTATAATTTCATATGGTGTCGCTTTCAAGTAGAAAACTTTGATTCTTTTCATTCCCAAATGTATCAATTTTTTTTAGTTATTCGATAAATTTAGAATTAAGTTCTGAAAAATTACAAAAGCAATTAGTATTGGAAAACATTGCTTTAGATAAAATCTCAAGACTTAAGAATAGAAAAATGAAAGGTACTTCCTATACTTCTTAGCTGTGGATTATTGATTGGCGAATGATGACTATTAAGACTACATTAACTAATTATATTTAATGCGATTTAGAATTCTGTCCGTATCTGAGGAGGGATTTGAGACACTGTAAGATTTAGAAAGAGTAGGGTGTATGAATTCTGTAGGGGTGTTGAA
Source organism: Argiope argentata (assembly GCA_026289955.1). Classification (NCBI taxonomy): domain Eukaryota; kingdom Metazoa; phylum Arthropoda; class Arachnida; order Araneae; family Araneidae; genus Argiope; species Argiope argentata. Next base: position 706,333 of record JAOUZG010050330.1, on the reverse strand, counting down.
AGGTGTGGAATTCTTGCCAATCTGAGGAGGATGTAATAAGAGTGTAGCCAAATTCTTACCGAGACGAAAGAAAAGGAAAATATTCATAAAAAAGCCCCAATTCAATGAAATGGTTTTTAAAACAGGATCTAATACTCATTGTTGCAGCCTTTTACAGAAGACAATTGCATGCATAAGGTATTCCTGGTTTCAGGCCTATTTCTCGCTTCAAATTTGTAACCTTGTGACTTCCAAAGCTGGATTCAATCTTATTTAGAAATTTACCTCTTTAAAAAGGTGGACTTGAAGGACTTCACAAAATAAAACTCGGACTTAAATGGTTAGGAGCTCAATATTTATTTTGAATATTTACTCCTCTTCGTCCCTTTTCATATTAAGATTGTGACTAACAAGATGTACCGTAAATTATTTTCAAAATACTTTAACCATCTGTTTTTCTGAATTATTCATCTTGAAATAATCTTTTGTAAAGCTTGGTTCTGATCGAAATCAATTACATTATAGAAAAATCCTTTGATAATATTTTAAAGGACTTTCATGGAAAGATATTAACAGAATAAAGCTTTTTTTTTTAAAAAAAAGAGGCTGATCTGTAATTTCAAGAGCTTATGATTTCAACGAATAATCAAGTAATGTGAACGTCACTTCCTTATAGAAATTTTCTTGAAAGGAGGAGGAATTTCCTTGTATATTCCGCCCTTTAATCCCTTAACAATTCTTCAAAATACTGTTTGCATTGTAAAATTGGCAATATACTAGACACACGCAACGAAATTTTATTCATTAAAATATTTTCATTGTTGTTGTTAAGAGATACGGACATTTAAAATACAGCATCAAGTCGCAGCAACATAATAATGGCTGCACTAACAGCTATTCATCGTACTGTACGACAATGAGGAGACTTGACATGCTTTATAAGAGAGAGCACAGACAGACATCGTTTCTTGGTACTGTTTTTATTCACTCCTGGAAATTCTTTTTCAGAATATACGTACAATTAATTTTAGACCTAAGTTATGTTGACACTGTAAATTTTAAATTAGGTAATAATTATATTTTAGGTCTATTCCTCTTAAAAAGAATTTCCCAAGTTTTTCTTATCAGTAACTAAATGCGAAGGAAATGGTTTATAAATAACATTAATACTAACCATATTTTTAATTAATTAGTAAAATAGTTTTTTAACAATTTACCTCAATACCTCAATTACTTTATAAATTACCTCTAAGTCACTGAAAATAGACATTCTTGAATATTTTTTAAATCTTTAAATCATAAACTAACAGTCGTCTTTTTACAGAAATTTTACAAAAACTTACAATATTATCTAATACGTTCAAAAGACTTCTTCTTCTTTTCTTTTTCTTTTATTTGATATATGCAAGCTTATAAATGTTCGAAATTTCTTCAAGTTATATCCTAAAGTGGTTGGAAACCCTTTTACGAAATTCCTTCTTTGTAAACATAAAACAAGTTGTAAGTCAAATAAGTATATTAAATAATAACTAAAATATTTTCGAAAGTATATTCTCATAAAAAATAACTTCAGGAATATTCATGGGCTGCAAGACACGCTTTTCTTCATCCGATCACGTAATTTTAAAATTTTTAAAGATTTCCTTGCATATCTAATAAAAAAATAATTGTATAATATAATGTACTAGATCACCATGCCGGTTTACCATTGACTTAATGCAATAAGCATCATGGTTGAAATGATTTACGAATTCAGCCTTCTGTGGGATGGTTGGATCTGCTGTTCATCTTAGAATCCAAATTCAAATCTTTAAAAATGAGACCAATTAACTCTTTCAGTTCTGAAAAGCCTCAAACGCTCTATCAACGAAATTACGGCAAGAGCTTGATATTCAGAGAAATTTCTTCCCCTTTCGTTGTTTGTGATTGAATAGCTGATAGATGCATTTTAATCATCCAGATGTGTTTGGAGGAGAGAGGGATTTTTTAGGAATATTCAAAGGATACCTAATAATATATTTGCTCAATAGCCATGAGTTAAGCAGGGTGTATTTTTAAATCTCAACCTCTTAAAATCACAGATTTTGAGGGGAATTAGGGGATTTTTCTTACCTTTGGTACAGAAAATCGGTTGTTTCAATATTATAAAAAGGATTGAAACGGAAAAAGGATCTTAAAAGTGAGAAATCTTATAAATATTCTAGCTTACTAATAATCGTTTATCATTGTTCATTATTAATGGTTAATAAACAATACATCTGCTATTTGTTTAAACAAGCCAACTTTGCCCTAACACTTGGACACAAATGTAAATGAAATGCTCTGTGCAGCTAAATTTTATATCATTGGCGCCTTGATAATCGTTCTTCCAAGTATAAAGTATCTCGAGATTCTTTTCCCATTAAAACATTTCAGAATTGGTCAATTTCTAATGGTTGTACGTATATGCAGTAGTTAAATATTCAAATGATCTCCACTTGTTCTAGAAATATTTTTTAATTACAGATGCTCATGTAACATCGAAGTTCTGAATACCTTCTACCAGGGAAAAAGGAAATTTTGACTTTGTGTATTTACATGATTTTATTATACCTTTGAGTATTTTATCGCCATCAGAAATTTCCATCCTGAATTAAGTTAATACCCTTCTTGAGGGATTGTTTTATGTTTATCTTAAGAAAGACTCATTATTGATGTACTGAATACCATTTTCGAAGAAAGTCCAATGGAATGCTTAAAAAAATCTTTACTTTAATTCCAGCCTGACGCAGCTTCACGATCGTTTCGACGCAGTCTTGCTTCGGAGGGTCTCGCAAAGATATCATTCCAAGGAAGCGGAGACCACTGTCCGGAAGGGTGATGCTGGTAGAAGCAAAAGATTCGTTTTCTCCGTATTTCTCTTTCGGTAATATGTAGTCACATAAACCTAATAAAGCATTGAAATAAATTTTAAAAGGATCCCTCGAAAAGGTTTTGTTGGTATGGGGCTTTTGGCTTCTACACTGTATCTCATGACTTGAAAGTAAGAGACCCCTCTTTGAAGTCTTCATTTATATTAAAAATACGAAATTACTTTAAATTAGTAAATTAATGCTTTTGACTACCTTGAGTTTAAATTATATTCGTATTTCAATAACAAGATAATTCGACCTTAAGAGAAAAGTACCTGCTTTAATCAAAGTCAGAGAATCTCCTTATTTTCCCATTTCCGTAAAATCTATTTTAAGAGTTGTGTTTGCATGTCCATTAGTCTGCGAGCAAGTCAACTCAAAACTGAGTCGATGAATGGTATTTCTTATTGAATTTTGCATTAGCTATGATTTTTATAACAAATTTTAGCGAAATGCCATGCTTGAGAAATGTTCTTATCTCTCCATCTGAATGAATGTATGAGTGTGATAGTACGAAAGCGAAAAATTATAGGAAATAGGAATATAGTTTGCATACGGTTTCAGAATCAGAGTTGCGTACCTATGTCTAATTTTGCCGTCGTTCTGGCATAGGGATTGTGAGTTGAGTTACTCTGTATTTTTTAAGACCTACTACCGTGTTCATTCGCATCAAGTAGAAGGATCAACTGATCTAAAATCATTGATAAAATATTTTATGGGTGAATCTTACGAATCCTAATGGGAAAGCATGGAGGCAAATCAGTTGCCTCATGTACTTATACATTTCTAGAATAATTCGGAGTATACAAATCAAGCCATATATGTGCTAGGTAAAGACATTGTCCGATCTAAAATGAACAAGTAAAACATAAACATTGCGCAACAATCATAGAAAGATAGAACGGAAATTTGTAAAGTTTTTGTGAGATCGCAGACAGATAATTGGCGCTTGGTACGGTTAATGGAAAAGAAAGAGATCCGTTTCTTTTGTATCGAGAATGCTATTCAAACGTACACATGATTCACCATGAACTAACTACTTTTCCTTCTATTTCTACTTTTCATTCGGTTCTTTTCCTTCAGTTTTCTGAAATCAAAAACAAAAGAAAACTCTGAGATCGTGAAGAACCCTAGATCTTGCCTTCCCTGAAAGTTTGGCGCTACTCTTTACAATTATCCAGCATATTATAATTAATAATGACAAATTTTTAAGTTTACACAGATATCTAATTAAGAAGTTATTTGGCAGGAATACAGGAGTTAACCTTTCATCCAGCATTGTGCTGAATTATCGAGTAATTAATAAAATCTATTTCCTTATCCTCTAACTGAGCTTATTTCTAATACTAAGCTACAACCAAGTCAACAATATTGAAAGAATAGCATTACATTTTTGACGTTGCTGCTCTGCCTTTTAATAATATTTCTGAATGATACAACCATCCATAAATCATTTTCATGTTAAAGAATACCATTAACTGAACATTAATTTAATAATTAAATTTAGACATTCTTTAACGTCTCAAAACTGAAGTTTCATAATTTATTTTCCCTTTTCATTTATTTTTTTGGCATTACTGCTTAGTTTCCGGGTTACTGTTAAATGCCTCAGAGCATAAAGAACTTTTTACACAATTTAGAGTGTTGATATAGAGAAATATTTACATCTTCGTCAAGTTTCTAATCAAGTTTTTTTTAGATAATATTTTATTTAAGTAAAGTTTCTAATTTATTTAACGAAATTGTCCTGCAACTTTCGTTTTAAGAAAATTAAAATATTTCACGAACAAATATAAGTTTTTATGTGGCCCACTGGATACGCGTGCTTTTTTTTCAGGAAAACAAATCGTTCTTGTTTATTACAGTTACATGTATTTAAGGCAGAAACAACTTAAAGCGGTACAGAGAATATTAATTTTAAGACTTTCTAGCAAAACTTATTGCAAAAAGGAAAAAAAAAAAAGAAAATTTCAATCTTGTTTCATTTTACTGGAGAAAAAGCACGTAAATTGAATTAGCTCTTTTCTTTAATATTGTAAACAAAAGTGATGAAAATCGACTTTTTTTAGTGAAATAGGCATGTAAGGGCTCTTCGAGTCAATTTGGTGTCCAAATTTACTGAAGTTGATTCCAATTTTTTATTTTATCGAACAATCTCTTTTCTACTTTTAGCTTTATAAAATATTCTTCTCATATCTTTATGCAATTGTAAGTATGAAATAATAGATTTTTCATCCAACATGATAATGCATTTTTTTAACTTTAAATTATGAAAATAATCTGAACTCTTCCCATTTTTGCCGGCGCAAATATCGCCAAACAGACTTCATTGGCAAAAACACACAATATGCAAATAAATATTCTCTGAGTTTTTGTTTGTATCATCGATTGTATGATTTTTGGCGACTTGATTGCTTGCGCCGGCGAAATGGAAAAGTGCCAAGTAGTCTTACTTTCAGGTAGTTGAAACCAACTATTTCTAACTTCATTTAGACATCGTTCAAACAACGTTTATTAGCACTTCTTTAATATTTGCTTCAAATGCTGGCGTTTGTTCAAGTTTGAAACGCATTAGGCGTGATTTAACTTGTGAATATTTCATATCAAATAATTTCTTCTCTGGAAGGTGAAAATGTAGTTTCTGCCCATGTACTTCATACGCAAATTTTATTTGGCAGTTCAATCGGATCAAAAGAAAATACTGATTTCATGGCCCTAGCGAAGATCTTTTCAATATAGAGATACTAGTGGTAGTGAAAAGGGATAATAAATAGATATTTTTAGAAAATTTTCATGACATATATTTGAATATAACTTAAAAATTTTCATATTTGAAGCTTTTTTATTCTGATTTTCACAAAACATTTGATAGTATTTTTTAAAACACACTGCATCTTATCGTATTTTGTAATTACTTGAAAGCGGCAAAAAATTTTGACGATTACCTAAAAAAATCCAGAATTAAACTGGTATTTTAAGATTTCATTCTTTTGCTATCAAAAAGCTAAGGAGCCTCCTGTCGCATGAAATAGTGCGAGAGGGACTTACCAACAACAATCTCGGCAAGTCTTCCAAATTCCTCGAGAGCTCTCCAGAACGTCTCCTTTAAATTTTCATCAATCTCCACCCAACTGCCGCGCAGAAGGAGGGTCGAACTTCTTTGCCAGAGAACTTCGGGAGAGCCTTTTATGAAGGCGACGGATTCACTCGGTGCATCGGGGCGAGTGAATCTGTGTATTGTTACCTGGAATCGACAGCTTCTTTCAAAATGCGAAGTTTTCGAGCGCAACTACTAAAATACTTTCCAATTTAAAAGTTTTTCTAGTTTATGAAGTCCTTAAAAATACATAAAGGGGGATCGATTTAAAATTTTTTTTTCTCGCGCCGCTTACTTAGAAAGGATTTCTTGTAAAACTGTCAGCGAGTTGGAATGGACGGAAATATGACTTAACCTTATTTAAATCGCATTTCTTTCCAGTTTTGACACAGTAACTGGTAACTGTCATTTTAAAGTTACATAGTTAAAACAGAGGGGAAAAAACTCGTGCGATTGTTCCAAGACTGTTGTTTGGATTTTTTAATTTTAAAATATACAACAAAGCAAAGGGAGAATGGCAGGGTTGTTACGATAAATAAGTTAAGATATAGTTAAAGCTATTCTTAAAATACGCTGTTATATCAGAAGTTCTATTTTTGCTTATTTCTTTGATTATTGAATTCTCACAGAATTCGAATTGTTATTCACAATAAAAATAACTTTTTTTAAAAATTTGTGCAATTTTACAGCCTTTATTAACTCATTAAGGTAATCTGACAAGGTTCGGGTGATATTTTTAAAAATTCAAATATTTTAAGGTTTATGCGATGATTTATTTATTAATATAAGTCTAATTAATGAGTAAAACGGTAAAAAATTGTTAAAGTTTCTCACTTTTCTTTCTAATATTGCATGCGTAATATATTGTAGAGTATAATAACTATTACCCAAGAATTATATTCAAAAATAAAATTTTTATGTGTATTATAGGAAATTATCTATGAAATTTCGGATTTTTTTCAAAACTATTTATATTAACTGTCATAAATTTTATTCTAGAGCATTCAATATTAAATCCATAGTTTATTAAATTCTGCATAGCATAAAGAGCACCACGAATTTCACTAAGATTTATTAACTATTTTTTGAGATACGATGTACTTGTACAGTGAAATTATGAAAAAATAAACCCCACTCGTTTTCAGGAAATACATTTAATGTTTTTAAATGCTTATAAGTAAGCATCAATTTCAATAGTTTGCTATAACTTGGCTTCTAATTGATATATAGATAAAGTAAAGATATCACCGGAAATAGAAACGTATTTATTTTTTTTATTCCGCAAAATAAATAAAAATGAGAATTTTCATCCAAATTCATGTTTTTTTATCTAGTCAGATACCTAAAAGAATTGACAGTTTTAAACTTTGAGCAATGGAATATCATAACAAATTAGAGAAAATGATAGTTATTCTGATTTATTTTTCCCCGGGGAAAATAGTTTTACTGTAGCTATATTACTGTGATATATTTTCCTAGATTTTACTTGCTGTAGTCATTAACTTATTTTTTTGATGCTCGCGCAGATAATAAAATTTCAATTTTTCACCTACGGGTTTTTGTTGACGGCACAAACCTCAAAAACAACATCATGTTCTGACATGATAATATGTAGAATTCTTCAAGAGACTTAATCATGTCTTGAAGGTAAGCATTATCAATTTTTCTTGTAAGTAAATTATTTTATGTCATATAATATAAAGCTCAAATATTGACTTTTACTCAAATACATTAATTAATTTGCAAAGTGTAAGGATTGTATTAGGTATTATTTGAAATGATTTATTGATGTATCTCTCAAAATCAAATAATTTTTCCCTTTAATTTTTTAGGTATTTATAAGGGGTTTAGGAAACATTAAAATTTCTTATCATAGTGTAGCATTGCATTTACGACTTTTAATTTTAGCAAATCATAAGTTAAAATAATCAACTAATATCATATAATCTTTTCCATATTATATATATATATATATATATATATATATATATAATTTAAAAAATACTACTGATTTCAAAACGTGTATTTAATCTCAAAATTATTTACCAAGTGATAAAGAAATAGGTATAATTTGTTCGAAAAAAATGAAATATCTTTTCTTATTCCATAAAAAAAGCATTCATTAAAATAAATTGAAATTCATAATTAATGCATCATATTGAAATTCATCCATAAAAAAACTTTCTTAAGATCGAAAGAGACTTTTATATTATTTTCACGTTTTCCGTCCACCGATTCTTCATTTTTTCCCATCTCATGCTGTATAAAAGGCTTATGAATAGAACCCTAAATAACTGCAAATCATTTAAAACGAATGTAAAGATTTTTTTTGCGAAAGACTCTTACGCTGTAACTATTTTTTGCATTGAAGGGATAAGAAAGAACTCTTTCATGCTTTCTTCGAGATTCCATTACATTTCCAACAGTTTTTTCCATGAATTCAAGAATAGCAATATCTATTTCTTCTCCGTATTGCCTGGAAATAAACAACAAAAAAACCCCCATTTCGTCTGAGTTATTGAAAAAAGTAATAAAAGTTTGTATGAAATGCAAAATTCTGAATTTTTTTTTGATATGATAATATAAGAAAATTTATATTATTTTTTCAAAAACTGAAATTAAAATGTATTGGAATTAGATTAAAATGTATATAAAAAGAACTAATAATTACATATTTCTGTAAATTATATTTTTCTTCATAGTTGATATACTCGACAATTTGATACTTCGCGCTTTAAGTCAGACAACTACCTCGCGTTTTCTGTTTATTATATTATATTTTCTATATTTTAGCAGTATAAGGTGAAATTGGTAACTGCTTGATATGTTTATGTTAAAGGAAAAATATTTATAAAAGTATGCCGCTCTAAAGAAAGAATGTTGTGCTTAAAGATCCAATCTGTTAGCCCAGATCTAAAAATAAACTATTGAAAGGAAACAATTGCAGATTTTTAAAAATATAAATCACCTGACACCTGGAGTTAGAATTGATGGAGACGTTTTGCATGCGTTATTTGATAGAGAACTTCTGTAATAACAATTACGGGTAGACCATTTTAAAGCAACAGCCTTTTCCTAAAAGAATAAATTTACACTATGGATGCATAAAATCAGCATGGCATCTGAATTAGAAAGCCGAGAGCAGTCAATGTCGAAATCAGACGAAATCAAATACGTCTTAGTTCCTATCATAAATATTAGATCCCCCTATTTTAGTAAAAACTTCAGGCTTTCGGCCAATCTTCAGTCATGATTTGTGACATTAAAGCTTCTTGAATTCGTCTCCACAAATTGTTTCGTTATCTGGAAGCTTGTTACATAAAGAAGAGCGTCGACGATCTCATAAGTAAAAACCTGGAAGAGTAAATTCCAATGAAGAATTTATGAAGCCCAATCCTTGTAATCATTTAGGTAGTTTTGCGTTAACTAGGGTCTCACAATCGACATGTAGTAGGGGAAAGTTATTTAATTGAAACGAATGTGTGAAAGCGCCATCAAAAGCAATAAATCATTTGCTGTATACAAAATTGATTGCATTTATTTAAAATTTCTGAGTTCATTGACCACCTCTCGGTATACTTCTGTACAAAATTGAGTTAAATACAATCCACTACCTTTTGAACGATTTACAAAAAGCATTTAAACGAAAATTGCAATTGGTGATGAAACGGTTGAGCGAAAAGCGGATATTCATCTTTTCGAAAGTGTTAGCTTTTACAAATATTGTTTTAATTTTTATTAAAAAAGTATGATCTTTTCAAAATATACTTCTCAAGACAAGAGGACTGGATTCTATATCAATTAGAATCCAATTACAAAATTCTAGAAGAGAGTCATCATCTGATTATATAGACTGTAAGAAGTTGTATGGGTGTTAGTCATGACGTTGAATTACTTTTCCTCATGGAGTATAAAGAAGAGTTAAGTTTCGCACGACATAACACAAAACTAACATAAGTTGAAAAATTTTAAATCCCACTTTTGTGTCATTTGTACAACATCTCATATCTACATCCCACCAGTAGATGGTGCAATCGCTCTAACATTTTGTAAACACACTTCCTAAAAAGGCGCCAGGAATTCTGAAAACTGCGTTTGCATTCGATTTTAGCTAGGCAAGTATAAAAGTTATGAAACGATTTTCAAAACTGAATTATTATTACTTAATTATTATTACTTTCCTTATTATTATTACTACTTTATTATTATTAATTTTATTGCTATTATTACTATTTAATTATTATTACTTTTATTACTACTTAATTATTTTTTTAACTTTTATTATTTTTTTAACTTTATTACTACTTAATTAGTTCCTATCATAAATATTAGATCCCCCTATTTTAGTAAAAACTTCAGGCTTTCGGCCAATCTTCAGTCATGATTTGTGACATTATTACTATTATTACTGACTTAATTATCATTACTTAATTATCAATACTTTTATTACTATTATTACTACTTAATTATCATTACTTAATTATCAATACTTATTATTATTGTTATTATTATTATTATTATTATTATTATTACTTGATTATTGTTACTTTTATAATTATTATTATTACTTGATTATTATTACTTTTATTACTATTATTACTACTTGATTATTATTACTTTTATTACTATTATTACTACTTGATTATTATTACTTAATTATCAATACTTTTATTTTTATTATTACTACTTAATTATTATAATTATTATTATTACTTGATTATTATTACTT
>JAOUZG010050330.1:657486-695627 GCA_026289955.1 Argiope argentata | reverse complement strand
ACTACTTAATTATTATAATTATTATTATTACTTGATTATTATTACTTTTATTATTATTATTACTACTTGATTATTATTACTTTTATAATTATTATTATTACTTAATTATTATTACTTTTTTCTTAAAATTCACCCTTTCCATGAGAAAGTTTAATATTGTGTTGAACAAGTTTGAGCTTCCACAATAAATATCTTCATCTACATTTGTAAGTTATCGAAATTGTGATAAAATCATCTGCAATTCACGCAGATATTTTAGATAATAGTGGGAAATTCAACGCATATATAGAAGAATGTAGAAAGAAAGTTACTTATTGAAGTTTCTGCACAATGGAACTAAGTATTTTATATTTAAAATTTTTTATTATTGAACTCCATCGAAGCCAAAATGTTTTCATAAAATCGACAGCCTTATTTAGTAAAATTATGCGATGTGTCTAGGTGCTATGCTGAGGCAAATAATTGCTTTTCCCACTCTTTTGAGACATATTTGTACATACTAAAAATGAAAGTGGAGTTTCACGTATAGCGGCTATAAATGTTAAGAGAAAGCAACTACCATATAAAAATTTTATTTTTAGTTTTATTAACAAAGTTGCGTTACTGACCGTGATAGAGAATATTTTATTTTTTGGAAACATTTTCAGTTTTAGAGTTAAATTTATAATCAAAAGTAATAAGAAAATCATAAAGATGGAGAAAGTCTTCCTTACATTTCCCTTCTTATTTATCAGACACGTCCTACACTTTTACAAAGTTATTTCAAAGTTGAAATTTAGAATTGATCATGCTCGCCCATGACTTCCTCTAATAAAGACGACAAGCTGTTGATCCTTGGACTTAAAACTATTTTAAATGTAGCAATCCATTATGGTTTCGCATTGCTCGCATCTCGGAAACTGCATTTCGGGGAAAATGTCGTAAGAACTCATTTGAAACAAGAAACTCATATTCACCTTTGGTGCAATCACTGTCCGACCTTCAGAGAAATATTTAATGGATGTTTCTTGCATAATGATTAAGTTATTATCTAAAAAATGTTTAGACTTTGAGGGGAAACTATTAGAGAAAAATAAAATAAAAATTATTTGGTCTTTTCTACTTTTTCACATGACAACAGAGAAATGTAAAAAATATTGCAATCATAACAAAAAATCGAAGAGATATTGATTTTACTTGCACTTTCAAAACTTTCCGATAAAGAAAGTACTTTAATCGTTAAAAAATACATTTTAACGATTACATTACAGTAATTCGAAAAATACATTTTTGAACATATCTATCACAATCTATGACAAACGTAACTTTAAACATTTTTGAGCTACACGTACGAAATTTGAAATTTTCTCGTTATCCAAAATTTATAGATTTCTATCCAATTTAGGACAAAATTCGTTCAAAGGAAGTCAGTGGCCAAGGCTGTTCGAATATAAGTTAAAATCGATTACCAGAAAACGAAAGAGAATAAGATATCTCAGATTCGGTATATAGATTATTAAATCTTGGGAGACGACATTAATGAAGTATAATTTTATTCTTTCATCTAAGTAAGCGTTACAAATACAATTAATTTTAGAATAACAACAAAACGGGTGATGCCATTCGGACAAAAGGTAATTATGCTAAATTGTTTGCTGGCTTGCTTGCCGCAACATCCTCCCCACCCTGGTCAACCTCCAGAGGTATGACCAGTTGGATTGGACGGGTAATTTCTTTTCCTTTGGCACGAATGATGCAGGTGCGAATTCTTCCGTCCCTACCATCGATTAGTTTCACGACGAGAGCCTTTTGCCACATATGTCGTGGTCGTATATCTTCTTGTAATAGTACCAAGTCTCCTACTCGTATCCGAGGTGATTGCTTTACATTTCGTACTTGATGGTATGTACGTAACTCCAAAAGATACTCTTTGGACCATCTTTTCCAAAATGTATCGAGTAAGTCCTGCTGTTGCCTGTAAATATTTGTGAGCTTGTTATTTTTGGGCTCAGGTACGGATGGGAAAGTTGTCAACTTTCGGCCAGTTAGGAAGTGAGCTGGGGTCAAAGCTTCCTCTGTATCATTCTCACCACGTTCATAAACCAAAGGTCTGCTGTTGAGTGAAGCTTCTATTCCCGCTAATACAGTAGTTAAGGTTTCTTCGTCTAGTAATGAGCGACCAAGAGATTTTCGAAGACATCGTTTGGTTAGACCTATCAATCGCTCCCACCATCCTCCCCACCAAGCTGCTCGTGGTGCAATAAATTTCCACTTTATACCATTGTGAGCATAGAATTGCTGCACTCTCGCTGAAGTCAGTGTATTCCAAAGAAAAATGAGTTCCTTGTTTGCAGCATGGAAGGTGGTGGCGTTGTCACTATATATAGTATGTGGAAGTCCTCTTCTACTGACAAATCTTTGTAAGGCCAAAAGAAACTTGTATACAGAAACTTGTCAGTCGTTTTGTACTTTCAGGGACATGTTGACGTAGTAATTCAAATCCGTTATAACTCAAATATATCGATTCTGGTATGAGATTTTGTGAATGGAAGTAAAGTTTTGTGTGAAATCTTTATTTCAAACAGTTGGGAAAAACGTGTCTAAAGCACAAATTTGATTTTTTTAACTACTCTACGTCAATATCATGCTAAAAATTCTCTGGCTTCACTAGTTTATTAGAGAGTATGCGAAAAAGGTTTGGAGAGACCACTACCGCTATGCAGGGTCATGTCTGTTTGTCTTTATATCTTTCTGGGAACTACCATATCTTAAAAACTATTTGAATTTGATAAAATTTGGTACAGAGTCTTGATCCGGTGCAGGCTCAAATTTGCATAATTATATCAAATAGAAAATATTTATCTCCCTCTGAAAGCAAGTGAACACGATAATAAAGAAGAAGTAGAGATAGATGTTAAAATAGAAATAGATGGTTGGAACTTTTCACTATTTTAGTATCGAAAATCCATGTCATGCTTTATACCAAATCCGTTATTGGATTGACCATTTGTCAGATTGTACATTCGCATGCATGTTTATGCACAGAAACTCAAAAATACAACGATTTAACTGAATAAAACTCTTGATCTTCCAGAAAATTTCAAAAAGCTACAGAAAATGGCAAAACGTTCATGTTTGGGTTCTCAAAAATTAAAAACCTGAACACTCGTCGCATTTATGACTTTGTTTTAGGTATAAGATTTTATACCGGATTGAAAAAGTAACAACTTTATATCATAGAGCATAAAAAAAGTTGAAAAAAAAAACAATGTTTAGTCCATTTTTTGATTACTGTTACCCTTATAGAAACCATTTCCAATTTTTGAGACGTAGTGGTACCAAATTCAGTATTTATTTCTTTCTAAAATTTTATTGTATCCTCATTTTTTCTTTTCCGAAATTCGACAAATATCATGTTTGAAATTGTAGGATAACACTTTTAAAATAGTGATTGTTTCATATCCTTATTCGGATAAATATAATAGGTGTTTTTCGATACCTTTGTTGAATTTATCTCAAAAATTTTTTTTTTTAAAATTGCGGATATTTATTTGAAATTTTTACACGTTATTCCCTCTTATCAAACATGAACCAAAGTAAAATTTCAAACTTTCGTTTTAATATTTACAAATATGAGGAGTATTTAGAGCTCATCAGCTCATTTTACAGATATATCTGATATCTATAAATCTAATTTTAATTTCTACACTAAGCTTCATAGTTTTTCTTTAAAAAAGGAAAAAATACAGTTCCAAGGTCCTTTTCTCATCATTGAACTAGAATAAGTGTAATTTCTAAAGTATATCTTGGATAATTAATTAAATAGTTAAAATCAATAAAATTGCTCTTGTACGTTTTCGCATGCTCACTACAGTTCAGTTCTACTCATTTATTTGAAAATTTATACCAACTATCGGCTTGTAGGAACAAAAGCAGAAGTCAGATTATTGTCTCAAATGTAGCAATTAAATGTTTAAGTTGTATAAATTCAACGGACAATTTCAAGGACGACTTTACAAATATTCTTTTTCTTTTCTTACGAGAACTCGCACACCCACGGATATTTAATGTTTAAATCCAATATCTAGCTTATTAATTTTAATAAGCAACGAAATGTCTATCTTTAGAAAATTGAAATGAACAGAAGATTTTATTTACCTTCTTAAATTAAACGCTCAATATTTAAATAAGCAGATGAGATGGCGTAATGGTTATGCATTCATTTCATTATATAATTAATAACAGATTATTTTTTAAGGCAAAAATATATTACTTTTCATAAGGGCATATTTTTGACGTGGATGTTTCGTCTACAGTCAACTGCTATTCTTAATTGTTTGCTCTATGCCTTTCCGTACGTAAACAATATCCATCATCCCGCTGCTGATTACTAAACAGGCTTAGAAACCATCGACAGATTAAAATTTTTCAAATAGAACAGATGAATGGAATTAAGGATTATCTTGTCATAAATGTTGGATATAACGAAGATATTTTTAAATATCATGTTGTTGTTTATATTTGAAAGTAAGCACAACGCAATATTTCATAACAACTAACCGTTTTCAGTGCACGAGTACCGTTGTATTTAAAATAAAACACTTATTTCAAAAATTCCATCTTCCGACATGTGTGAAATGACTTTGTATTCACATATTATAGTCATTCTTTACTTTTACTGAAGGATTTAGCCATCGAAACAACTTACTTTACCTATTCACTGGAGAGCTTTCCGTATTTTCTCTGTGAAGTTCTGCACAGTTACTCATGATGGCTCCTCTGGAAAAATCAGAGAAGGACTCGGCCGACAGATACTCCGCCTTGACTGAAACAAGTAAAAAAAATATTAAAGCTTTTTAAATTCTTACTTAGTTTAACAAAGAAAAAATTTATTTTCTTACTTTTTATTAATTAATTACAATTAATATAAATAACGCATCAAAATTTATTGATTTTTCTCAAGAATCGAACTCGCGTTCTTCACCTTCACATGAAAAATACTGAAGTCCACGCATTTCACCGATTGAGCTACTGCCTGTTGATATCAATTTTCATTACAAACTGCTAAAACTCCATTTAAAGTATTGAAAACTAATTTAACTTAATGAATGAATTAATATTTGAAAAAAAATTGTATTAACATCAACTGTCATCCACTAAAAGTTTAAAAAATTGTATTTGAACTTGAGCGGACGAATAAAAAGTATTTTATTAACGATTGAAAATTTGGATAAGATTCGTATAGGGAGAGCGTGAACCAATAGAAGGAATTGAAAAAACAAGTGGTGAATTTGTGGGCCGCACATACTTCGAATGCATTCATATGCCTACGAGATATTTGGATGCATTTTATTTTTTCATGCTCTGAGAAAAAATATTGTAATCATAAAAAAAAATCACTCTTGTTTTTTGATGAATTTCTTCATTTCAGACCTGAAAACACAGAGACATTATGACTATCTGCCTCTGAATATAAAAACTAAATAAAATATGGTATAGGACTTTTAAATCAAATTTGTAGATATCTGTCAAACTATGAAGGAAATGAGTTTTGAAGAAACCTGTCCATCTAATTGTCAGAATATAATTCAGCTCTGTGACTAGAAAACCCAGAAAGCTCGACAAATAAAATTTGTTATGCAGATTTAGTATTTAAAATGTAGATTTATATCAAATTTGGAGTCAAAACCGACAAGCAGTTTGACTGTCTCTCTTGAAAACGAGCACCATGGAAACGAGATAACGCAAAAAGGCAATGACTCAAATAATGAAATTAAAATGCAATTTTAGGATTACAATTGCAGCTATGTCTTTAAATCTTGGTTTAAAAAAGATATTCAATATGCACATTCGGTTTTCTGGAATCTGTGTGCGATTAATTGCCCAAAATAGTCACTTAATCATGCTAATAGTCTCTTTCGAAACTATTGTTCGTCAACAGTATTCAACTAATAAAGTAGGAAGTTAATAATACAGAAAGTATACAAATATTTTTGTGGTGTCCTCTCCTCTAAGTTTGTTTATTAAATTACAATTATTCAAATTTAATACCTTTCCCCCATTAATTTATATTATAAATAATCGTCATTTTTAGTTCAGTTAAATTTTGTTCTTCAAATTTATTTTGATTTTTAAAAGCCATTCATTTATTATCAAGGGAGAACATGATGATGTTTTCGTTAGGGGTTTCTGAATAATTGAAAGCAACGAATAACGGAAGCTAGAAATCACGTAGACAATGAGCAAATGACAATAGTCAACATTTTTTAATCTTATCTTATATATTTTTTATCTGTATTGCATTATTATTATGTATGTTTCTTTGAAAGCAGATGCGTTTGTAAAAGGTTGATCTGCTTTTACCAGCATTGCTTTTTCAAACTGGTTTAAACTTCGTAATAAGTTAAATTAATTAAAAAAATAATGACAAAATAATAATGTTTCCACGTGATACCTTAAAATTTGCGATCGCAGGTTTCATTTTTCTTTTTCTTTTCGTTTCTTGCAGAATTTCAACGAGCGTAAAAGGGCTACCAAACTGAAGATTGGACAATGAATGAGAGGAAGGAATACATGATTATACATTACATAATGTAACGTTTCGCTTTTGGATAACAGATTCTCATGAACTGCAGAATCAGAAAATATGGAAGAAAAGGAAATTCGAACCTCTAGTATGGAACACAGTAATATGATCGCTTAATTCTTCGATTCATCAGGAATGCGTTCCATGCTGCGATTGTAAGAAGAGCAGACCTTAATCTTTATTTTATTAATTATAATAAAAGAAAAAAATTCTGTCTTGATGTTAAAATTATTTTTTTTAACATAGCGACAACGATAGCATAAATCAATGACTGACAGGTTTGATGAAATGAAAATATTGCCTATATTCCTATTGTAAAGAATAATAATTTTTAAAAATTATATTAAAAATTAAAAAGCTATTAATTTTTTTTTAAAAAAAGGGCATAGCAATATAATTGGCATCACTAAAAAGCTGATTTTTAAAAAAAGCAATTGCAAAAAATGGTGGTGAAAACATGCCTACCTATGTACTTTTCCTCTGTATTTCCACATGAGATTGCACATTTCCCATTTCTATTCACCATTACGAAAGAAAATTCATCTCGTAAGAATTTTGTCGTCATAACTCCTCCTTAAATAATAATATGCTGCTGGTAAAACCCACTAACATATAGAGGGCGCTGTGAACGCCCGATTGAAGAAGGCTTGTAGACATCGAAGAGAACAGAAGCTGTTGATAGTAGCAATCGTTATTAAAAGTTTTGTTATTGTTGTAAAAATGTGGTTTGTTGATTGATGTGAATGTTGATTTGAATTACTGAACCACCGTCTGGATTAAATACACTGAACCACACCATTCAGATTATGAATGACAAACCAACTGCAAAGACGAAAGGGGAGTATTATAGAATATTTCGAATTATTACCTGGGTCATCCTCGTTTTCAGTGACTTTAAATATTTTGTCATCCATCCAAAAATGAGACACTACGATCTCTTTCGTTGTGAGAGACTTGGTTCGTAAGATTACTGCTGAAGTCAAACCCAGGGTATCTAGAACCATCAAGTTTTTCATTAGACATCGATCTTTTCCGAGTCTCTTCACCATAACAGTTAATATTACCTGGGAAGAGAAGAAAGATTGCTCATAATGACATCGAGTCATCAAGATAATTTTAAATAATATCGTTTCTATCGTTTTCTTTTACGCAAAATATTTTAAGAATCTATGCTAAAGGCGATTATACAATATCTTATGATGAATGAGCAACAAAAGAAAGTTAGTCCTCAGAGTGAACACAGAAGTTTTCTTTTTGACGACTAGGACAGCAGAAGATTTCCATAGGAATAGATAAAAAATATCTGTTGTTTTGTCATGTTATGTTGTTATTACTTAAGGCACTTGCCATGGACAAGCCCCGCTAATGATACATCAGCAGATTTTAAGCCGAATGAGCGTCTCTTGTTTTTAAAGGAACGCCAACTAGGGCCAAGAGTACGACTTAGCTACATGCTCATCACAGTCACTTACATAGCCAATTTTTACAAGGGGGCACATTCACACATCACGAGGAAGAAGCGCTACCTTTGTGCCAGAAAGCCGGCGTCGTTTTGGCATAGAACAGATATATGTAGATTGTTTTTCCTCTAAGAGGGCATTAAAGAATTTAATTCATGACAGTTTCATCAATTTCCTTAAACATTTAAGGTCTAGACGATAATTGCTACTAACAAATTACGTAAATATATGAAAGTTATAATATTAGTATATCATTTCACACATTCTTCCAATAAATTTTTATTATTATTGATGGTGGAATTTCCAATTACCTTTTGTAAGAAATTGAACTTGTAAGCTTTTCCACTTTGCACGTATTCCTTATTTATTAGTTGTATATATTTTCTTAGCCTGTTTGTTTTTCTGCTTTATTTTCAGTTTTTTTTTATCATTGCTGCCAAACACGAATAAATAACAGTTTAGAAGCAATTTAAAAAAAAGGGGGTTTTGACACCATTACTTACGACTACCTAAACTCGGATTCACATTTTGTGGTGGTTTTCGAATTTATTTTTGAATTAATTAAAAAGAATTTAGATTAATGGTAAAATGATAAACTAGTTACATATAATTCAAGATGAAAAAATAAACGCTTTATTTTAGTTTTGTGATATATATATATCTTTAAAGACATAGAAGGACGGTTTCGAGAGAAACCTCGTTTTTTTTTTAAATGAGGGCAGACGGTAAGAGAGATATCGGAACACAAACAGTCTTTTCAAACTTCCTCGGCACTGCAAAATTTGAACGTTTGAATTTTAGATGATAGATTTGAAGCATATTAAATAAAATGAAACGATTCGTCGCCCTGGAAAACCACAAAATGAGGCCCATGACAAACCCACTAACTAAAGTATAAACGAGATAAAAGAAGTAATTTCAATTGCTTGCAGACATGGAGTATATTCAATATGAATAATTGAAAAAGATATTTGTGCCTTAAGGCTGTGTAACCCAGTTTAGTTTTTGATTATGCTTAAAAACTACGAGTTTTCGAAATACCATTTCTCTAAGGGTTTTGTGTTTTTAATTTTTAGTGGATTCACGTCTGTATCAGGGATGCAAGATAGAAAAGTTTGGACACACTTTAAAAATCAGGGGAAAAAATTCTGAGAAAAAACAATCAATCTCATTAACTATTCTAAGCTTAAACTTGTTATTTTTAAGCTGACGGAAAAATCTGAGGACTCAACCTCAACACTAACAGAAACTGTGGTTCAGTCCTTTGAACCTTCATTGAAAATCCTTCTCTTGAGAAGTAGGTCCCGTCATCGATTGAATGAGACAGACTGCCACCGTTTTTGAATTCACCAAGGTGGCGAGAACCAATCACCACGCCGGAAGCTTCTCATTCACAATTTCAAGGTCCCCTCGAGGGAACATTAACTGCTTAAAAAATTTCTAATGGAAAATTGTTGCTATTAGTATGACTTACTCCTATGGTTGGTATTAGTCCTTCAGGTACGTTACTCGCAATTGTTGTGATGGCATTAATTAGAAGATCCGACAAGCTGTATTTGCCGAGTGTCACCCACACGCAGAATACGGCGGTGACTAGGGTTACGAAAACAGCAAGATATTTATCATAGAGCCTTATTTCGTATGCGAGAGGTGGCTTCACGTCGGTGTCCAGAATGGCAGTCAGTCTCGCAATTTTTCCAACGACTGTGCGATCACCTGTGGCCACTACGATTCCTCTGCCAAAGCCTGTAAAGAGAAACTTATTATTTAAGTATATATATTTGCATCCCAATATTTATTTGCAATGATTACTCAGTTTTCTAAAGGGATAAGCCTTTAGTTGAAACTTCTTTATACTTGATTTACTTCCTATACAGCGGTTTGTATTTTTATAATCGATATATTTTATTGTTAATCGATTTTTTCTTTATTATTGCATAGTTTTAAGGAAAAATAAGATATTGGGTTTTTGACTTTATCGACTTTAATGATGCCATACCCATTTCTTATATTAAAACGTAGTATTTAAACAAAATTTTAATAAAAAAGTTTTAGCTTACAAGAAAGGTTTCATTTCTACCAGTATCTATCACAAAGTCCTATGACATAGTGGTTTATTTGTTTCACATATTTCTCTAATTATCAAGATATTAAAATCTGACTGTTTCGTGCTATTTGGACTTCATATGTAGCATTTAAAATGTATGTTTAAAATAATTGCTTACTAAATTATCTTACTTTTATATCATTACAAGCGGGCGAACGCCGCAGAAAAGTGCCGAAGCAGAAGCCGTTGGCGACGGCTGTGAAAGGCTTGGCGTCCGCTGAGTTGATTTGGCGAAAAAAATAGCCTGGTAGCCGCTGGATTTTTCATGGAGCTTCCACGCGCTCGCCCGCTCGGCTATTTAAGGGACGAGTTACCGTAGTTACGGCAGTTAGTGGATCTCCAGGTCTCCTTCCAGTCCATGGCAGTTCGACACCAGCAGCGCTGACATCAACTACTACCAAGTCAGAGGATAAGCCCCTGGTGGGGCTAGGTGCCTCTATAAATGGACTCATAGTTACGGCAGTTAGTTTTTTTCCTTCTCTGAAGAGAAGCGGCTCGCTGCACGAGCGGGTTACTTTTCTCGCTTTTTATTAGTGAGCTGTGTTTACGTTTGCTATTAGCCTTGTATTATTGAGCTCGCTGCGATTTACTGTTGCTATGCTATACGATAGCTGTTTTTCGGACTGTGTTTATTGTGCTTAAGGCTTGCATTTACGCTGTAAGTGACTGTTGACTGCTGGTTTGTGTTTATCTGAAGTTTTATTTTATCAAGTTACCTGTAAATAACTGTAAATAGATGTAAATAAATTTGTTTGTGCTGTCCTCAAGTAAAGTCCATTCAATCCGAACCCGCTACGCTAAAAACGTAACAATATATTTTTTTAAATCTAATTTTTGTTTTCAAAATTTCCCGGAACTAATAATAATTAATTTATTTGTATATGTCTCGGAAACTAAAGTCAATACCGCATTTTAATAAAAATTTGAATAAAAATCATAAAGAGTGTTTATATTTAGAATTTTTCTCCACTTAGTAACTTTATTAATTAAAATTAATTTTGTCAGTATTAAAAGAATAAGATTTCTCCACTAGTCTAAAAGAAGTCAGATTTCCCCAAAGGGTTTTTTCCTGGCATTCCAATCCAAAGAAACTCTGAAAGAGCATCCGGGGAATCGATCATTCATAGTAATAAAAAAAAAAAAACAGCAGTCAACTCGGATAACGAAGCGACGGCAGCAGAGAATTCGACTGAAATTGCGACCACCACATCTTCACAACAGCAACAATTGAAAACAGATATTGGGAAAAGGAGCGCACTTCAAAATGCCGATATCTCTTGGTTGTGCAATGATTTTTTAAAAAAAAGACTGTATTGTTACAAAACATTTTATTGACTCCATTGGTAAAATCTGCAAATATTGGGAAGCAGAACTCTTATTTAAAAGGATTAGAGTCTCTTTGCAATCATGATTGCTAAAGTAACTTGCTAGAATTTTTTTAAATTTAAAATTGTATATGTGTACAATGCAAAGATAAAAAGAAAACATTTAGAGAGTATCCGTCAATTTAAAAATTCTTTAGACATGACAACTTTGCAAGTTCAGTATATGCTCCGAGACGAGATACGTTTTGTTTTAATTTCCTGGACAAATATCTGTCATGATAGATGGCTTGCAAGCATCTACCAATCATAATTTCTATCATGCCGAATCATTTATTATGAATTTTAATGAAGCTTAATGGCAACGATTCAGAAATTTTGCTGATGTGCTTTGTGATGATAAAGTTATATCCATGTTGCAAGCGATTTTGCTTCATGAAAATCTCATTCACAAATATTTTATACTTCTTTTAAAAATTAAAGAACGAAAGCTGTAAAAAAATTACAATGCAAAATAAAAAAAAATGCCTCTGACCCAAAAAAATAGAAAAGGAACTAGATTACGCTTACAAGACACAATATTTGGTTATAGCAAAATTTATGTGCCCCCTTTTTAAGGTTCATTTGGTCTAACATTATTTTTGAATCAATTTTTAAAAATTGTAAAATAAAAAATTCAAGATAATTATATTCTGACATAATATATTGGTATTTATAGATTCCCATCTGACTTCTCTAATGTATTTTAAAAATGCGGGAAAATAAAAGCTCTATGAAGGAATTGAAATTGTTTACCTTCTTTTAAAGGAGTACACAGAAATCTCGGAATTAAGAAAGAATCTGAAAGTTTTTTATTGAAAAAAAGCACTGATGACATAAGATAATTTTAGAACACTGAAGGATACGACGTTAAAGATTGCCAATTTCTTACTAGCTATTTCTGAGTTTTAAAAAGTTTGTATTTCTTTAGGTGTGTAACGAGAACTTGGTGGAATATTGAGAATTTTGAAGATATTTTCTTTAAGTAGTGGCATTCTCTTCGTTTAACAGAATAATATGTTTACGGGAAGATGAGGAGGAAGGTCAGTGATTGACTTTTTTGTGGGTGGGGGCCAACTTTCTCGAAGAAGATAGCATTTTGAACAACTGTTGATAACACCATTTGAAAAACAACATTTGGAAACCAACTGTCTCGAAAAAGATAACATTTTTCTGTATTATGGATGGGTTTGGCTAAACACAGCAGTCGACCTCAACAAATCCTGTCGATACTGCTTCGTTCGGAGGTGGAGGAGTAGTCGTCTGTAGATAAGAAGAAATCTTTTCTAATGTCTTTGCTATTTCATATATATATTTCACCGGATAGTTAATTTCACCAATCCAATAAGTTAATTGATTGATTTTCGAATAAGAGGGAGTGGCAGTGGTGAGGTTAGATTGAACGTACGGATGTTTCCATTCATTTACTGTTCCTGAAATATTGATTGTATTTAAGAGCAACATTTCTCTGAATGATAAGACAAAAAAATTAAATTTATTAGTATACCCTCCTTGTAGTTCGAATTAATCAAAAGTTTTTATGCTGCCAATAAGGAACTTTATAGAAACATCTCCATCTGTTCAATCTTGCAGGATCCGATGGACGATCCTCCGCCACAGACCCCCGAGTGTACTCACCGTCCGTGCACTGCGTGCTGAGAAAAGTCATGTTCTCCGAATGCAGAATATTCCTGTGCTTGTTATCGACATTCCTCGGAACCGGCGTCCTGTCGTCCGTTATAAAGTAATTATCCACCGTCATGCTGTGGGCGACCACCAGCCTTATGTCAGCGGGAAACCTCTCCCCAGCTTGGACTTCGACCAGGTCTCCTTTCGCCACTTGAGGTACGGGAATCAACTGGCGTCGACCGTCACGAATGACACAAGCTTTCTGAAAAATAAAAATATGATATATTTTCATGATATCTTAATTTTAAAAAGAACTGATGTACTAAATGATAACTTATTACAAAGTTTGAGCTTCTTTCTGCGGTACTGATTTTCATCAATTTAGAACCAAAATTAATTACTGAAATACATTAACTCATAAATGTATATCATGTTTCAAATTCTGAATGCGTTCTGTTTCTGTCACTACTTTCCCGCATACGTAGTTCACATACGTAGTGAAATATTCGAACTCGCAATGGACAACGAATCTCCATGTTTTAGACCTTCCTGAGTTCATTTTTGCAAAATGTCCACCTCTATTTGTGTCTGTAACAAAGGTAACTCAGAAACGTTTTGAACTAGGTAGTTAACATTTCGTAATTGAAGTACTTCAGTGACATGTAAGTCATTCTCTGGCATGAGTTTATTAAGGAATAAACGAAATATTGGAAAGACAATTCCCATTGGTTTCAATTAGGAATCTCTAAAGATCCTTTACGATGTACTTATATCGAATACCATTTATGAGTGATTTGATAACAATTGTATGTCTATCTATATTATATATATATAGACACACAAGTTTCCAAGTTCCCACACTCCGAGCTAAGGGATAGAAAAATGTTCAGCAAACATAGTCTTTAAAAAATGCCTGTGTTTCCCTTATCAAAATTTACATGTGATAGAAATCCCTATTGAAATCTCTCAGTATATATTCACAGGAATAAAAATGTCATCAACTTTTTTCCATTTCGTTTTGTGTCTTTCTGTGTTGTGCTAGTAGCTTCAGCTTGTACGTAATGCGTGCCTCCCTGATGTAATAAAGAGAACTTAAAAATTCGAATATCTCTCCTCTGTCTTCGAAACTGCCTTCTGCTTGAAGGCAGTTTCGAACATTTTCCTTTCCCTCCCTCTCACATAAGCACACGCACGCACACATGCATTCATGATATCCAACCCTTCTCTTAGTTAATTATTGGAGCAACAAAATATTAATAATTTTCTGGGAATGGTTCACCATGTTACAGAAATGTAGATTCAAGAAGAAGAAATATGCCTCAAAAAGAAAATTTTATCATGAGCAAAAGTAGACTTAACCTTCATCCATTTAATAAGAGCTCTGGCTCCTTTCTACTATTAGTTCATCGACGTCGCCGGTCTTCGCGTCTAAACCCATAATCACGGGCAGAGATACAATCCTGTTGAATAAGGCCGCCTTAAACACTTCCTCAGACCCTTAGGGTTTGCGTCCGCCAAATTCAATCCATACTTCTCCCGAGTGAAAATAAAGGTTCCATTCAAACAAGCATTCAACACAAATTGAAACAGCCCGCTCCAGCATATTATGTCACCATGTTTCCTCACCATTGATTCTGTGAAATATCACTTGTTAAATGAGACCCTCTTTTACGTTTTGTATCGCTCTTTATGCGAATTACTCGGATGAGAGGTGACATTTTTAACGAGTGTTGATTCTGCTTCAAACGAGTTGCTTCTGTTACCCGAGAGTACAAGTGAATGATGAAGGTTAATGGGTTAATTTAGATAATTATAAATGTTTTCTCACCTTTGGCCACATGATTTGGAACTTTTCGAAAGTTTTTGTTTGCGATTTGTGTTGATACATGAAACATATTCCATTAATAAAGGCTATAAAGATCAGAATAAAGCCAGAATAGATCTGAAATTAAAAATAGAAGCGAACAATCTCAGCTGAAAGTTATAAGATAAATAAAGCGTTGAAAGAGTATTTATTAAGATTAACCGGAAATGAGCCGAAGGCGGGTTATTTTTAAATATCAAAATAAGTTGCTTTTAGATGATTTAAAAACTATATTTGCTACTAACTGCTCTGTACTATGGCAAGCAATCAAAGTGTTTAAAACTTACACATGTAAAATTTAATGTTCGTCTGTTTATTTCAATAATTCTAGATAAAATTGAACAAAATTTCTCGTGTACGTTCTATAGCATCTAGGAGTGTTTTTTTGAAGGACCTGGAAGGGGTAGAAGGACTTTATATTTTCCCACCGTAACTTTGGAACACATAATTAAACGAATATTATTTTTAACTATTTTAAAATTTAAAAATTAGCTATTTAATGAAATAAATTTCAATTCTATGGAACTATATATCTAATTTTTATGATTTTTAAAATTTTTGTTAAAATCAATGAGGTTATTTATATTTTAAAATTTATAACAATACTCTAATGATTTTTTAGAATTAATTTAAATTTTAACTAAACTATTTTTAATTTAAAATTTATATGCAAGTCTTTTTTTCCTCCTTTAAATATTAACATACGGTATTGTTTTAGCACATTAGCTCACTCGCGTGATTTTGCTAAAATTAATATTTTGTATCGTCAAGTTTACTGTTATTTCTTAATATCTTTATTATAGTAATGCAATAATTTATCTTTAAACATTGTTGTTTAAAATAGTTGTTAATTCTTTTAAAGTCTTTTAATTTTGTCTTGTATTTTAGAACTTTGCAATTTTTAGCTCCTAATTATTGATGTCGTTTTTTTCCATGACTGTTTTTATCTTGAGCTTAATGAACAATATTTTAATTTACTGCAAATTAAATTTTTTTTATCAATTTATTATATATTTTATTGTTTATGCTCCGAATTTTTTCTTTCATGTGACAACGGACATTTTCTTCTAGTTTTGACAACTACAGACTTTTTATGGCCTTCTTTTAACTTTCTAATTTCTGAAATTGAAGTATTTTTTTATTATTTACTATTATTGTACATCGTGAATGTTACAGCTTTCACCAAGAAAATTATCTGGCAATTTTTATCTAAATTATTAGACTTATATTTTAGGTAATAGTTAATAGTAAAGGATGTACTTGAATGATCAAATTAACTACTGCATCAAAGAAATATTAAGTAATTAAGACCAAAGAAACTTTTACTTCTTTTAAAATCGATGTTTTCTTAAGTTTTATCTCATAGCACCAGATGCAATATAAAAGAATAAAGCAAGAAATTAGATGCAATTAAAAAAAGTCAAACTATATTGGAAAAAAATTATAGAAATTCCATAACGTATACAGCAAATTAAGGCGTTTTTACACAAATAATTTTTTAGATGAGTGATGATTCTTTGTTAATCACAAATGAATTGAAAATTTTATTAATTTTTTTGGAATTCGTGGTCAGATAAATTTCATATATGTACAAAAAGTTGCATAGTATAATTGTATGGAAATTATGTTTTGTTTTAAAAATATTGTTATTTTTGAAAAAGCGTATCGTTATAAAATGACCAATAAAATCATTTCAATAAAAAACAAAATACCGAATAAATCACATATATTTAATACAACCTCTAAATTATATATTTATGTACGATGTTTCATTATAATATAAAAATCATGCCAAATATATAATACTTCCAATGTGACAATTGTGTTCCAATTCACATTTATCCGCTTTTTATAGAGACACTGTTCAGAATGCAAACTTTCTACTGTACACAATATTTCCTGATATATATGTCATGTACAAAAAATTCCAAAATCCTCTAATAGAAATCATATCAGTTAAGGGTTTAAAATACAGAATTAAAGCAGCTTATCAAAACATTGCTCGTTTTCTTGTGAAATAAAAATGTTTTCTTCTGGATAAATCAAACATATCCACTAAATATTAATGAAAATTTTTCCCGTAGAGATAAGTTATATTAAAACGAAGAAAGCGAACATTATCTCAACTCTAATACAAATATGCCTATTTATTCTATTAACGATTTATAGTCATGCTATATAACGACTATCAAACAACTTGTATATGATGCAAGGATTTCCATTAATTTAAGCACAATTATATGGTAGTGTAAGTAGAGTTAGCATAAGTTTTCACATAAAAAGTCATAAACATCTGTTTACAAAAAATCTATTAAAATTATATAATTATGCTTAATATTAAATGGAGAGTAGCGATGTAAGGGAGAGATTCAGAGATTGTACTTATGCTAACTCTAACTCTACATTAAAAAAGTTTTTCTAGACTAAAAAAATTGGGCAATTTATTGTGTTGCATTAACGAAATATGCTCGCAATTTTCCAATTTTGTTAAAGCTTGAGTTGTTGTACGTCAAAGCAATTCAAATTTCAAACTAGTCATTAAACTCACTGGCTTGGTTATCCACCGGAACAAGAGAAAAACGTTAAAGTGTTAATTTCGAGGCATTAGTTTAAAAGTGTAGTTAATTTTTTATCAAATAGGAACGTGGTGTTGCTTTTGGGGATGAGGTTATTGGCGTCAACAAAAATCCGTAGGCGAAAAATAAAAATTTTATTTTCTGCACGAGCATCTTTAAAAAAATCGGCTTTTAATAATGCGTTGCCATTCCATTTACAAAAGCTCTGTTTAAAAAAATTAAGTATTTTAGCAAATAAAACCTAGAAAAATATCATTTTGTGCACGTGATTATATGAAATGAAATAAATAGGAAATGTGATATTTTTTAAAACAATAAATGGAAAACAAAGTTTTTTTTATCGTTTGCAATGCTAATGTTTCTAATTCGATGAAACAGTAAAAACGAATAAAATTATAATTTAACTTGCGCGAGCATGTGGTGCTTGGCCTTTCAAGAAATGATGTCCCGACATGATTCATTGAAATGTGCATAGCAGATTTCATTTTAATCTTTTTACTTTATTTCATTTGTGGCAAGTACTAAAGTTTCTCTCGTGGCGTTTAAAAAATTAGTTTTATTATTATTGCCGGAAGTTACTTCTCTATTAATATCTTGTAATCAGCAATAATTTTCACTTACGTAATCTAACTCTCGCCAATTATAATTCTGGTACACTTGCAAGCCGTATGCAACAAAAGCCAGAATACCACCGAAGAGCAACAGAACCGTGAAAGGCGCGAAAATGCGGCGGAATCCTCGGAATGTCCTTCCACGACGAATGTTGATCACATTCGGGCCATCTTTTTCTAAAACTGCTCGGGCCTGTGTGCTGTTTAAACCCTGGTGAAGAAAGCAAGCGATGCATTACTATGTCCTTTCATTAACTGTGAAAAAAAAAAGAATCAAACGTACGATAGATATCTAGAAGGGATATTATTGTATTAAATTCTTAATTTCTTGACTGCCGTAGGATTCAGCGGTGACCAACGGCCTATATAAATTACACAGTAAAAAATTCAGCACAGAAGTCAATGGGCTAAATATGATTTAATATCTCTTAGCTTTGTTTCTCCCTCCATTGTGCGATTCTCTCTCTAGCTAACCTTTGTATCCTTGCGAAGGAATATTTTGTACACCACAATCACGACCACTCATATAAAAATTAATCACAAAATCGAATTGAAATAAATAATTCTACCTTAACAGGGAAAAGTATGTAATTTTAAACTCAAAATGCTGGGGAAATTGTAAATAATAACCTCCAACTTGTCCGCGAAACAAGAACATGACGAATGAAAGTAAATTTTTAATAATAAAATTTAAGATCTCAGCTAATTAACATTTGTTACAACCTAGAATAAAAATTATAATCAAAAACTAAACATTACGATTAAGACATTTTTATTTCATGAAGAAAATTAATCATGGTAATTAGTAAGCTTCATAAGAAACTGATAAATCAATAAAATTAAACATTTATATTTATAAAACACTAACGTAAGTGACACAGAAATCTTTGTAATTGCTTATTGCCGAATAGGAAATGGTCAAATGTAAACAAACCTCCGTACAAGCGTTTCAAACTGTTTCGTGGATCGTTTTTACAGCTGCATTGAATTTAATGTTTCGCTTAATTAATTAATAGATTTGCAAAATATTAATGCAAACTAACTGATCATCTGTAAAGCAGATTTCAAATACCTGTTAGAGATTGTCAAACCATTAATCAAACATGACTTGCTACACCTGCTTGATTCTGATTTTCAAGGGGTAATGCTCGATTTTACTCCAAATACTCTCTATAACAAAAAGAAATCGATGCACCAAGAAGTTGTTGTCCGATTGAAACGAAAATTGGTGGATAGGAAGACAATGTGCAGAATAGTAAATGATTAAAATCTCAGAACAATTGAACAATTTATTTGAGTTACAGTAACAAGTTCAACAAGGTGTTGACCCGGATACAAGCTGCACACGGCGGGGCATAGACCGATAGAGCTTCCGGATGGTCTCATGCGGTATTTCCTGCCAAATTCGCTGCAATTGTCAAACAAGGTCATCAACATTCCTGGACAGATGCAATCGCCTTCCCATCATATTCCAGACATGCTCGATGGGAGAAAGATCTAGAGATCTGGCAGGCCAAGGAAGTTTTTGACAAGCTTACAGACAGTTCATAGTAACACGTGCCGTATGTGGTGTGGTATTGTTCTGTTGAAAAAACAGCCGAGGATACTGTTAAAGGGACGGTAGCAAAACAGTTCTTAGAATGTCGTCGACGTACCGCTGTGCAGTAACTGTACCTCTGATGACCCAAGGGGTTCGACTATCAATGGAAATGGCAGCCCAGACCCTAATGCTTTGTTGAGGGCCGGTGTGGCAAGCAATAGTGAAAGCAGGAGCCCCTCTCTGCCCTGGATGTCTTCAAACACGTCTTCTATGATCGTCAGGACACAGTTGGAAGCGGGATTCGTCACTAAATACTAGACATCCCTAGTCGGCATCATACGAACCTAATCGAGCCGTGCACCACTGTAATCTGGCTTGGCAGTGTGTAGGCGTGTGTGGCAGGTGGTGTAACGGTCGGCGAGAGAGAAGATTTCGCTGTTTCAACCGTCTGTGAACAGTCATGGTGGACACAGGTGTTCGGGTTGAACGATTGATGGTTGATAGAGACGAAGAAGGCGCTGTGACAACTGGTAGGATAATCACTCTGTTCTCACGATTTGTTGTGACCCTAGGTCCACCGCTATTTTCCTGACGCTGAACTCAGCAATTTTTCCACCCATCTTTGCCAGCATCTTCGAATCGCCGCATCGCTTCGACTCAAATAACGAGCGATTCTCCGATTTTTTCAACCGGTCTCTTTCAATCCAATGACACGACCTCTGTCAAACTGACAGTTGCTCGTAATGATCACGAACCCTGCGGTGAGGCATTTTTTAAGTTTTGAAAGTTAATCCGAATTGCAATCAAATCGAAAGTTTTAACAACCGTTGAGGAACTGCTTCTTATATACATCTGCTGGATGCGCAGTTCCGATGTGCTGGAGATCAAACTATTAATTCATTGGACACCAAAATTGAATCATTTGCATATCTAATCAAAACACTCATGCATAAGAAATTTCAAAGTAATCGGATGATTACTTCTTGGTGCGTGTATTTTTTTTTTGTTACAGAGTGCATATCCTTATAAAGCAATAAGGATTTTTAATCTAAGGTATGCCATTTAAGGAATTTAAGGTAAAATATTTTGTTGTTAGTCTTAACAATGGTAATTTAAAAGTCCAAGATTAAATATTTTGAATTTTACCTCTTTGAGATCAGTTCCCAACTTTTCAACAAGATCCGGGAGAGGTACATAATGATCAGTCTGAAAAGTAATAAAAGAAAAAAAATATAAAGAGTGGAAAATGGGAAATGATCAATGAAGTTTATTTATGATTCAAAACTGAAGAAGAATATAAAGTTTGTCCGAAAAGAAACTAATATTTCAAATTAAATAAATAATTACTAATAATGCAATTTAATAACTTTTGCTTCTTAAAAAATACCATTTCCAAATGAAAAAAAAAAGGATTTCTAAAACTTCTTTAATAAAGTGATAGTTTATAAAATTCGCAGAAAATGTTTTTTTCCTTTTCCCTTCATTATTTTTCTTTTCTCATTTTCGTAGATATGTTTTGAATAATTAAACATCCATTTTCATGGTTCAATGCAGTTTTGATTACTACGGCATTATTTTACGTTAAACATCTCGCAACATATATGTTAAAATACTAACACTAAATTAAAAATGTTGCCTCGGTATGAAGGATTCCTTGCCAATCGAAAAAAGCGATCAATAACGCCTTCACTTTTCGATCGATGGTAGAGAACTTTATTTGGCGTTGGCGAAGAAATTCTTATCCATTATATTTTTGCTTCAGTGTCATTTCCATAAAACCATATTTCATGCTTTGTTTTAATATATATTTTTGAAGTTTTGATCCTCATTTGAATGATCCATTAATTCGCAGACAAGTTGCTAGACGATACGCATTTTGATCTTTAGTTAAGAGGCAAAATAGAGAGAGCGCCTACACATTATCTGTTAAAACGTTTTACACGCGATTTTTTTAAAGCCCGTATTTTCGGCAATCTCACAGACCTGTAAATGACGATGGATTAACGTATGCATAACTTCGACAGGATTGCTTAAGTTGTCGCTTCGCAGTGAATTTGATAAGTTAGGGATTGAGCGTTCTTAATTTTATATTCAGAGCTTTTCTAAGATTGAACTTAAACATTAATGAGATTTAATGTGTTTCTCATTATGTAACAATACAAAAAAAGTTTAAAAACTCAAAAATACCCAATGTGCATCGATCTAAAAATAATAAACATCACTTTATGTCTAACAATAAATTATAAGTTACAGTATTTGGTTTGTATTGCAATTTTGGAGAGTAATCAAAATGAGCAAAAAAAGTATGTATGCTTTCCTGTTGTTAATAGCCTATACCTCTTGCATTGAAACTAATTCAAACCAAGACAAGAGTGTGGGGAAAGACGGGCGCAGTAGCTTCTAAGGGTAAAGACCCCTGAGCATTCGAGGGCAGAAATCTGACTTCTGGCTCGTGTGAAAACGATGGTCACACTCTCGCTTGAACAAACACTTTTTATAGAGGGATCTTTCAGACACTTCACAAATAGAATACAACGTAAAGAACAACCCTGCCCCGAACCAAGACTCGAACCCGGGACATCTGGATTAAGTGGAAGATGCTCTATCCCTTGGCCAAATTGTCTGCGTATGTTTTCCTTCAGCTGATATTATCTGATACTTAAATTTTTTAATTCAAAATAAGTCTTGTTTTTGCTTTAGTATGATTAACTAAAAGGTTATTCAGAAATTAGGAAGTTAAACATTAAGCTTGTATATATTTACAAATAATAAGGAGTATTATGATACACAGCTTTAAAAGTTAGCTTAGCTAATGCACTTGATTCTGTCAGAAATTATAATTTATTTAAAAGAAATCATACATTTTATTTTACGAAACGTTATTTAACTTTTTACATCAGACATAAACTTTCATTTTAATATTTTATTATTGATTATCTGGAAATGTTATTTTTTTGTTTTTGTTTGTTATATATTCTTTTCGTCACATTTAAATTGTAACTTCTAAGCTCTCGCAACTCAAAGATTACAAACAGAATGAAGTGAAGAAATTGACTTTTCATTTATAGAATTAAAACAAGTAAAACATTGTCTCTTCCTTTTGTACAAACGAGAGAATGCTAGGAAGAAAAGTAACAACTAAAAAAGGTAACAATTATTTTTAAAATGGAATCTAACAAGGCAAATTTTGGCTTAAAATAGGGTATAATTTCTTTTTTTTTTTTGAAGTTCACGCATTAAAAGTAGCAATAGCCCTCCATCTTTGAGTGTATGAAAAATGCAAATAAATAAATAAATATTAAATCATCTAAAAATTCGAACTTAGATTTTGGCGAACTTCCATATTTCAAAACTTTTCAAAAATACCATTTTGAAACACGCTTGCTTGTAAGAAGGTTAATTAAAAATGCTTTGAGTTACATTTATGAAATTTGGTACATGGTCTTTACACGCATTAGTAGATTGTTTTCAGATTTTGAATGAAATCCATTCTCACGAAGTCTGTCTTTCCTTCCCAAAATAATCCTAGTGTTGCTTTAAAACAGGATATTAATATAAATAAACTGTCTTTCCTGCTACTCGAATATAAATTAACACGACAACAGCGAGACGAAGAGAGCCGGATGGATAAGATTTGGTACTCTGATTAAACATTTAAAGAATAGATATGCATCCAATTTGAAACCAAATCCTTCGGAAACTCAAACATCTGTCGACTGTAATTTTACAAGAACATAAATGCTATAATTTGCAATATTCAGTATAGTTTTATGACTGTAATTATAATTATAATTCTGTGCCAAATCTCAATTTTAATTGATCGGAAAAAAGCTTATAATTTACTTATAGGGATTAATAGCCAAACATTGTAAGGTAATAAACTCATGACTATTTTTCCTTAATGGCATGTGGTTAATAATACGCTATCACTTTAATTAGAGAGGATATCATGAGACCATTCCCAACAATTCTATACTAATATGCATGCTGAATTATTAAGTGACAGGTTAATGACTAGAATAGGTCATAGCAACAATGGAAATGGATGCTTTTAGAAGATGAAATGATTATACCTTGTTGGTAATATAATCTTTCAAGAAATAAAGTGGGGTTATAATATACAAAGGTTTAATTAAAGAATAAGATAAAATTAGCAATAATCCGATGATTCATGAACTTATTGGACATGTTAGCCTCGTAATCTGACTGCATTAATTTTATTTAATTCAGTTATATTAACGTCCCAATTTTTTTAAGCAACACTTAGGCTATATTGGAAAGGAGCTCGTAATTTTGAATCGCAGTCTGATATCGAAGACGACACCTGAGCTGGCACTCCCTTTCCAAACAGAACATCATCAGGAGAACAATTTTGGCAGAAGAACAGGCAGTAAAATAATGCAAATAAAGTAGCTGGATGATTGATATTAATAAACTCTACCTCACTATATTATTTAATAACTGTATACGATATAAATAAAAAAAGAATAATAACTAATTATTAATAACGGTAAAATAACAATC
Organism: Argiope argentata; assembly: GCA_026289955.1. Taxonomy (NCBI): domain Eukaryota; kingdom Metazoa; phylum Arthropoda; class Arachnida; order Araneae; family Araneidae; genus Argiope; species Argiope argentata. Next base: position 671,390 of record JAOUZG010050330.1, on the reverse strand, counting down.
ACAGAACAGAAAAATATTTTTATTCGAAATATTTAATGCCTGTTACAGTTAACCTTCACATGAAAAATAAATTTCAAATTAGGTACGAATATAGTGGGTATGTGATTGTTTTCAGATATTATGTTAAATATTTTGGATATATCGATTGTGGGTCGACAATTAATGGATGAAGGTATCTAGTAACGGTATTTATTTCTCAAAAGTTTTCTATAAATGAATTAATGAAGTTTTCAAAATACGTTTTTACGACATTTAATCTTATTTTGTTTAATATTAATTGACCAAATAATGAAATAAAATCAAGATATTCTGAAATTTCAAATAACGAGATATTAAACAAAAAGCCTTATTTTCATGATCAGATTTGAAGGTAACATGTTCTACAGAAAATGCTTCAAGCTACGCTAGTAAATGAGAGACAATACTAAGAAATAAGATCAAAGAATGATATTAACATGTTTAGCCCGTATGCCATACGCGCATCGATTCATTGAATTTTGATAGCTCTAAGCTAAAAGATAAACCATTCATAATGATTATAATTCAATATGAAAATTACTTCGAATACATAGATAAGTCATTTATTCAATGGATTTCCATTTGAAACAAAATAAGAAAATATTCCCAAAATAGAAGGTGTCATCTTATTAGATAGCAAAGAAAATAAAACAGTTGCATGGTTAAAAGTAAAAACACAAATTGTGAAATTTGAAAGAACTATTAATATTCTCAAGAAATCGTGATGCAATCTATTACATTGAACTCACAGAGTGACCAGAATAGAAGTTTTGTATCCTCTAATAAAGGAAATTCGACAAAAAAACTAGTTCTACGAGATAAAAAGCTGTTTGAAGCTGGCTTTTTATATTTTCTATATACCCTACCTGTTAAAATATGATTCAAACTATTTACTCAGTCTTAAAAAAAACTCTAAAAAGAAATAGAAATGACTAACATAGATAAATTTTGCTTTAAATATTGATTGTTAAAGTCTGATAAAAAAATTAGAATTTAAGACGATGTATTTGTGTATTTCAATTAGAACACAAATTGTTACAACCTTTTCTTCGTGACTTCTGCATCATTTTATGAAATAATTTTGAACAATTGATATAAAAAACAGTTTTTTAAGATCATTTCTAACTTAAGTTATTAGGAAATATTTAGGAAGTTAAGAGAAATTATATTTTTGTTACTTTTTATTAAATAATTTCAATTGTTGTTGTTCTTGTGTTCCGCTTTACTACGGAAGAATCGATGATGTAGCTGCTGAGGGTATGGACCCCTGAGCACCTGAAGGCAGAAGTCTGGCTTCTAGCTCATACACGCCACAAACCTTTTTCATTGGATGCATTCATTCATACATTTCATTCATTCATCCAAAGATAATATTTAGATCTGGAACAGAGAACGATCAGCTTTGACGCAGTATCCCCTATGGTATTACTCTCCACATAGAAGACTTTGTGACCACGACAGATTTAACGTCCACCACAAACGGAGAGGTTTCGGCCGGCAGGTTCGAATTCTCACCCAAAGAGATGCTTATTTAACACCCTACCAATCAGGCTATCCCGGGCAAACAATAACAATTACTATAAATAATTTCTTTAAAAAATTATATTAGCATTGAAGTTACAACGCCAATCGAAGATTCAAAGCCAATTGTGGCAGCGCAAAATGCTGAATTTTCTACATAAGTTGAGGTAACGCAACACACACTAGAAATTTCTAATTTTCTTTATTATATATTTGTTTAATTCTTAAGTACTTCAAAATGAATCGGAAAAATTGATTCATTAACACTGTTTAATTTTAAATGCAACAAACATTATGAAAATAAACAGAATCATTAAAATAATTGGCCGATAACATGTTAAGCATAACCTCATTAGTGTTTGGAAAAAACAAAATGAATTCGTTTTGTATTTGGAGGAAGGGAAATGAAGACTTTTGGCGTGAAAGTTAGTTTCATTAATTTATAAAAACTTAATGAATTAATGATTGGAAAAATTGTATTAACATCAAATGTCATTCCCAACAAGTTAAATTTTTTTTACTTGAACTCGAGTGGATGAATAGAACGTATTTTATAAACGATTGGAAATTTGAACAAAATACATAGCGAGAGTGTAAGCCAATATTAGGAATTAAAAAAGACGAAGAGTGGTGAAATAGTGTTATTCTTATAGAAATGGAAATAAAATATTTATTTATAAAGTTTCTCACAAACTTGAAATATATACTTACATTTTAATTTACCATTATGCCTCTACTTATAAAACAATTTAATTTACTTTTCTGCAAGAACTTAAAATGAAAAGCATTTTTTTAAAAATATTTTTTTTCACTTGGGAATTGAAAACGAAGTATTTAGATGTTATTAGCAAGCAAAAGTCGTATTTATAACTATAGTTTAGAACAAATAATGATGTGTGTTGCTATTTTATCCACAGAAAATGGCTTTTTTTGCACTAACGGGAGTTCAACGTTTTATTTTTTCCAATATTTTTGTTGATTAACAAGCAGGTATGCGATTTTTCTCTTATTCGGATTAGATACACGATAATGATTTTTATCAATGCACCCTATTTAATACTCTAATAATATGTACGTATTGTGGGGAATTTTACAAAGTGTTGTTATTCGAAAGTAATTTTCTGAATACAAGTTCCAAACTGAGTTTTTGGTATCGTCTTTTAATCTAACAATTGTAACTAACAAATATAGAAAAGATTAATGTCTGTTACTTCCAAAATTACAGTAAATCCTACTTACCATTAATTGCAATTTCTGATTAGTTTACATTTAAAATTTAATTTTTAAATTATATATTTATTTTCCAAAAAGCATTTTTATATTTACAACAAATACCCAAAATGATTCTTATTTTTTTAATAAAAATGTAATTATTTTTATATTCCTTGGCCTCGAAATGCTGATTAAAAAGTGGTGCAAGAATCGTTCATTAAATAACTCCTGTTTTCAAAATGTATGGAGAAAAAATATTTACTTTTTGAATGCGAGTCAATTCTTTTTTAATTTCACAGTCACTGAACACTCAAACATAGAATTAGCGAATGTCACAACTTTCAAAATAAGTGAAAAGAAAGTTTTGAAATTCTGATTGATTACGTTTATAGAAACAAAATATATGTTGCACTGAATAAAAGATCTATGAAATGAACAAAACATTAGAAACGTATGCATAAAACAAATAAAAAAATAAGAACAATTCCTAGATTATTGCATTTTTACTTCTTAAAAAGAGGATTTAAATTTGATTCCATGCGATCAAAGAGAATTTCGTGATTAGGATAAAAGTGGTACTTCGAGTACAAACTGGCTCAATTTAAGCATAAAAGAATAACACATATAACTTTCTAACCTATTTAAAAATTCATACCTTCTAAAATATTGATAGCTTCAGATATCCAGATATTTAATATCAACAACACTCATAGCATTTTATAGAATAATGTAAATCATGAACTACAGAGTATTCTTTATATTGTAAATTTAATAATCATGTTAAAAAAGGAAATAAAAAAGCTGCAATTACTTCTAATGGTGATCTTATAAAATCTTGTAACGTAGGTCTTCTTTTTACCATATTTATCTTTCAGAGCATTCCAAATAAACTCAAATATGTTTCGCAGAATCAACACAAAAATATTTATTCGCTTCTCTAATCTTCTTCTCTAAAAACATTTAATCGCTACAGTTATCGTGAAAATAATTTCATTCCTTTTTTACGACTCCAAATGACTGCTTGTATCAGTGTTGTCATGGAATTATTTTAAATGAAATAACCGCTAAATTGCAGCGTATCTCAATTAAAATCTTACTTATCGATTCACTGACTGTTTAGATTTCAATTTGGATTTGACGATCACAAATTTTGGGGCAGTTTTGTAACCGTTATTTTGAATTTTTTTAAAAAAACTTTCAATATTTTAAACTTTTAATTTATTAATATTTAACCAAGAAATAATTAATTTTTCTTAATAAAATGTTTTTCTTAAAGTTTGATTTTTACGTGAACAAATATTAATAAATTTCAAGTAAGTTTATCGGAATTAGGCATCAAAGTATTAGACCGTATGTGGATTGATATTTACGTAGAAGAAAGGTTCAAATATCAATAGACTTAAAGTATGAAAAGTCCAGTATTTCTTTTAATATCTACATAAACGCCATTATTAATCAGTAGTTAGTAATAATTATCATCTGTATAAACCAAAATACTGTGTAAACCAAAAAGAAAATCAATGAAGACAGATGGGGCTAACATATGCAAGTCTCGCAGAGTAAATTTTTCTATTTTTCTATAGTAAGTTTCTGATTTGAATTGGGGGGGGGGGTGACCTGCTGGTAAAGTTTCGGCGTGTGAGCGGCAGGATTTTAGGTTAGAGACCTGATTCCGCCGAAGAATCATCATGTAGGGGGGGAAGGGTTCTGTTGCACGGTAAATCCGTTAAGTCTGTGGTGTTTGCTTTATAGGCCAGAAAATATCCTTCGAGCTGAATTGTCGTTTTTGCTTGATCGGTATGTTACTCGGCTGTAGGCCCAAACGTCGCAGGTTCGTACCGCGACCTTCAATCGCTAAAAGTCAAACATCCTACCGCTTATGTGGTGTTGAGAGAGGGGAGCGACTCAGGTGTCGTCCTCGTCATCTGATCTGGGTTCAAAATTACAAGGTCCATCTCAAAATAGCCCTAGTGTTACTTTACAACGGGAAGTTAAATTACAAGGCACAACTGTGAAAATCATTTCTTATGTAGTGTCGGAAATTAATTTCAGAATTCATATTAATTTCATGATAAGAAACTTTTATAATAAACCCAATTTGGCTTTGCGATACCAGAAAGATGAATTTAGAATATTGTGAAAAAGTAATTGGGATGATTCTCCTTTCACGCAACAAACAAATATATGCAGCATAATTTTGGAGGACTAGTGGTCAAAAGAACCTTTACAATTTAATTTCAATTCATCTTATTGCGGGAGGAATAATTTATACACGGCGAAATAATAAACAGACGCGGTTGTTTACATCGCGACACATGGACAACGTAATAGAAATTTTTTCTTTTAATGATTTTACTTAGAGATTCTGATAGGGATTTTTTTAAACGTGCCGACTTAGGAAAGGGAATCCTTAGTATCTTCGAAAAGAATGAATATATATTAGGGATCTTTATCTTTTTAGTAAAAAGATGAGAAATTGTAAAAATTCTCAATTTTTAGAGCATATATTAGAAACAACTGTTTTTAAAAAGTAATATTCAAATCAAGAAATAAGAGACAATTTTAGAATGAAGTAACTTGCGTTAAATTTAGGAGAAAAAATGACCGTTTGCACTTGATTGTCTACTTTCAGTCACCACTCAGTAGGACTCATCATTATTCTGATATTTTATTTATTTATTTATCAAATTTTAATTCTTAAAGATACCTACAGAATGTTAAATAGATGTCGATTCATCTTTAAAAAAACTCAATTTAAAACAGTTGCAAGCAAATAATTATTCATCGAATTATCTTTTCCAGTGCAGTGGGTTAAGTTTTATGCGAGATTAAAAAACATAATTACATATACTTATATGATGCAATTACAGGTCAACCTTTTAGCCGTCCTCTCTTGTTCGCGAAAATTTCTGTTTTTCGACGTATTAGAATCAACAAATAAATAACAACTAAAACAAGTAAAACCGTTTCAAACGTTAAATGTTTTAAAATGTTGAAGAAGGCTTGTACCGCGTTATGGCCTCCCAGCAAAGTTTCTCTTCAACGCGCTAGACAAGGAAATAAAGCACATTTGCTGTCAACTTTATTTTATCCATATATTAACTGCTCCACACCTGGATAACTTCCGTTTATTTTTGACTATAGTCGAGCAGACTTTCGCTTCGAGCAGTTTTCAAATTCTAAGATTTAATCCCTTAAGAGAAAACTTTGGAATTCTCATTTTGGTTGCTCAATTGCTACTTTGAAGCTCTCTGTGGAGCAAATTTAAACTCACGCTTTGACGCAAATATGTAAAAATAGTTTGGAATTTCTACTCTAAAACTCGGTAAAATATATATATTTGTGAGAAAAATACGGAGTTTTTTTACTGATAACGGAAAATTCAAGCGATTTATTTTAAACTAAGATATTAACAATTTTACGAGAAGATATTTTTTCCTGAGTATTTAAAACAATAAGCTGTTTTGCTCTCAGAAATCTAATATTTTCTACATTTATTATCATTTTATACTATCTGTTTTTCTCATATCAGTAGCTATTAAAATTAGAATTCCAATAATTATAAAAAAAGATAATGTTCACGTAATTTTTCATTGTATTTTATTTCACAGTGCAAAGTTATAGTACAGTAATCAGGTATAAAACTTTCAATTTGAGTTAATCATCATAAACTGACCGATGCTAAGTTTTCAGGAATCCACGTTCATTTTTTCGGAAAGTTCTTACGCATTACGAGGACGTGGGGTTTTCTTTTTTTTCGCTTGAAGGAAAAAAAAAATCATAAAATCGTGATTTGGAAGATCTCAGGTAACTTCGTTTACATAATGCTTTTACCGAAAAAGCAAAATGGCAAATTAAACTACAAAAATTCATTTCAGTATCAAAAGCAATTAAATTCGCCGTTTCCTTTTGCAGTTTATAGGGATTTGAAAACACGTCAATATGAACTTGATTTCGCCGAGAACATATATACAGGGTGTCTGTCTCAGCAAGACCAGGTAAACTCTGCACAACCAGCTTTGTTGTATGCCCCCTTTACCTGCAAGACCCATAGTTTTCGAGAAAAATGTGGGAGAAAATGTAAGGCGTCATATCCGGTTTGAGGAAAAAAAAACTTTTATCGAAACATGAATATCAGTACTTAATTTCAAATAGAAAGATATTCGAAACATCCCCCGCGCATATGGAGCCATTCCTATGTTCGTCGTGCAATGGTTGACTGCACACGGTCTAGCATCGTAGTGTCCACAAAAGTAAGCGCACTGTGGAGACGAATGGACTGAGTTCCTTTCTGAAGTAACTGGGTCTCGATAAACTAATTCCTTTACATGGCCTCATAGGAAGAAATCTAAAGGGTGTAGATCTGGAGATCGTGGTGGCCATGAAATGTGGACCCCGATGCCCAATACAGCCGAATTAAAGATTATTTCGTAAACCGTATATAAATGCATAAATTTTTTCACGTATTTTTCTTGAAAACTATGGGTTGTAGATCTCCCTTTCTCTGAGCATTTTTTATGTCTTCCAAAAACGAATTTGGCTGTGCAGAGTTTATTCGGTTTTGCTGGGACACCCTGCATATATACAGGTAAAGGGAATATGATATATATTTAAGAAGGAACTGAATGCAAGCTCTATTTGTGTTTAAAGTTAAGCAAGGAATTTCATAAAAAAAATCTTAAGTATAAAAAAAAACGTAATCCAAGCATTTAATACAATGATGTCTAATCTTAACATGAAAATATTTTTGACCTTATATTCACCATTTTTTTAAAAACACTTTTCTTATTAATTCTATAGCAGCGATAACGTGAAATTACGATTATTTTTAATATCGTAGAAACAATGAAAATGACAGTTACTAAAATAATAAAAAGTATTGCTATATATTAAGTTTTAAAATATTCTTAATAAAATTCACGAGAAAAATTATGGAAATAAAATTGATACCCCGAACAAACAATTATAAGTAGTAGTAAATTTTAATATACTGTAAAAGTGAATTTTGTATCGCAAATTGGGTCATGACCCTAAAATACTCCAAAAAGTTATCAAGGCATTAAGACCTACATCATATTATACAGAGGATGTATTTGAACAGAAATCAAAGAAAGAAAAGGCATGTGGATTTCAAAAGAATTTGAATCGCTTAGAAGCTAACTTCCTTTCCATAAGCACATCGAATTACTGAATATTTGGGTTAAGTTTGCAATTTAAATAAAAGTATTAAGTTTTTGAAATGCAGAAATCATTTAAAAACATTTACAGACCTCAAAATAAATGTTGCATTATTATACGAATAATATAGAAAGAACAATAAGAAAGACAATGAAATCTTTAATTGAAAATTTCGAATTCTCCTGTGAGAACATTATTATTTTTAAGTCAATTAATTCAAGTTCATTTCTTAATTTTTAATTTAATTTAGCCCATCATAACTTCATACTAAAAATATTTTTTTATTTTCTGATCCTTTCCACTTGTTCTAATTAATGAATTCAACAGAAGCTCTGTAAAATTGCTAACTTCGCTAAAAGTCCACAATTCCCACACTCCATGTGAGAGGACGAAAATTGCTGACCTAAACAAAATACCTTTAAAAGATCCCTGTGCTTCCCTTGTCCGTTTAGGCATGTGTTGTGGAAATCTCCATCGAAAGTCCATTGTATAAGCACTGTGAAAAAATATTTTCTCTATCAAAATCTTACGGTATTTAAGACCGGAGATAATGGTTTCCCTCCCTCTCTTTACGTTTCTGCTTTCGTGTCGCTCTGTGAGCGGGCGTGATTTGTCCACGCTCTTGTAAATAAATCGTAATCTCCCGGGATGGAATAGACTGAACTAAAAATTCGAAGCATCATCTATGTTTTCGAAATCAACTTCTTTTTACAAATGATAATATGTTACATATATATCATACTTTATTTACTTTTTAAGCTTTAGTTTTCAATTTTTCTAGCTGGTAAAGAAAGTTTTAGAGCTCGACCGATTTTGAAATGAAATAAGAGCTATGATGTCATAGTTCTTCGTCTGCCTTTTAAAAACGCATCTGCTTTCAGAAGCATACGTAGTAATAATGCAACACTGGTAAAATCAAGTAAAAATATAAATTGCCCTTATATTCAGGAGACAACAGAACCTCCTAAACAAAATAGCGTCATGTTCTCACATGATAATAAGTATTCTACTAAATAGAATATATTATCGAAATAGAAAGTTAAGTAAATTTGTAAATCAAGAGTTTGAACATTTGATAACAGATATTGTAAAGTGTAAGCTTTTTTATTCCATTTCAAAGTTCTTTTTACACAAATTTAATGAGCACACCTTACAAAATATTTATATTAATAAAAATAGATCTCGAAATCCGTTGCTAAGCGCTAAACTAGAGAACGGCTCGACCAATTCGGCTAATTTTTTAAATATTTTCGTTAAGACACGCGGATGGTTCTTATGGAGAGAAATAATGAAAAAAGTGCGAGGAAAATAGTTAAAACAACACTTTTCTTACTTTCCCGCCAAAAATCTTCATTTCCTTCCCCCACATTAACTGAGTGAGATAGCAGGAAGTAATAAATTATGATTTGTTTAGAAAGAAATACGCGAAGTCAGTTGGTTTTCATTTATAGATAACGAGATATTTAAAAAAGAAAGATAACAGTTGCTTTTATTATTAGTCTGTATGGATATTTAATCTATGATTGCTCAAAATAAATTCTGGGCAGGGAAGAAAAAAAAAAGAATAACAAAGGGAAAAAAGGGTTTGTAGAAAGTAAAGTAGTAAAGAAAAAAGGATAGAAAAAGAATAAAAGAAAAGAAGTGTGTGTGTGTCACAATTATTTCCTCTGTGAGCGGCATTTTCTGAGCTGTTTTTAAACCTTTTCATCTCTTTACATTTATGCATCTTTTACAAAACTTTCGCATCTCTTTACAAATTATCATCTTTATATTTATGATAATTTGAATCTCATTATTTTATAAAAACGTAAAATTTTAGACCTTTCACTCCACCATTTAAGTAAAATATCAATTCCGGGACAATCATTGCACGGATAGAAAGAGAAAGATGAGTAGTACAATGCACAGAGCATCTGAAGAAAATAATACTATAAATGAATTATATGATTATAAAAATTTATTTGGTTTAAAAATATTTTGGTGAAAAACCTTTTATGAGACACAGCTACATAAAATATATGAAAATTTTAGCTAGCATTAATACTGACGAACCGACTGGTCGCCAAACGCGGCTAGTTTCAAATATAATTGTCATTTACTTATGTAACGACAAACTGCGTATGAATTTGGTCGAAAATTTGTACATAGCAAAGTGTTTTATAAATAAGCGCTAATGTGTGGAATGATCTAAAGTTTTATTTTTTAAATTTTTGTCAAACTACTTGAACTTTTACTTTTATGTTGACTTCAAACAAGCTTCTTGAAACTATACCGTCAGCATCTTGAAATGATGAATTTTTTTGAATTTCCGTTTCATTCAGACGGATTAAAACTCGCTGCAAGACTTAAAACCGTATCGTCTAGTTGATAGCTGCCAGTAATGCGTCATACCATCGGCCAGAGCGTAATTCGCCCCACCATTCAATTCGCAATGCGTTAACTCGATTACGAGTAAGTGGGCAGTAACATACGTTAATCGAGTCAATTACTCACAGGTGGGCAAATGGCACATGCGAAATTCTGCGAACGCAAATCAATAATTGACTGGAAAATTCGCATCCGATGAAACAGAGTGGACTGCTTCAGGGAAAAGGGAGGTGTTCGGCCAAAAGTGCTGCTGTTCTCTCGCTACTTTGTTGTCACACTCTCCATTGTAGAATATGTGGATGATGCTTCATATCTTATTTATTTCCTAGAATACTAAACATAGAGAAAATATAACAATAATTTTAAAAAATCAGACTAGAGATCGTGCCGAATCTTCACTTTACAGACGCCCCGGAATCGGAAAAATACATTTATGGAACATGCCTTATATAGTCAACATAAATCAAAAAACCCTTTGGGCTATATGGATGAAATTTAATATATGCATTTTAGATTAAATTTATAGAATAATGCCGCAAAAAGAAAAACTGTCATAATTCACAATGGCTCGATTGGCAGAGCAATGGACTGTAAATCCTTTGGTCCCTGGTTCGATTCCCGTACAGCACATTTTATCCAAAGATTGGAATTTTAATTTAAAATTAATCTTATTATTTCTCTAAAATCGAGATGATTCTAGAACACTCTTTGCTATTCGAGCGAGATGATTCTCGAATCCTCTACAGAGGTACAAAAGCTGAGTTCTGCTCAGTTCTTCATTCTGTTCTGCAGCGAGTTGCTTGGTGCTAATAAACGCAATTCCATCTAACTATCCGTGTCTTTAATTCAGTCTTCGTGACAGTATTTTAAACGGAATCCGTTGAGAAAAAGACTATATAGCTATTCTAATAAAAGTGAACTCGATAGTTTCAAAATGTAAAAGACTAGAATGATAAAATTAAACACAGATTTAGTATCTAAAATGGTGATAAGAATCAAATTTTGAACTAAATCTGTCTACAGTGATGAATAGTTACTTGTCTGTACTTTCGCAAGCATACAAACGCAATATCTCATAAATGCATTGATAAAACCAATGAAATTCGATTTGTGAGCTTATGATTTCAAATATAATTCCGTTTCAAGTTTTGGTTTAACTCTTTTGTTGCATATTTATTTGAAACGATATTTGTATTTGAAGTGCATTTAAATTTTTGAACTTGTGAAGGCAGTAACTTTTACGTAAGAATTCATTCATCTCTTATTATTCGGAATATATGCTGCTTCTTATATTTGAGATAACTTCAGCTAATTAAAATTGCAACAAAAAGACACAAGAAAATAAATTTAAACAAATACGAAACGTTCTAATGTGCCAAATTTACTCAAATGATTTATCTTTCAAAAAATAGGCGCCAAAATACATAATCGCATGTTAGATTCACGTCAAAGATCTAGTTGTCTATTTCTTAATTAGTGTTCGCCACTGTCATGAAAAGTATTCGTGGCCTTACATTAGGTCTTCAATTTCGAATGGGGAGAGAACAATAGGATCTGTTTTTTAGGAAATATGCAAAAACAAAAACAAAAAAATAATTAGAGATGGGCAAACTGGCTTAAGTGGTAAGGAACGAATTGCATATAATTTTTATTTGTTTTAATTCGAAAATGATTGATTACTTTTTACTCAGCTTTTAACTTTTTTTTGCAATAGCAGCACATTTATCATTGCAATGTTAGAAAAATTGTTTTGAGGGATCCACAAGTTTCAGGCTAACGAAAATCTGAAAAAAACAAAAAAAAAAAAAAACAACCCTTTTTCTTATGATTCATGTATATCTGCGAGTACAATGGTTAAAAATTTGCGAAAATAATCAAAATTCAGCACGTGACTTTTAATATAACATTGAAGTTTTCTGCCAAATTTTGCACGCAATTCGACTAATCTATCTTCTCGTGAACAAATTAACTCACAATTCTAAAGCATTAAGAACTAGGCACATAAAAGTTTATATGGTTTAAGTATCAAAAGTGTAGATTTTGATAAAATTTTGGACATAAAATTTGGCGAGGAGTTGATTGCCTGTTGGTCTGTCTATTTACATTTAGTAAATGCGTTAGTGCTGGCGTCTTCCTTGAGGGCGGGCGTCCGGGTTTCGCGTCCCGGTTCGGACAGGGTTTCTCTTTTGTGTTCTATCTGTAAGGTGTATGAACATACCACCCTATGAAAAGGGGTTGTGCAAGCGACTATGATGAGTGTATAGCTAAGTCGTACTTTTGGCCCTAGTTAGCGATACTTCAAAACAAGAGACGCTCCTTTATGTTTAAAACTCACTGATGCCGCGGCGAAGCTTATCCATGGCAAATGCTACTAATAGCAACAACAACAAATGTGTTAGTGAGAAAAAGAGACTATCTTGATAAAGGAAATTTAGTATAAAATTTTATAACTAAAAGCGTGAATCTATAAATCGTTTTTGGGGAAGAACAGAAAATGTGTGAACAAATAAGAAAATGTAAGAAATGTATTCTCAGGTTTCTTTATTTTTCTAAGGAATAAAATATTTGTAGCTTGTGGTGCCTCCTTTCCTGTTATGATGCATTCAAAGATGTGCACTCTTCTCCATAAAAATGTAGTACACAATGATTAAAGAGCACTCCTCAAATCAATGCTTTTCAAAGGAAAAGGAATGCAATTTCGTTAAAAAATTACTTTATTATAAACAGACATACAGAAGAGGGAAAGAAGAAAGAAGTAAAAGAAGCGGCAAATTATTCAAACGTACTTGTTAATCAGTTATTTTTTATTGAATTTAGAAATAGAAATTCGAAAACACTCAATATCCACTCTCTTACCCTAATTTTTTTTATCTATTATTCGCAATGAATGTTGAACTATCACGGTAAAATGTGTTTTTGACTCATCTTCCTGAATAGAGTCTGGAGAAATTCTTCTGGTGCACATTAATTGTGCAGACAATTTCATTCTCAATTGCAAGAATTTTTTTTGTAACAAGATTAAACAACAATTCATCTTACGATAGAGCTTAAATAATAGGAAATAATCCAGAATGTTGATTGCAAGGGCATAATTCAGTAGGTTTCCGTCGCAATCCACGAGTCCGGGGGAGAATGGCGTATGATGAAATTTCGGGTTTCGTCGTAAGCAAAAACGAATATTCCGAAAGGTATTCCAGGAAGCCACCAAATGAACCTAAAAAAGTACCAGAAATGTTAATTTTTATTTAAAATTACTTGAAGTTACTGAAAAAAAAAAGACAAAACATTTTCATACCTCTTAATATTTTCACTCCCATTCGTCAAGAAAAATATAAATGGACACCAATCAGTATAACAAAATACAAGTCAATATGCGTGGTGTCACGATGCTTTTTAATTGTACATGATCTTGATGCAAGTTTTAATAGTTAATATACACGGGGAAAAAATAAAATCTTACTAACAAGGTGCAGTGCTTGATAAACGAAATTTAGAGATTTCTTAGATTCTGACAGAGATTTCGTTACACGTGTCGATTTAGGTAAGGTAATTATAGGTATCTCTTATTTCCTTATCTAAATCGACGGTTATTTTAACCTTTCTCTTGG
>JAOUZG010050330.1:617297-657086 GCA_026289955.1 Argiope argentata | reverse complement strand
GCTTACAGGGGTGGCTGGCGGAGCAGTGAAGTTTCCAGAGAGCGGAGATCAATGGAAGAAGAAAACAAAGACAGAGAGAGAAAAAGTGCTAAGAATTGTGAACTAACAAATTCGTTGCGTGAGAGGAGAGTTTATTGCTGACATTTCTTTTATTGTTGCTCTTTGCTCTTTTAGCTGACGATATGTGTTACTCGACTCGCATTCGTTTCGAAGGTTTTAAGAGTAGCAAAAGTAAGAACAGAAGTAACAGGAGTATGGGTAGCATTCACTGTATAAATGAACAAAATAAAAAAACTCTAACTAATGGGGTTAATTAATATTTAATATACATCGCACATATTACAACTCTGTTAATCTAAATAGAACTATTTATAAATTAATCTAGGAATTTATATTAAACATGGTATATACATATACATTTACTAGCAGTAACGGCATAACATTACCCGTGCCATAGCATCCAAGAAGAGAAGTTGGGTTCAAACATAAATCTAGTCTCCACCCGATATGACATGGGCGTGTTACGCTACTTAAAACAAACTTATACATTAAGAAATTATCAAAAATAGCCACAAAACAATTTTTATAGCACTCATTGAGAAATAGACTGTTACAAAGGTTAAAATATATGTTCGTAGATAAAACACAGGCTATCATTTCGTACCTCAGAAGATTCATTGCAGTACTATTTAAAGAAAGAAGTTTATTTCTCTAATCTAAAGACTCTGCTTGCCTAAGTGAGGACTTCATTTATCTGATATTCGCTAATTGAGCGCTACTTTCCTCTTCTGATCAAGGTTGAATTTCCTTTTGGGGGGGCATAACGAGTTTTGAATAGCTGTTCAAAATCAGACAGAAACAAAGAAATGTATCGCATATGCATACCACAACTCTTGCAATTAGCACATGCGCAGTTTGAGGTTTTCACGCATCCGCGAATAAGTTCAAAGTTAAAATCGCAATTATAAAGTTATTTTGATATAACTTTAATGTATTAAAATCTTTCCCATAAATACTCTACAAAATGGTATAAATATCTTCAATATTCGTTAATTATTTCTCGAGTTCTCGTGGTTAAAATATACAGACGCCTTCAGGAGACTTCTTTTTATACTATGTACTTATACTATGCAATGTATTAATACTCTTTCTAGAACGACTACGAGAGATATTTTTAACACCTGAAACCTAAGTTTTTATTTTTGAATAAAAGAGTTCTTTCGTTTTTGAGTATATGTTCTAGTGTGTCTTCAGAGGGATTTATTGTCTTTCAAAACCCAGTCATTCGTGATTTATACCGTTTAAAGAAGGAAAACACTTTGGCCAATTCGTTCAAGGAGATTCCAGCAACTACACCGCATCACAAAATTGATGTGTGGAAACACTTTCTTTAGAAACAAAACTAAGGATTATTTTTTAAGTGCTACATTCGAAAAAAATTACATGTACAGAGCAGTTTAACATACAAAGCAAAAGATTTCTATGTCGTTGTAAATATCTAATAATGGAAATACTAATTCTACTCTGGAATATTAAAGTTTTAAAAAATACAAAAAAGTTCTAAACATTTTTCAATGGTTATAAATGTTTTTAGCAATTTCTTGAATGTCTTCTTCTCAATGAAATTAGTTTTTATTTTTGTTACAGTTTGCAGTTAAGAACTAAATTACAGATTGTATATCTCCATCGATTTAGTTTAGAGCATAACTTTTTCACTTACAGCAAATTTCGGTTTTTATAATTAACAAAGATTGATAAGTATAAAATTTTTATTTTAACAAAATTTATACTTATTGTCTTTTTTATATTACAATTTCTATGTATGAGCCACCAGACTTAGAGTAATAATACAATAGCTTAACACTCATTTTTAAAAAACGGAGAGATGGTTAAAAAATTCTTTTTTCAACAATTTTAATTAAAAATTCAAAATATCTTACTTTAATGGACACGTATGGAAAAAGTAATTCAGCTGTGGTACGTAGCAAAAAATTAGTGCGAGAATTAGAGAAATAAATAGGCTGAAATTCAACATATAGTTCCTAAAAAATAAGAAAAAGATGCTTAGCATACACGATTCACAATCAATAAGAAATAAAATTTTGTTAGCTTAACCATAGTGAAAAAGATAATTTTGTTTTAACTGCAAAGGAATTTTTGCTGACAATTCCATGATGGAAGATCCTGGGAATCTTCCATCGTGGGATTCTCAGTTCGATTCATTGTCCGATTTCCATGGTGAAAGACCGTGGGAATTATACTGTAAATAAGTAAAGAACGATATTTGTCACAAATGCGTCTCTCATCGTAGTGTGGGCCAATTCAAAGAGCTCAACACTTGAGCAATCGACATGAGACAATCCCAATATTTGACACTTACCTCAAATTGAAACAATATTTTGGATTTATATAGCCAGAATTATTTTGATTTACACTTTTAGAAGACAATTCTGAAGAAGCAAACTTAAATTCGATTTTGAATTAAAACTTTGAATGAAAGTCAGTTGTAATATTGGAATATTTAGAATAGATCTAGTATTAAATGTTCACAATTTTAAAGTCATTAACTATAGAAAAAGATTAAAATGAAATATGCTCTGCATATTTAAATGTATCATATCAGAACATAATTTCTTGAAAGGCCAAGAACCACGTGCTCGCGCAAGTTAAATTACATTTTTATTCATTACTTATTGTTTCATTGAATTAGTAACTTTGGTATTGCAAATGATACCCCACCCTCTTGTCTAGAATTTTTTGTTTAAAAAAATACCACGTTTCCTATTTATTTCTTTTCATATAACCACGTGTTCAAAATGACCTTTTTCTAGGTTTTATTTGCGGTAGTCATTAACTTATTTTTTTTAATCAGAGCTTTTGTAAATGGGATGGCAACATATTACTAAAAGCTGATTTTTATTAGATGCTCGTGCAGATAATATCTTTTATTTAATTTTCGCCTATGGATTTTTGTTGACGCTACAAACTTCATTCCCAAAACAACATCATGTTCTGACATGATAATAAATATAGAATGATATTTTTTCATAAAAACAATTTTCAAAGGTACGGGAACAAATTTTAAAGAAAAGTATTTTTAGATAATCCCCGTAACTACTATCAACTGTAACTGCTTGAATCTTGAAACAACATATGTTCTCTATCTGAGATAACGTTACGCTATGACGGCTTTTAGCGAATTTTTTAACTCTCTACTTTTATCTGACAGTTAATAAAAAGAATGATCAGAACTCTTCAGTTAAAGTAGTGAGATGTGAAGAAAAACAATTTCTAACTCAGCACTTTTTAATTTTTAGTTAATTTTAAGAATAAAATAAATGTTCGAGATTAAAATTTATCTTTTCTTTATTAGTATTTATCAAGATTCAAGTAAATGAATTTAAATTTAATAAAATAATTCATAAGCAGGATCTCTATTTCCGTATTTATTTACGAGACAAATTTCAACGTCGGATATTTTAAAATTAATTTTCACTTATCGTGAATTATTCTTTGAGAGTTTGATCTATTTTTAATTTTAGATTTTTTAAAAAATATTTTCACAGCGGCATGCTGTTTAGAATCACTTCCAAAATATCTGGAAAAGACATTCTCGACATCAAATTCTTTCCCTCATAAATCATGCAGGAGGAAGGAATGCATTTTGCAACCGTATGTGCTTAGCAGCATAAATCGACTCTGATATTCGATCTTCTGCGAAGCTTTCTCCTTCTACAGAGAGGGGAATAAAATTCTCCCCTGAATTTTTAATAAAATGCTGAAAGTCTTAAAAGAAATTACCTCAGATTGTTGATGGACTAAAAAAATTACTAATTGTATTGATATACAGAAAGAAAATTAATAATTCTGCAGCTCGCTGAGTCTGGTCACGACGAATAACTAAAATTATTAAACAAGGCTTTAGAAAGCGCACCTCTCCTGTAAAAATTGAGGGTTCCAGGGTGCAAAAATCACTAAATTTTGTAACTTTTTTTATTTTGAGAACTTTTTTTTCTTCTCCTTTTCCTTTCCCTAATCATTAAAAATAAGGTTTGCATGCTTTGACACTTACAGATTTTTTTCGATATTTATATTTAAATATGAAAAATGAAAGGTATTTAAAAGTAAAAATAATTTATTTAAATATATTGATTTTTCAAAGTTTTCCTTTATAAGCATAAAACTAGAGCTTTGCTTGTTTTTGAAAAATATATATGATGAATTTGATTTCGAGATATACTTTAATCTCGACCCACTAGCTAGCTCACTAACTAAGGCCTAAGGCTAATACATATGCATTTAATACTTTTACTATTTTACTATTATTCATTCATATGATTTGTACTTAATAACAATGAGCAGCAAATGTTGCAGCCTCTGAAATAAATTCCTGAAGAATACGTTAAACATTTAGGATTTGCACAAATATTTATGTTTAGCCAAGACAAAGATAAGCTTTTACAAAGTAAAGATAAAATAAAAGGAACAGTCTCAAACGGGAATGAGTACCAATGAGACTTATAATCCTACTTTAAAGAAAAATTCTATTTCAATAAATGCATGAAAGAAAATTTTCGGTGTTGTGGACAATTATCAATTTGAAATAGTACAAATCAAGCCACAATAGGCTTCAGTTCTGGCCGAAAATTTCAGTTCTGGTAAATTAAGCAAAATTGCTAAGGTTTTTGTAATTTTTTTTTATAATCCAACAGAGGAAGAATAATTTTTTATAAATAAGGTAGAATTGAAAAAAAAAAGCTAATCCTGAAACGTTTATTGTGAAAGTTTACTTTTTATTTGAAATTAAAAAGAACTAGTTTTGTCTCTGTATATTCAATTTACTTACATCAACAAGCGAAAGTGATTTCCCCAAAATGCGCTCGCATAGTTCGCAATAATTGTGGTGTAACAGAGAACGCCTTACAAGAAATTGGCTTACAATTTTAACGAAGTATTAATCTTTGGCGCGAATATAGCATTTTTATCAAATCCATTGTATCGTCCTTGGCGATTAAATCTCCGGCATGTGGCTAACGGTATTTAAAAATTGAATTTGCGTTTTAGATCCTTTTACCCAACCGACTGAAACAGAAATACAAATGTAGTCACAAAATTCCGAGCCAAATTTGATAAATTTAAGGCATTTTTTTTTAGTTATAACGTTTACATGTTTCTGAAAGTGCAATGAGGCAGATGGTCAATCTTTGGTTGGACTTGGCTCGGAATTTGAAAGGTGTTTAGTCTATAAATGCTTTTGCTTGTACATTGCATTTTATCTATATAGCTTTCATCATTTTGTAGTTAAATACCGATTGCTGGACAGACAGACCAGATTTTTTAAACCATTTGATAGAAATTAATAAATTTGGTATATAAACTTTATGTCAAATTTTAGCGCTTTAGTTCAAAACGATTTTGAGTTATCTTTGCCATAGATCGTCAAATGGTCATTTTCCAAAGTACGTTTACAGAACTCAGGAAAGTTTAAAATGTGGTGATTTATCAAAATGTCGATCTTTAATTTTTTGGCCATTACTATACTTTCTCTGTGCAGCATACAGGTGAAAGGAAAAATGTCCCTTAATAAATAAGATGACTATTTTAATTTACCAAATTTTACCAGAGGAAAGCAAACTTTCTTCCAAAATAATAAAATCTCGATCTTTAATTTTTTTGCGATTACTATACCTTTTCTATAAAGCATATATATGAAAGAAAAAAATTGCCCCTTGATGAATAAAACTATTATTTTAATTTACCAAATTTTGCCAGAAAAAAAATTCTGTGGACAATATTGGGTTTTTTTTGTATGTTCACTTTTAATATGAATATCCAATCTCTTTATTCATAGTAAATGTGAGAAAGAATCATAAATATTCATTTCTGATAACAAAAAATCCTGTTCTCGTAAAATTAGAAAAATTAAGCAAAGAAACCTTATTATTATTTATTATTAATATTTAAATCGAAAATTAATTTGCATAGATACAATTTAAGTTACGATGGACATCATTGTTTAATGTAGTGTAGGACACTGCAACACCCTTTCTCTACAGGCAAGAGATGCCACTGGTGTTAAATAAACGGGCAAATTCTTAGGAAAATATATTTAATTCCGATGGATACTTCACTCGGAAGCAATCTTTAAGCGTACAGAAGGAGACCTTGAAAAACTACCGAACATTTCCCACAGCACCCGCATCGCCAGCAGACATAACAAGTGATCGAGCGCCCATTCTCTTCCGTCTTGCACGCCAAATGCTTCACTTCAATGGGACAACATTAATGGAGAAAGGAGCTATTAATTAACTCTAAAAGGAACACGGTTCCAGGCAAATCAATTGCCTCCAGTTGAGTTTTAAACTAAACTTCTTTTGATCAGGTAAAGGGGCCTTGAATAGCTGAGACAGGAAATGTGAGGTGTTCGTATACAGAATAATAGAGTCGTATCAGAAGTCTAAAGGAAATGCAAGAGAAACAAAAAACGATTGAATGTTATTCTTCGAACAATAGTTGTTAGAGGATGGGCGAAGTTTTGTTTATTTTTATCCGAAACAAATATTGTATAAAAGGTATTGTATGAATCTTTTAATACTCATCTTTTCAAAGGCAGATTCAAGGTTAATATTATGAAATAAATTAAAAGAAAAAATTAAAAATAATTCTTTAATAAAATTTGTCTATTTTAAAACTAGCACATTTGATTACTAATGCAGTTTGAGGGTTTAATTCACAAATTGGTGGATTTTTTTCTTTTTTACAAAATAAGATAAAATCAAAAACATTTAGTTCGTTTGTTTTGTACTTAAACTTATAAACACGTTCCTTTATAATAACTTTTTAACGGACATTTCCTATATTTTGTTTATTATTTTCAGCATTCATCTGAAACACGGTAAAGGTTAACTGCACTTTTCTCACGGAAACTTTGTTTTGTTATCAGGGACATGGAGTATCATTTCTCACTCCTACAGTGATAGATTATCATATGGCGTTCATTATAAATCACCAAATCTTACATGCAAAGATAAAAGTTATAATGTAGTAACCTTTTTAAAACTTGTGAGCAAATGACACTTTTTAATGAGCTAGCGCAAATGCTACTGACCGTAAGTGACACTACCGTTTTGTAGGATGATTGGAGAAATTGAAAGCCAAATTTTCTGTTTTAATAAGTTATTTGAAGATCTAGGGCTATTTGGTTTCATAATTCATCATTCTTCATTCATTCTTTATCATTAATTTTCCTTTATTATATTTTTCGCTCTCCTTATTCTTTCATTTAATTTGTCCACATTGGGGACCTGTACAGTAAACACTTGGCAGAACCAGTTTTTTTTTGCGTCCACATGCAATTTTAACTTGTCTTTGCTAACGCTTTCTAATCAGTTATTCACTCTCAATGAAATAACAGAAAACCCTCAAAATTTCGTGTTGTATACGGTATTTTCCATTACCGATGTCAGTGGCATCTATGTCACATTAGCTAATTCTACAAGCGGGGAAACAGCAACAACAAAAACACCTGTTCAAAATGGGAATTAAAAAAAGAAAAGATTGCCTTTATCTGAAATAGATTTTTTAGAAATAAAGTTTTTTTTATCTGCGACAGACTGTTCATAACTTTCATACATATATTTCAAGTGATGCTAAACTTATTTTTTATGGCAATATTTTCAGACGTTATTCTTAGAGTTGAATGCCAAAATTGTAATGGATTATTAAGTAAAATATCAAAAGCTGCTTCTAAGTGTTCATATCCAGCTCTTCCATAGGGAAGGGAGTTCATAATTAAAATTCCACTTTGAGATGGTCATAAAAGGAAAACTACTGGGCTAAATGCTATCAAAGTTGGTAATAATTTAAAGAAGGTGATGGAAATTTCTTTTCCTCAAAAAAAAAATGTCTTGTTGTTATTGTTATGCCAAATATATATCGTTATACAAAATAAGACATTGACATCGGTTTAAAATGTGCTTAATCGTTTCTAAAAAGTATTACGAAGCGTTCAGTGTTTCGTCCACCATTTTCTGAAAGCACGTTCAATTGCATTACCACATTTTTAATAGTAACTCTTAGCATATCAGGAGGAATATTACACACATGTCGGTGCATCGCACCTTTTCATACAGAACTATTAACTCCCCTGGTGGTGAGGTTTTTTATCATATAAGAGCATGATGTTTTTGTTATATGGTTTTTGAGTAATTGAAATCAACGAGTAACTGAAGCTCGAAATCGCGTAGGCAATGCATAAAGCATAAATGGCAATATTCCTCAACATCTTTTAATAGAATGTATTTTTTACCTGCTTTTACCAGTATTACATTATTATTATGTATGCTTCTTTGAAAGCAAGTGCGTTTTTAAGAAGTTGACTTAGAACTAAGACATCATAGCGGTTCATTCATCTCAAAATAGGTCGTTTTCCAAAATTTTATTTGCTAGCTAGAAAAATTGAAAATCAAAGTTAAAAAAAATCTTTACATATTTATACCATATATAGAGAGGGAGGGGGGGAATAGAAAAGTCTCGTGATTGTTTCAAACCGGTTTAAACGCATACATGAACGTGTGCAGTCCCTTTGTTTTCATTGTGGTGATTGCTAGAGACTGAACAAAGATTTACCTCATTCCGTGTTGCAGGAGCGACTCTCTGCTTGTCTTCTGTATGATGAGCGTGAACAATTGCATGATGACCACGGTGATGAAGAATCCGGTTTGGGAACAGAACTCCAAGTCTTTTCGGGCCGTATACGTCTGCATGCATGAAAGAGAGAGAGAGAGAGAGAAATGTCAAGAGTGGTGGTTATTTTCCAACTGAATAACAGTGCGAATATTAACGGTATTATTATACGGAAAATATTATTTCTAGATGCTTTTGAATACAAGTAGCAGAGCAACATTTTTTAATAGTGATTTAGTACACCGTATTTTTAGTTATTTTCTAAAAAGGCTACGACACTTTTTATTCTGTCCTTTTTATAGTAAATTAAAAAATATATATCATTTGGAAAAAAATTAGTTTGATTTTTAAGGTAATTGGATTTTTCTCTGTTCTCAGACGAAAGAAAAAATTAATTGCACAGAAAGGGGAAACTTTGATAACTATTAACTATATAACTATAACTTGATAACTATTACTTACATTTGAACTATAACTTGATAACTATTACTTACATTTGAACTATAACTTGATAACTATTACTTACATTTGAAAAATAAATTTTCATTATCTTTCTTACATTTATATCAAAACAAGATTTATTATTTTCGATATTAAATGTCAAATTTTGATTTAAAGAGACAAATGTTTAAAGGATTTCTTTAAAACGCTTTCTATGTTATTCAACTCTTAATCTGTAACACGAAAATGGAAACATTCATTTCCCAAGTATAATCGTACTTTAACACGTTATCAATTCTTTTATTAGGTGCCTCAATTTTTTAGACCTAATCTCAGAATCAATTGCCTTTTCTGTGAAGGTCTTGAGTGCTCTTAATGATTTATTCTTTTGGGAGCAAATACTACAATGAATATGATAAAAGTTGCTGTAAACTAGAAGTGCCATTCCTTTAGGGACAAATTTAAATTTTTCTCATAAATAATTTTAAAATGTCAAGCTTTCCAATTATTAACAGGATTTCATTCGCAGCTACATATAAGCGATAAGGTAATTATCACTGTCCTAATTTGACGATATATATCAAATAGTATATAGGCTACATAATTTTAGTTTAAGCAGAAATTTCCATATAAATTCTTTTAATTATTTTTTTGAATATAATTTCATCTCGCCATTCTTTTTCTTTATTTCAAGTCAAGTATGATTTCCCTGATATATCTCAACTATGACTTCTATAGTTTCTTTTAAAAAATTTCCATAATATGTTTCGAAACAGGCAAAAATACAGCCATTTTGCGAGATTAATGCTCCTTTATTTATCCCTTTTATTGCTAATACACCTTCAGCTACTCCTTTAAAAAATTCAAGGCGATTGACCCAAAAGTCGAAGGTCACCCTGTATATGGTTATAATGATGACGCATCCACTTAACAACAGAATGAGGGGTGCAGCAGCTTCTGAGGCTATGGACCTTTGCGCAGCCGAGCGCAGAAGTCTGATTTCTAACTCATACCAGGATGAAAACACACACTCGCTTGCTCAGCCCCTTTTCACAAGGGGCACATTCACACATCTCACAGATAATAAACAGAACAACAGCCATACCCTAACCGGGAAGCCCAGATCACGAAGAAGTACTCTACCTCTGTGCTAAGACACCGGCTTAAATGAAGTGTTCTCACGACATAAGTTGGCGTCGTCTTTCTGGAGATTATATATATAAAAAAACAATTGAGACTGAGCTTCAAGTTCATCATATATCTTATTGCAAGTGCCGGTCGCTAGTGTTTGAAGTACTTCTTGATTACCATTACCAAATTTGCGATTTGAAAACATTCTGAACAGACAGTAAAAGATCTTTGATTTAGATACTTCATGAGGAACAGAATATGCCTGATTTCTTATTATAGTGGAATTGATAATCTGATCCTAATTCATTCGTTTTTGTACTCTTGACACATTCTGATTACCGCACAACTAAACAACCTATTATGATATTTGATTACGATATTTGGGCACATGTTATTAATCAATGAACTCCAATTTCATATTATGAGGGAGATATTTTAGGAACTTTCTCTTTATTTACGGAAACATAGGCAGTTCTTCTAAACTTAAACTAGGTGATATCTATATTTGCTTAACATTTTAAAAAGCCGGCGTCCATAGGGGTAGAGCGTCTTTCTCGTCATCTAGCGCCTCGGGTTTGCGTCCTGGTTTGGGCATGGTTATTGTTCTATGTTCTATCTGTAAAGTGTGTGAATGGGCCTCCCTGTAAAAAGGAATTGTGTGAGCAAATACGATGAGGGAGTAGAAAAAATCGTAGGCTTGGCCCTAGTTGGCGCTACTTCAAAACAAGAGACACTTAGCAGCTTTAATCGGTGACTACCTCTGTACCATAAGAAGCGACAGCAAGAACCTTTTAAACAAAAGGCACGGTAACCTTACCCATTCCTGATTGAAATGGTCCCTCAAGTCGTTAACAGCTGGAGAGTACCAGACTTGACGAACGCCCATCAGGTCCTGGGGCATGAATCCGTTCTCCGCCATGATGACGAAGTAGGTGTAGATGCCGGCCAGGCAGATGGTCACTCCCAAGCAGCAGTAGGACTTGTGGAGCAGCCGGTGGATGAACCTGCGATTTGAATCTTGAATTAGTAGTCTCGGGTTTTGCAGATATATTTTTTATATCCTTTATAGATGGTTTGTAATGTTATCGTACTTTCACATTTCCAAGGAAACAGATAAATTATTGCATAAACTAGAGTGATATTGCATATATATTATTACCCGAACTTCTGCGAAGGAGATCAGCAAGAAATGTCTTAAATATATCTATAAAAGTTAAATATGTCGATAAAAGTTCATGATTTTTAATACTAATTTTAAACAAAAAAAATCCCTCTTAACTCAGAAATAAGAATTTATCGATAAAGAATCAATGGAAAAATTCCTCATTATCAAACATTTAGTTTTCATACTTAATAAATTTTCTCTCATAAAACATTTTTTTAAATCTAAGAATTATTTAATTTTTATCAACATATGCGAGCAACTTTTTTTGCATATGTTTCTGATACAAGTTCATATTTTTTAACGCAGCTGTAACTCGGAGAATAGGATTTATAAAACGAGACAAAGACCGAACCCTAATTAACATAATTAGTTAAAAAAAGAAGTAAGTTCTTGGCATTTTTCTGCTATATTTTACTAAAATACCATATCATAAAAAAGATTTTTATAATATCTAAAAATTAGGAAAACATCTTTTACATAATATTAATTTAAATAACATGTATTTATCCCATATTTTGTAATTTTTTTTGAAAAAAAAAAACTTTTTTATTATTTATTATAACACTTTCAGTTCTTATAATATACATCAAACTTACTTTAATTTTTGCCTCAAATAGTTTAATTCGGTTATATGTATTCATTGTTAAAATTATGGTTAGCAAAGTTTGCTTTTTTCGATATATTAAACGTATTAACCACAGAATAAATTTTCAACTACTATCTGTTCGATATATTGTATCCTTTAAGATATGTTTATGTTTATAAATTAAATAAAATTGTATTTTTATATTTAGGAATTAAATAAAGTTATATTTTAAAATTTACATTATAAATATTTATAAGTGTAAATGTCTTTGTCAAATCAAAATCAATTAATGAAGTGGTGTTTTATTTTACCTCTAAGTTATGCTTAGTGAAACAATCTTTAGCAGAAACTTCTAATCGATATCGAATGTTTATCGTATCGTTGGTATTTTCAATTCTAGCTGGTTTTGAACTTTATTCGGCAAGCTGGCAGAGATAAACTTCATTAGCCATAGGTTATTAAGAGATGATGCTTTTTATAAAACATTTTACAATTGAAATAAGTTTGTTTTATAAAACATAAACACATCTATATCAGTTCCTTTGCTCAAAAATAAGAAAAATAAATAGTCTTGCCTAAAAGTAATTGCAGTTCAAGGCGTTAGCACAGTTAGCTCACAGATAAAATTTATTATTTAACTGTTTAATTAAATTTTCTATTTGCTTTTGGTTTTGTATTTGTCGAGGTCTTATGATGTTTTATGACAGCTAAGTGCAAAATGTTAAATGGTAGGATTAACTTCATCAGATTAACTGCAGAACTTCATCAGATGTTTTCTTTCATTGTCTTCATTTTCCAAACAATTAATATAAACTGAGAAGACTAGGTAAATTTTCATTTAAGGACATAGACTCACCGCAGATCAACAACATTCTTTTCTTTCAGAGATTGTGGCGTTCTGTGCATAATATCACCCTCTGCTCTTTCATAAATCAGAGATAATGCAGGAAACTACGAAAATATACAAATGATTGACATCAGGTTTTTTGGGAGTGTTCATGTATTAAGAAAAGATTTCTGAAATCTGATTTGAACAGTCCTGGTGCCAAACATGCGTTACATTAAGCCATTTCCCTTTATATAATCCCAAATAAATTTAATTCTGTGATGTGACCCCAATCTTTTGAATAATATATTATTTCTTGATGCTGTGTGCTTTTCTGCACCTTTACTAGTTCAATTTTCTAGTGATTGAGTTTTCTTATAATTCATTTAGAATTTAGAAATATCTCTTTTGGATTTTAGGCCAAGGTGACTTGCTAAGGATTCAGCTCGTGAGTTGAAAGGTTTGAGATTCGATTTCACTGAAGCACCGTCGTGTACGGGATTCTGTAGCACGTTAAATCCGTCGCGGCCAAACGTCTTTCTTCTGCTATGATGTAGTGTAGAGAAAAGAATGCCGGCTTATGTGCCGTCTTCGTCATCTGACCGAGGCTCAAAATGACCCCAGTGTTACTTTATAATGAAGCGTTAATGTAACTAAATTTTTTTAATTTATTTTCCCTACTTTTCTCTTTGATGTCATTATAAATAGAGCCTTGTAATACTAAATTTATACGCCGTCTTTTGGGCGCCAATTAACTGATTTGCCCAAATTTTTATATTTTTGAATTTATAAAATGGAAAAAAATCAAAACAAAGACAAACGTGATACTAGAAAAAGCAATTCAAGACAAAGGAATTCTTCTTACCTCCAAAACAGGAAGTGAATAGTTAAATGTTACCGTTATCATGATACCACTTTATTGGTTTTCAAAAAACCTTTTGCTCATTGGTACATTCAAATGAAGAAATTCTGTCTTATTATGTTAAGTAAGGTTTGATCTTTTATTCTGGTTATTCAAGTACAACGTAAAAAGTAAAAGTAATTGAAAATAATTCATTGCTTTGCCATCTTGATTAAAATAATCTTTAAAGTGAGATACAGCTTTAGATCGTAGCTTCACATACAATTACTGTTGAGAACAATCAAATCCCTATCATACATTTTTTCCAAAGTGTTTCTACAATATGAGCAATTGAGACGGAGAATTTGAGCTAAGAAAGATCTATGATATATTATATCTATGAATGTATGCATGCATGCATAAACATATATCATGCACACACACTTATATATATATATATATGTGTGAGAGAGAGAGAGAGAGAGAGAGAGAGAGAGAGAGAGAGAGAGAGAGAGAGAGAGAGAGAGAGAGAGAGAGAGAGAGAGAGAGAGAGAGAGAGAGAGAGAGAGAGAGAGACATAGAAAGAAACAAATTGTCATTGAAGTTTAAAAATAATAATATGCAAGATATCGCATTTCACAATGCTAATTCAGTCACTAGCGGAATACAGACATCTAGGTACTGATGGAAAGCCTCCCCCGGGAGGGGACAACACGTAATGAGGATGAGATGCTTTTGGTGTGGTGGTTGGATTTCGTCACTCCATCAATGACGGGACTAATTCCTACAGGAAGGGTTATATAGTAGCCGGTGATGGCTCTAAGGACTCAACCACAGTTTCCGCCAGTGTTGCTGTTGAAGAGGTCTGGTCATTCAGTTTTTTGGTTTATCCGCGGGTCTTTGGGCGGGTCGGAGATATGACTATTGATGAAAAGCATAAGAATTTGAGCCTAGAAAACTTAACAACAAAAAAAAACACCCACTGTCAATTATTTGCAATTTTCTTCAATAGTTTTGCTAGTAATGTACAATACGTACATGTATTTTCAAAAAGTCATATATCTGAGAAGATAAAAAAAGATTTTTTTTTTTTTAAATTTCAAATTTTCAGACGCTTTTAACTTGCCATATTTAGACTTTTGAATTGAATAATAAGAAATTTTAAGAATTTGCGATTAAGCATTTTCAAATCCTTGCATTAAAATTTGAAATAAATACCCTAGAAAGCTTGAAACTAAAATTAAAATTTAATTAGAATTAAAAAAATTGCTATTCCCTAGAAAATACGACTTTTTGTTGTCATTAACTTTACACTACACAAACATGAAACATATCTTTTATTTATTTTATAATTTCAAAACTTAAAAAAATAATCCGAAAAAAAATTCGTATAAAAATTTAAGGGAACCACGATTCAAATTTTGAAAAATATTGACAATGTAACGGATTCTATTTAATTTCTCTCTAAAAGAAGTTAAATAATGAGGTATGTTCGACAAATTGAAAATTTCGAACCGTTGAATTATATAAAAGTCAAAAATATGCTAACATTTCTCTGAAAAGTTGAATATCAAGAAACTAATTTTAACTACCGTAAAGTAAGTATCATAATTAACAACGCATCTAAGCGTTCGAGTCCCGGGTTCGGCATGGTTGTTCTTCATATGTCCTATATGTGAGATGTGCGAATGGACCCACCTATAAAAAGAGGTTGTGCAAGTAAATATAATGCGTGAAGTAGCTAAGACGTATTCTTTGCCCCTGTTGGCGCTACTTAAAAACAAGAGACGCATCCTCGGCTTAAAATTTATTGACTGCGTCAGCGATTTTGTTTCGGCAAGTACCATTATAAACGACAACATTAACAACACATTTATAACGTTATTACTTTGATTGATATAAGCATTATAATTATTATTTGATCTGTAGTACACATCCTGAAAAAAAAAGACAAAAAAAAATCTTTTGTATTTACGCTTTACATTCGTCAAATACTAATATAAAGTGCATACTAAAAATGTTTATAGACGGAAATGGAACGTTCAAATCGAACTAGGTTGCGTACCCCTCTCTAGTGACTGAGCTTATCAATTTTCTTTTACAAAAAAGGGTTGAAACTGCTTCAGAAACATTTTAAATAATAATGGATAACTTTCTCATGCATGAACAAGCCATTTTGATGGAAAAGGTGGTCTTAATTCATATAATTGATGTTTCTGCAGATTAAACAAAATACAAAATTGTTTTATAATTATTCAAGTCAGATGTGTTATTGAAAACTTCCCATCAAATTAACGGGAATCAAAGGTATAACCCCATTTCCCGTTAATTAAATATTTCTGGACGCTTTTAATTACATAACATTACAAATAGTATAAACGTTTTGTTTGTGCAAATAATGGGAAAGGTATGGTAAAAATTTATTTTTGCTTATGATGCTCGATTTAATGCAATTGAAATTCGCCACAATTTATAAGTATTCATGAGCATATACCGTATTTCTGTTTTGTACATACCAGAATTTAATTATTTGAATAATTAGATACCTCAACATCATCTTCATTTCTCACCTCTCGATATATCTTTTCAAATCTGAACAGCATTCATCTAGAATTTATGATAAATTACCTTATATATCTGACTTGAAAAATATAAAAGAAGGGGAAAAAGATTAATTTCCCATAAGCACACGTATTTAGAAAAATATTCAAAGCACTTTCTCCAAAGTTTAACACAAACACAATCCTAGCATATTGTAATGCAGTCTTTAAATTTAATACAATTTTATTGAAAACAGTATATTATAAACAAATAAATGATCGTTTGGAAAAATGTACGATTTTTTTAAAAAAGAATCCTTATATCTTCCTGAAAACACAGACTACCGTTGAAAATATATGTAAGTATTGAGAACATTGAACAAAACCATTGGTGTATGTTCCAAAGTGTTTACTCTTTTCATTGAAATGTGACGGGCCCAAAGCCTTTTATTCTTTATTTTTCGGTAGCTCCCAAAATTCTATCGTTACTGAATTCTGTGGAGATATATTACATCCCGTTTCAAAGTCACACTAGGGCTCTTTTAGGAAGGACTTCGTGATTTAAACCTCCTTCAGATGAAGGTAATGACACCGTTTTTCTGATGCACTCGTCTGCAACTTTCCGCACCACTTTAGTGATAGAACGTTTGGCCCCAACGGATTTAACGTGCGCCAGACACCCTTCTACTATGATTCTTCGATGGAATTAGGTCTCAAGCCTGAGACCCTCCGGTTCAGAAGCCGAGACCTTACCACCAGTGTACCGGAGACCGCCTCATCTGATTGAATCTACACTGCAAAATATGAGTTATATATAAATTAATTTAAAAAACCCGAATTTACCAGTGCCTGAGAAACAAACAACGGTTCGATTTTACCATTTTTTTGTTGCATATGAAAACTTTTTGCTTTTTTTGCCAAAAAAGGCTACCAACTCCCCCCTTTTATTTTTGACAAAATAAAAAAGCATAACGTAATTGTACATTCTGCACGCAACTAAATTATCCAATTTTGATAATTTTAATTCGTACGAAAGATCATGATTTCTATATATACATCATCAAGAGCCATATGGCCTCCTCTTCCCATTCATTAGAGAATATCAACCAGAAATAAAAATTGTCCTAATCCAGAAATAAAACACACACACATTTTTACACCAAGAATCGTGGATTTGGGTTCTAGATCGGTGAGATCTCCAGCACTTTTTCCAAGCCATATTATGAGAACCATTCCAATAATTAGCCTACCTATAAGGTATCTGCTTAATACATGTCTGCTCAACGGCTAAATAATGTATTTAACAGCGAAACCACGCATAAAACATCAAACAAGTCCATAGTTACATTCTTTGTTATTTTTTTAATTGCAAACATTACTTTAAATAAATCACTAAAAGTACCAATAAAAGCATTAACACACGCAAAATTAAGGTCAATTGACATTAGAGTACATTACGAATTTTTCTCTAATTTACAGACTAATGTTCAGCATAAAATTTAATATATTGCTGGCAATAATCGTTTCCCCCCTTTTCTTACATTGCTGGCTCGCGTGCTGGTTTCTGCGGTAAAAGGAGAGTTGGGCAGGACAAGGATGGTACTTGAGAGTCAATTAAAAAAGAATAACCCTGGGGAAAATGTCCCTCCATTATCATTAACCATTGAAGCACGGGCTGGCTGTAGGAGAACCGTTTGAGCAAATATCCTGCGGTGGCGATGCAGGGCGGCTCGTTAATGTCTAATGAAGAAACATTATACGGTAGTCTTCGCCTTTGGCCATCAAATATTAAAGGGGAGGCTGGGTCATTACTCTGACGAAGAGAGCTCTGCTTCGCCAGGGCCCACAATTTTAGAATGTGTGAGTATTGCTTTAAGTTTACTTGAATGCTCCCACAGAGTTATCAAACACTTATGTTCAGTCTTCCATCTTATTGTAATCAAAATTAGCTGATGTACTTGATATTCTTCGTAACAAATGATTTCAATTATTATGTTTCTAAATAACAACAAGTAATATTTAAAAAAAATTAGGTAAATTTTTACTTAGGTCAACAAAGAAAAATTTCATTTTAGTTACTTTTTATTACATAATTGCAATTAATATGAATTGACTACGATTGCAACTATTTCTCTTTGGATACCTCGTGCACAAAGAAGTATTGAAAAGTTGATATTCTCTGTATAGCTGTAAAATAAGATTAGAATTATTGACAAAACAATTCACCGATTTTTTAGATTGGACGAAGTGAATTCTCAAAAAGGAGCGTAGAGCATGATAAACACTGTACCAAACGCTGAAAATAAAATTTTTTGCACAAAATGCCTTGATTTGTTTCAAGATATTAATGATAATTTAAATAGAATTAGTCAGATATTGTGCAGTTATTTATATTCAAAATGATTTTAGTTTTATGAAATCCTTTTTACACATGTTAGTGAAAAACCGGGGGGGGGGCACCTCGTAATTGAAGATGAGAATTGGTGGTGGAACCACCGGCATGCACAAAATGCCGGATCTCGCCAACCTGATGAGTACACTAATAGGTGGGTGGTGTTTTTGTGTGTGTTTGTGTGTATGTGTGCTCATCCCATCGAGGATGACACTTACTTCCTGTGGTAGGGGTGTACCATGGCTGATGATTGCCCTTAGGCCTCAACCACATTTCCCGCCTCTGTTGCTGTTATTCAGCCCTAGTGGTTTAAATTCGCGTGCCTTCGTGGCGGGTCCAAGAGTCTGGTATGATTTACACATGTAAGTGGCTTAATAACTCAACTTAACACATTTTTGGAACAATTGTTCGTTACTTTCTTGCTGAATGTCAACTGAAATTATTCCAGGATATCCTCACCATGTCTGTTCCTAAAAATATGAGCAGGATGAGCGAGGCCCCCATCGGCAGAGGGATGTGCAATGTGAGCAGCAGAAAGAAAGGCAGAATCAGCGAGAGTTTGCAGGTCATTACGTAGGCGATGGACTTGCGGAGATTGTCGAATACCAATCGACCTTTAAAAAATAGAATAAATTCAAAAAGTGATAAATAAAAGAATGACTAAAGCGTCTTAATAATTACAAAGATTTGCTTTGTAAATGCTATAATAAGCTATTTTGAGAGTATTTATATAATCGTAGATAGTAATTATTCAAACAACATAATTTTATTTTCGAATAATAAAAACTGTGGATATTCGCGGTTCTTCACAGAGTCGATTTTGAAACAGGAATACAAGGAGGTTCATTCGTTGCTCCCTTCAGATGTCAAGATTTACATTCAACGAACAGCAAACATTTTATTCATTTGAATTTTCTGCATACTTACACATAATTTATAAGGCAAAAAATGGGTTCATTTATATATTAATCATACAAATAATCTTGACAAAGTCTATAAAATCTTTTAAAAATATTTAAAGGTCAGGATTGAGGCATGTTATTAGTGAAAAAAAATAGACGCGAATGGTTTTGCAAGTGGCAACAATAGTTATGAAATATTGATCTCCGGTGTGATTTTAGCATTTTTTCTAAATTTTTCCTGGGACCTTTGGCTACAAATTTTTCGCATGTGGTTAATAATGCCCAAAAAACTAATTTGTGTTTTATACGCGTGTTTTCTAACTAAATTAATTTGTGTTTTTCGCCTCAATAGATTGAAACCAAAATATGACACAAATCAAGAATTGTAATTACTATACTCACTTAGAGCACTCGATATATTTAAATCAAGAAAATCAAGCTCCTGACTAATTTGCTCAAAAATTTGAGTAATTTTTACATTTGAGATGCCAAATTGGCGTAACATATATTTTGATAGCCGTTTTCACCGAATATCTCTGATGGATTTCTCAGAAATTTGATAGAAATCTTGAAATTTGTTGTAAAATTGACATATCAAATTTTATTCGTTTAGCTCTACAAGGTAATGAATTAATCTTCTATACAGACACAAAGTCAACAATATGTTTTTTTTAACTCAGGAGACCTAACACGAATTTAGTCTTCCAATTTTTTTGACAACTATATAATAGTTTCGCTATACTACGCAAATGAGAGAGTAAAAACTTATTTTTAACTAAATTTAAACCTTTTAAATATAGCAAAATGTATTTTATGTTTCTTCGAATAGATTAGTCAAGTGTATTTATAATAAAGGAAAATTGCGAAAAAACCCTTCTCATTGTGTTAAAAACAAGTAAATCAGAAATCAGCAAATAAATATAAACATAAACATCTCTTATATATTTCTATTTCTTTTTAAAATTTTCTTAAAGAAATTTGATTAATCAAACGATAACTATCAAATCAAATTTCGTACCTGTAGGTCCAACGATTTGCCATCATACATATCATAATAATATCCAGTCTATGAACATAATGAAAAAATAAGAAAATCGAGTGTATATTTAAAAAAGCATAATTTTCCCGAAATTGCTTTCATAATTTATTATATTTCGACGAAAAATTTTGAACTGCATGCAGTTAGTTTATGCACTTAAATTCTTGAGTAATTTCATTATATATTCACTGACAGAGAAAATTTATTTGAGTAAAAACAAGTCATATACATATATAAAAAATTAAGCCAATTCCTATTTAGGTCAGCAACGAAATTTTTTATTTTAGTTATTTTTTATTGAATAATTACAATTAATATAAATAATTTATCAGAAAAATATTGATTTTTGTAAGAATTGAACTTGCAGTCTTCACCTTCGCATGAAAAACACTGAAATCCTCGCATTTTACCGATTGAATAACTGTTGATTTCAGTTTTCATTACAAACTGCTAAAACTCTATTTAATGTATTAAAAAATTAATTACATTTAATGAATGAATTAATAATTAAAAAACTGTATTAACATCGAGTGTCATCCGCTACAAGTTGAATAAAAAACTTGAACTTGAGTGGATGGATAAAAAGTATTTTATTAATGATTGAAAATTTGAACATGATGTATATATCGGGAGAATGTGAACTAATACTAGGAAATGAGAAAAAAAAATGAGGAGAATTTTCATGACGCCATCTGTTGGTTTGAAACCGAACTGTGCACATATAAAATACTATAAACTTCCTTAGTTTTGTTTTTAATGAATTAATATTTGAACAAACTGAACTAACTTTATGTGTCATCAAGTACAAGTTAAAAAATTTTACGTGAACCTAAGTGGATGAATAAGAAATATTTTATTAATGATTGAAAATTTGAACAAGATATATGTATAGAGAGAGTGTGAAGTAATATTAGGAATTGAAAAAGGTTTGTTTTGTTTTGTTTTAAGAGAAAGCAATTTATTAAAACCTAGGCATAAATTCTTCGTCCCGCGTAAGATGTATCTATGTGCACTCATTTTACTACAAAGTAAAAAGCACCATGTAAGTTAAAAACAGTACAATTATTTCAATAAAGAAACATTCAATTCAATTATTTCAATAAAGTCCACGTGCATTTTGCATGAGCTCTGAAATTCAGGAGCGAAGGGAAGTTGCAGGAGGTCGCTCGCGTGATGAGCGGAGAGGTTAGCAGTCTGACCTTTCAATTACGGGCGAACGAGGAATTGAACTGATAAGGAAAAGGAAGAACCCGAACGCGTAATCTCTGGTCACAACGAGGCAAGCGTGGATTCATCGTGTCACAGACTCTCAAATATTAAAAGAATATTTAAAAATACACGAAACTGCGAGGGGAAGAAAATTGAATTAATGAGCGTGAAAAGAAATCTTGCATGGAAACAAAATTTTGCACAAGGTGATTGCAATTAATTCGTTCTTATTTCCTGTTCTTTATTAAGACGAAGTAGTATATTTTCTTTTATTATATTTATAAATTCCTACAATTGATTCGCATTTTCCTTACATATATACATAACTTATTCA
Source organism: Argiope argentata (assembly GCA_026289955.1). Taxonomy (NCBI): domain Eukaryota; kingdom Metazoa; phylum Arthropoda; class Arachnida; order Araneae; family Araneidae; genus Argiope; species Argiope argentata. The sequence continues at coordinate 634,995 of JAOUZG010050330.1, read as the reverse complement.
ACTTTTCAATAGTTAATAAAATACTTTTTATTCATCCACTCAAGCTCAAATACATTTTTCAAACTTGTGGTTAATGACATTGGATGTTAATACAATGTTTTCATTAAATTTAATTAAATTTTAATATTTCAAAGAGTTTTATCAGCTTGCAATAAAAATTGATATCAGCAAGCAGAAGCAAAATCGGTAAAATTCGAGAATTTCAGTATTTTTCGCGTGAAGGTGAAGAATGCGAGTTTAATTCTTGCGAAAATCAATAATTTTTTTGGATAAATTAACTATATTAATTTTATTTATTTTATAAAAAGTAACTAAAACAAGATTTTAATTTGTTGTCGTAAGTAGGAATCGAATTATTTTTTTTATATTACTTTTTTTTATATTAGTATATAAATAAAGGAAGCAATATAGTATGTAGTACATTTTCTATCCTATTCGCTAATGAAGGTATTATTACTATTTCCACTTCTAAACAAAATTGTGCATGTTAAACAAGACCTGAATACTGAGAAGGCTCAGATATTTAATTTCACACATGAGAGTTTGTTTCGATATACAGTAAGGAAATTAATACTTGTGTATTAACTACATGCCAATAAAGAGAAATAGTTATTAACGATCGAATTTTGGCTCGAATCTAGCTTACCTTCTTTGACGATTGTGTTATACGGTTAATATACAAATAACAGAAAGTAAAATATTTTGGGCTATTTTTTTAACAATTCAATTTAAACCAAAATTTGACCCCAAACTACATTTGTAGTCGAATATACATACTAAATTTTATTTATTTGTCACATGTTTGTAGAAGTATTTATAAAACGACAATTATAAAAACTATACTGTACTTTTATTTTTCTCTCATAAACTGAATTAATATAAATCTGATTGAATATTTTCAAACAAATCTAAGATCTCATCAAATAGAGTCATTGGAACAGATGTCAGTAGAGTGATGATCAAAAACAAAATCAATATCTCTCATTGAATAGGTGATTAGCCAGTGATTGACTAAATTACTCCCCAGTGATTGACTAACGCTCCCATGTAAATTCATTCGATTTGTGTTTAGTCACTGAATTAGTGAAAACGTATGTTTATAGCCCAAGAAGTACCAAGAATCTCAAAGTCAATCCCACAACGGGTTGTGTACGAGTAACAGGAGAGCACTATCTTCCCATTCTATTGTCATTTTCAGTTGTTTGGGAATTTATTAATATTGCCCAAGCTCACTAGCAATAAACTTTCTCCACACACTTGAGATGAAAGAATAGGAGAGGCGAGGGCAGCAATATCATTTGTGTTTCGAAACAGATACAGATTAATCCCATGAGAGAAGCGAAGCCCGGGTGGCTTAGAGCCATGTTGGTTCCTGCATTGTAGACATGTGCGTGATTAACATATATAGACATTGAGGAAGCCTTTAGACATGGTTTGAATTTTGTCTTTTCAAATTAATTTTGAAAATTAATTAATAACGCATTATGAATAAATTATTCTTACTTGGCATAGGTCATTCGCACAAATTACTACTAGAAGTAATTTTAAATAAATATAACTTTAAAATAATTTTTAATTACACATTTCGTACTCTGTTAAAAAAAATGAAAATCTTTCATGGAATGTCAGTGAAGTAAAATCTTTTTTTAGTAAATAACTGTTGCTTAATTTAAAAACCTGAAAGTATAAGGTTTATCTAATAAAATGAAGGATTATTGCATTCATATTAGTTTAAGAAAGTATTATTTAGAACCATATTTTTAGTTAAAATTTTATTAACTAAAATCAGTTATTAATTTCCATTTTTCATTATTTTTGAATTTTGTTCTGACAAATTTTTTTTCTCAAAACTAGCATGCAAATTCCAGGAACGTAATTTTTGATCTTGTTATCACGAATCTGGTAACGATAATAATAAGTTTTTTTTTGCACTGGTTGAGCAGCAGGAAATGCAAATTGTGTTTAAAGGCAGCGCTTTACGAAGTTTTCTATAATTTGAAAATCGTCTGTTATTTTAAACGTCAACAAACCTTTTTTGCATGTTGTTTATGAATCTTGTGATAGATAATCCCGCTGGTGAAATCACTGATTTTAAGCCGAGATTTAGCGTTTATTTCAGTAGCGCCATCTAGATCTAAGAGAAGGTCTTAGCTATCTCATACATCACAGCCCTCTTCACGGAGCGGAGTTTCATTCGCCTATCGACAGATCGGCCTGACTCAGAGAGAAATAAGTAGCATATTACATATATTTTTTGAAAATAGCAATTTTAAGCCAAGGTTTAGCGTTTGTTGTTTCAGTAGCGACATCTAGCATCGAGAGTATATCAAGTATATCTTAGCTACTTATGCGTCATGCCCTTTTCACAAGGCGGACTTCATTCAAACATTTCATCCATAGTTCGTAATTTAGACTTGAATCAGAGAACGAAAATCCCTGATTCAGTACCCCCATTGCTATTATCTTGACTTGGAGGACTTTATGGCTACAACAGACTAATGATTACATTAGCAACCTTGTACACGGAGAGTCTTCAGCAGGTGGGGATTGAATTCACAAGCCGAGGAATATGATTCCAACGACCTACCAACCAGACTATCCCATCCCCTTTATTTCTCCTGAAAATAGGAAATACTGTAGGAACTGCGATTAATTATTAATGGATTTACAGTATCATGAAAAATTAAAGTAATTTAGGATTATAACCAAAGATTGGAAAGTTAGGGAGCTTTATTATCCATTTCTCTGAATTGATAATCTAAGAGCTCAATCAGCCCATGCGTAAAGGAAAAGATATCTGTCATCATAGCATCCAAATTATTCAGCATATCATCATGTATTTGTAAGAGAATGCAAGAGATTACCTTCTTTTACTGCGGTGACGGAAGTCAAGAAGCTCTTGTCCAGCAAGATGACGTTCGCATTTTCATTGCACAAGCCACACGAATTCTTCCCCATCGCTATGCCTGAAACAGAATTCAAACATCATGAGCAAGACTTTAATTGGCACAGCTTTATCTACTCGTATTTCAATATCCTATACTTATCCATTGCTCTTCCTGCTAACTATTCCACCTTAACCAGTGAATTTTCTTTAAAATGTACAATTTATAATTGTCAGAAAAGATAACAAATGCAATAACAATATCTGGAAAAAAATAGAGCTGTTAATTTTCTGGTCGCTTTTTCTATGCTGAATCTCAATCGGAACACTAAATATTTTGTAGAATGGAAAATAAGTCGACCCTTAGTTTTTGGCGAGGCATTTGGCGCTCATCAAAGCAAGAATAAATCTAACCTACAACTGCTTATGCCTACTTTTGTGGAATCGATCATAATCCTTTTTTTAATTGGCGCGTGAATGGCTTCTCTACAGGATAACACAGGCTGTTAAAACGTCACCGTTATTTAGATTCGAATACACGAAATGTTCTAAACTCAGAAAAATGTCTCGCTTCGTACCTATATCAGCTTGCTTTAAAGCGTCGCAGTCTTCGAATTTCCTTCCGGTGATCGCCACGGAGTGATGCATGGCTTGGCACACTCTCACGATGCGCGTCTTCTGCTCTGGCATAATTCTCGCGAACACCACTTCGTCGTAGGCCGTCAGTAATTCGAAGAGCTCTGCGTCTTTCAAGGCGTTCAGCTCGTCGCCATAAATCACAACGGCTTGTACAGATCTGAAAACACCAGAAAAATTAGGAACTAATGCGGATTATATTATGATTGTTCACTAATCAATGGAGTCATAATTTTTTGGTGTGCATTTTTAATGAGATATCAATTTCATTTTGGCTCCTTTTTTTTATCTTGTGATCCCACATTGGCTACTTTGACCCTCTTACCCTTTTGAGGCACACGAATATATTCCGAATGACCGCCCCCCCCCCCCTCCAACAGAATTGCCAGAAATCGAAGTTGAGCCATCTAAGAGTTATCACCAGCTTCGGTACAACACTTTCCATGGGAAGCACATCCCGTCATCGATAGATGTAGTTGACCTTAGACCATTTCTGCTACTACCGAGTGGCGAGAACCAACCAACTTACCAGAAACCTCTCATCTTCGCACCTGAGATGCTCCCAATTGAGACTACATATTTTATATGATTAAGGAAAAAACTCGTTATTTGACATACATATTGTTAACTATATTTTCACAAAATAAAAAATATATATTTATTTAAATTACAAATATTATCTTTATTTTTTCAGCTCTATATACAGTTGCATGCTTATATTTTTTGTAATAGAATTGAAAATTTTTTTAAAACAAAATAATGCCAAGCAAAGTAATATGAAATATAGATGTACTTTTATGATAATAATTACTAACTATTTTAGGTTACGAGTTATACACTCTACATATTAATAAATTATTAATAAAATTATGCCAACCTTCATTAATGAACTGCATCTTATAACAAAAAAGAGAGAGGGAAAACGAGTACTATTCTAAATTGCCCAGGACACAAAATGTTGCAAAGTGATAAAATAAATTGACGAAATATCTCTATATGTTAAGAAATGAATTCTGTAAAAGTTTTATCTTAGTTATCTCTTTAAAATGGAGAATTAGATCTCCACTGATGACTCATCTAGGGAAAATGGTTTCATATTATATGAAAATCTATGAAATAAGTATAATAGTCAAGACTATAGGGGTTCTGTTAAGATTGTGCTTCATACAGAATGTACGAAATCTATAAAATAAGTAGAGTGGCCAGGACTGGGGGAACTTATGAAGTTTTCCCTCAAGTGGGCTGTGCAGCGAAGTGCCGTATCGGAAGTTTCTTTCGAAAATGGATAATGTTAAGAACTGATGACCATTAAAAATATATATAGGAGATGAGCATCCATATAAACTGAAAATTAGGGAAATCGGACGAGTCTGCGGTGTGATCGAAATCTACACGACCCCAATATTTGATTCATTCACACGTTTACAGACGCAGCATAACACTAAAGAAAATATAAGTTTATTCAAATATGTTTAAACACAGTACCACTCAATTTATGTATATACACAGTATGGCAAAAGTTTATTGCCATTTTTAAAACAAAACAGAATCTAAAACCAAATAAAATTGTAAATTGCATAAAGATGTATAGCATTTTCTAACGCTCTACCTCAAATGGTTGGGGTAGGAGGGAGGATTGATTCTTTGACTTTTTAAAATATTTATTTTCTCATAAAGATAAAGAGAAACGTAATGAACCAGAAAACATCTGCGTTTTTATGTATGCTTTAGTTAATTTTAATCTCACAAATAAAAGAGGAGGATATCAAAGACAGAAATAGAAATGATTTTTTTTTATTTATTTGGAACTACATAAAATGTTAACATTGCTTAATAAAACAAAACAATACCACTAAAAAGAACTAAAAATCAATATTTATGAGACCCCCCCCCCAAAAAAAAATAGTACCTAACAAAAAATTCTAGAAAACGTTATTTTTATTCAATGATAGTTTGAAATGATAGTCGAAGTAGAATTCCAAAGCAAATGGCGTATCTTACAGAAGAATTTAAATAATTGTCAAAAATATTTTTAATTTTTGCAAATACATTGATTTAAATAAAATTCATGTGTTATAACCAACAAATAATTCTTTGACAGTATTTTTGACATAAAATGGTTAGAAGATAGATTGGAATTTAGAAATGGTTTTTTTCTCTTTGATAAAATGTGAATTGATGATTCAATAGGATAAAGATTCCAGTCGTTATTGACTGTTGTAAAGGATTTCTTATTCTTCCTTGATCTAAAACATTTTGAATTCAACGACACAAAATGAAGAGTAAAGATCCTCTTTCTTGTTACTCGAAACGATCTTGGAAAGATCAAGGTAAAATGTTGTCTTATTTTTAATATTCAATGGCCTTTTAGGGAACTTTTTAACTGAAACAAGTCTATATTTGTGTTTGAAGTAGAAGAAAACCCTGTTGAGTAAATTCTACTATTACGTAAAGTTCTTTAGCAAAGCTTTGAATAATATACCAGTTGGTTGGTGTTGTTGGTAATGTCAATAACTTTACCATAATAGTTGAAAACAGCCTTAGGGGAGAGCCTATAGATATTTTCTTTGAATCGTATTTTTCATACCATTCTCTACAAACGACAGCTGGTGAACTTTGAAAAAACCTTCAAAATTGGAAATGTATTAACTTTAACGCAAGGTGAGAGAATCGGTAAAACATTTAGAAATCATTTCACAGTATTTGTTATCTCGATCGAAATACGCTGATAAAATAAGGCTATGCGCGTGGCCTAGAAAATGTTCCATTTATTGATTAGGAAATTCGGACAGAAATTCTTAATATTTCTTTCTTTTACACGTAATCGATTGCTTAGTCATTTTCTCCGTTTCAAGATATCGATGATAATCGGTTCCAGTCCAAAATATTGATAACTTTGAAATAATAATGAATACTTGCGCCACATGCTAACCGTTAAAATGATAATCGTAAAAGGAAAATTTGTATTTGATCTTTAATACAAAATTCTAGATATGCGCCTAATTTTGAATTGAATTAATGAGAATCATTAAAAATAACTATTTATTTGTATATCAACATATGATTTCAAAAATAATCAAGAACAATCCTTTTTTATTTCGCGTTCGAAAAGTTTGGGGGACGATATTAAATTTCCTAAAATACCATATTCTTTATTGCTTACTTTAATACTACTAATAAGTCTTTTAACATTACTGATGTTTATGCAATACAAATTATGAAACAAAACTAGTAAAAAAAAATTCTGCTCATTTCTTTTCACTTTAAAAGAGATTCAGAGCGCTAAAGTTTGAAAATATTGCAGTTCTATGTGACCATCCTATGTGTACTCTGTTATCTTGTTAACGTTCTGAAATTGCGCCTTCGGAAATGACGGAAGTGACGTTATTTACCCTGGTTCCACGTCCTCGACGGATATGTGCAGCCTCTCGGCCAGTTCATCCCTCGTTTCGCTGCTCTCTCCAATGATCCCGACTCGTCTGGCCAGGGATTTCGCCAGTATAGGGTGATCTCCGGTCAAAAGCATCACCTGCATCATTGAGAAATTCAACTTTTAATGACATTTTGGAAGCAAATAACATCACAGGGAAGAAAGGTTAAATGTAGTGCTTTATTCCAAACGTACAAATGAATCATTTATCTCTATACTAAGAATAAAGATGAAGGTCTGTGCGTTGGCCTCTTTATACCAAACAGTTTGGCCAACTGGTCGGGCAGGACATTTTTTTTTTTCAATTCTTACTATTAACTCACACTCTTCCTACCTTGTTCAAAGATTCATCATGAATAAAATATCTTTTATCCATCCTCTCAAGTTCCAATACATTTTTAAAACTTGCAGTGCACGACTCTCGATGTTTACTCCGTTTTTGCAAATATTAATTCATTCATTAAATTTAGTAAATTTTTAAAACTTTAAATAAAATTTTACCAGTTTGTAAGGAAAATTGAAAAACAGGTAGCAGCTGAATCGGTAAAATGCGAGTATTTCAGTATTTTTCACTTGAAGTTTAAAAAGAACTACATTTTTTTCTTTTCCAATCTTTTAAAAGATGAATTTCAAAGTTTATCATTTCTTGAAAAACTTTAAACGATACCATTTCGTTGCAGTTTAAAATTATAAGATTACATACAATTTAATGGCCTTTAAATTTTCGTCGCATAATTTAAAATATTCAAATACTTGATATCTATATCTATCTATCTATCTATCTATCTATCTATCTATCTATCTATCTATCTATCTATCTATCTATCTATCTATCTATCTATCTATATCTATATCTATATCTATATCTATCTATCTATATATATTAAAGGCATTCATTACATCCAAATTCTTCATTCAAGAGCTAAACTTAAACGTCATTAAAGATATAATAAAGAAACATGAAAAAGACACAAAATATTATATGATTTTCAAAGAATATCGCTATTTCTTAAAAATGTAATTTTTTTTCTCTCTTACAAATTGAATGACTCTTCCACTTATCTGGGGAAAACGTATTTTTAGCGGACATTTTTGCTATTAATGGCAATGCTTTTCTGAATTTGCTATTTTTTTTGCATACGATTTGAAGGAAACTATCCGGAAAACAGCGTATCAAAAGGAATTTCTACCTATTGCATTTAACGATTAATAATTATATCGAATTTGCTCTGTGAGCCAAATATATTACTATTTTACAAAATTATTTCTGAGAACTTTCTAACAGTGATATCACGTGACTGGTTTAGCCTTAAAATAAGTCAAAATTTCTTTAGTTTGCATTAAATGGTATATTTATATTTAAAAATAAAAAGAGATTTTTTTTTTCGATTTTTCACATACGAAATGCTGCAAACATTTGGAAGAATAAATATTCAAGGATTCATGATTTTCTTTAATTAATTAGATTTTAGAATTTTTAACATGAGGAAAATGATATTGTTTTGGTTCTGAGGTATTTTCAGCCTAAAAAGGCGTAGGCAACGAATTAGAGATTGATCGTTTTTAGACATCAACTTTTTGATTTTAGAGCTATTAGAAAATAATGCAGAAGGCTGTCACATCTCGTCGGTTCATCGCCAAAAATCCTTTAAAAATATGAATTTAGCTGGTAAAGCCAATTGTAACAGTGTAACATTTTTGGTAACAGTGTAACGCTTTTATCATTTGAGAATGTGATGTTGTATTGGTTTGTGGAGAAAGCTAATTCAGATAACATCTACTATATAGGAGAAATTTCTTTCGTATTGTTTCGATGCTACTCGGCTACCAACCCTCAAATTGGGAGTTGGAGCCTAAGACAGCATCTGCCTTAGACTAAGCTCGCTCATCTGCTTGTTTTAGATTTGAGATTTTGGAGACCAGAAAATGAAGGGGCAGAAAACCGGCGATATTTCGCTTTGAGGGTTATTAGAAAATGATAAAGATGGTTGTTACACTCAATGACTTATCATCGACATATACCCGATTCTCTATATATCGACACATGTGTATTTTAATAGTCACATGATTGTTTCAAATCTGTTTAAATTGGTTAATGATAAAATAATTAAGACAAACATTACCTTAAAATAATAATTTTCTCATGTGATAACATGAAATTTGAGATAGCAGATATCAATTTTGTTTAGTTATTACTTGTTTTATTGATCTTTCTTTTTTCCCTTTCAAGTTTCTGCTAAAAATTGAAAAATTATGCATATCACGTAAATCAATTTTAGAAGAAAAGTGAAAGACTATAAAATAAGTAAAAGAAAGAAAGAAAACAAATCACGCTTAATCACTAAAAATACTTTACATAAACACAGTTTTTTTAATTGAAAAGAAAAGAAAAAGAAGGCTAAAAATTAATTCCCGATCCTACAGTAAAGATTCTTTTTGGGAGAAGAAAAACCATCTAACAAGATTAGTGAAATGGAGGCTCTCTTGAATAAGCGGATGAGAGAAGAAATATCAGAGGGGCCTTCTGCATAACAGGTCGTTTGTCTTCCAAATGAATCTCCGCTCGTAAGAGATTAAGGGACATTTAAAAGGTTGCCCCGAGAAGATATATGTTGAAGCTTTAGATTCCAGACTTCTTTCACAAATTAAACAACTGGCGGATTTAGAAGAAAAATTACTAAATGACTGTTATCAAAATTCACTCGTTGCTCCTTCTACAAAGATTGCAGTAAGAAAATAAAGAAATGATGAGTTACAAGAGTTCAAGCAAGTATATTACATAAAGATGGAAGTTGTAATACTATCTCACTAAGGTGTATTATATAATACATGTTATGCCCATACGTAATGTTATTTTAATATTTAATTTAATCCTAATTCATTTCTGAATTCTTAGTTTAATTAAGCCCATATCAAAGTCATTCTAAAATATTCTCTTATTTCCTGATCCCATTCCACTTTTTCTATTTAATTCAATCAAATAAAGCTTTGTAAAAATAATGCGTCATTGATTTAACGTGTTGAATGATCTCTGATGTATACAGATTCTTCTAAAAGATCCCTGATTTTCTCTTGTCAAGGTCAATACGTAAGAGAATTGCTGTCAAATTTGAGAATTTATGGTATATAAGACCAGGGATAAACAATTTCATTCTTGTTTTCTTTTTGCTTTTGTTATGCGCTGTGAGTAGACGTGCTTTATCCACATTACTTGTACATAATGCGTGCCTCTGCAAATGGAATAAAATGAAAGTAAAAATGCAACCTATTATTTCCTTGATTTTAGCCATGACTCTTACATTCTGCTTCAAACACAAAATTATTATGTGTTACATTGATATATGCGAGCATATATGGAAGTTCGAAAGGCATTTTTTCTATAAAATAAAACAATAAGTCAATAGAAACTACATTTCTTACTATTCAGCAAAATATTAAAATCTTCAATTTGACTAACATGAAAATTTACTTCATTTGTATTAATAACGAATTTTTTTCATTTTCTCATCATCAGCAAAGTCTTGATTACCGCTATCGTCCGTAATTCCCCATAGTTATCAAAGTGTTTGACAAAGCAGACTAGACTGTTTGATATTAGTAGACATTATAAATAAATGTTTTCAATGAAAAAACTAAACAACTTGCTTTCCCCTAAATTATTTTTCTAGTAATACTACATTTCTAAACGAAAATATGTTTTTTTTGTCCCCGTAAATGTTTTTGAAAAGATTGCGAATTTATTGGATATCTTAATATTATACCATTATAAGATATATATAATTTATATTTATATAATTTAATTTTAAATGAATCAGAGACAAATCTAATCCATCTCACAATAACTATCTCCACAATCACCACTTGAAAACATTAATTTATTACGATTCCATTATTTGTTCATAACACTTTTTTTTCAATGCATATCTTATTTTATATAAAAAAATCGGAAGATGATCTCCTAATATTCTTGCGATATCTCTAATAAAGGTGTTATTTCCTTCAAAATTCTTCATAAAATTGTGAATCCAGAGTCATGATATAAACACCATAAATGTTCAGATATTTATTTTAATAGAACCCACACATGAGTGTTGAGCTCTGCAGTATTATATAAAAAAAGGATACGTTTGCATCGCTTGAAGATGCATGCCATTTATGAACAATAAATAATGTCAGCAATAAACAATGTATAAACAGTTCCTTAATGTCACGCATTGGTAATATTTTGGTTGATGAATTTTTTACAAATGATGTTAAGTTCGTTTACCAAATTCAGAGTTCAAAGCCTTTTTGAGTCATTGTGATAGTAGACAACGTTAAAAATGTATTTTTCTTGACTCAGCAAGATTTGAAACAGATTTAAAATCTCTAGTTCGAATTTTTGACGAATACAACTCTTTCTATGAACTTTGTAAGAACAAGATGTAAAACGGAAAATGTGGTAAAGGAACAGGAGTGGTTTGGACGCTTGATTCAATTCGTTATTTATGTAGATTCATTTCCTACTACATATTTTTTGTTTAAAAAAGAGTTGCTTTGAGATTTTGAAAAAAATATTAGATGCCAATAATTATTGTCAAAAATGTTGATATAGATATTTTTTAATTGGTTAGTAATGGCAGGTTTATTGGTACAATCAAAGGTAATTCGAAAATTATCACAGTTTCTTTAGATATAACAATTGTCTGTAAATGAGCTGAAAAGAATGCAAAGAAATCTTCTAAAATATATATTGAAATTAATTTTGGCTTTATGTAGAATAGAAATATATAATTTTGCAAATATTTGTGTAAAAAACAATAATTAAAGTTTTATTGTTCATTTAAATTTTTAGATACTATTTTTTATCAAAATTTAAAATGCAATTTAACTGGTACATATTATGAGTTTGGTTTGGTTTGAGAATATTAAACACGAACACAGGGGGGGATAAGTAAGAATGTATTAAATCATACTAAGAATTCACCTTTCGAGGTGTTCCATGCAAAAATGGAAACAAATTGCAAATCAATTTGTTGGCCGTTCTTTTTACCTTAAATTTGTTCTTTTGAACTAAAAAAAATACCTGGATTTACTCCATTATGTATAAGTCTCTTACCTTTCAGAGTCTGAAATAAATCAGTAAATAAAAATTGAATAAAATCTTTGGTACAAGGTACACACAGATTTTATTTAAAAGATAGTAAATTGTTTATGTTTATTCATCGTGTAGAATTTTTATATTACAAATGACAAAATGCCATCAAATGGTATCAAGCATCAATTGAATTGGGTATGACAAATTCAGAAGTCACATGAGCAGTATCAAACTGCATCAAACAATCTATAGAAGAGAAGCTCAATGAATTATTTTTCAAGCAAAATATGCAGTTGTATGTCCATGAATCAGTTCATGGAGATTGTTTCCTCTGTCTTATCCATCAAAAATAAGCTGCATTGTTTATTTCTCCTTTTTGGAACGAAATTGGATGAATTGTATAAAGCTGGGTTCTCACAGAGAGTAGAGCGTCCAAAGAAAACAACTCCAAAGGTTAGGTATCAGGATTGTGACAGCCCGTCAATTCCTATATGGACAAAGCAATTTAAAAATTCATGAGGTATTTTTGTATTATATATTTCTGTAGAAAAGAAATTCAAAAATGGAAATCTAAAATCAAAGCCGGGAATATTTCTATTTGCAAATGTCCTACTTTATTTTCTTGCATAGGAACTACAAAGAAACTATTACAACTGTCAAAAAATTTGAATTTAAAATTTGGCAATTCTTGGTTTCAAATTTCCCAAAAATTCATTTTTGAGTCTATGTCTGCCTTTGAATTAGATAACTCAAAAACACTTCGAAAGAGACGGATGCAATTTGATATATGGACTTAACGGTGGGTTTGCATTTAGCCAACTATAAACCATCTAATAAGACAATGCATGCACAAAAATTGTGCAGTAGTTAGTACTTGTTCCATCGATACAAGAACTTGCTATTGTGCGCTCTCTTAGCGTATGTGCTATTTTTCTTCTGCGCATGCGTGCCTAGCTGGAATTTTATAACTGGCTGAATGTAAACTCACCTTGATGCCGGATTTACACTCGGCCAGTTACAAGACGGACAACGCATGCATAGAAAGGCTGAAAATTGCTTTCGGCCGATGGCTAGTAATTGGCCTACCTGGACAACTACAAGCTGTTATATTGTTTTTTTTCTTACTGCTCATTCGTTTAAAGAATTTAGCGGTTTTTTGGCGGGAAAAAAATTGATAACTTCAGATAGATTAATTCCGACATCTTTTGTTCTTAATTATTTCTGATGAGAAGTTGAAAAAAAGCACACATCTTATTTGTATTTATTTTCCATAATTCTCTAAATTTAATTATGTTAACCCTTTTTTTTACCAAGTTTCTTTGTGAAAATATCCATAATTCTAATAAGATACACAATGAAAAAGAAAAATTCAAAGAAGCCAAAGTGACAATTTATAGCCAAACATGGAATGTTTAAATTTATCTTCATGAAACTGTAACAAACATAAATCAGGCCATTTCTGCGCAAGCTTATGATTGGTCAATTGTAAACCCGGCATAAGATCAAATGCGTAGATCTCTACCGAATTTTAGACGGAATACATTAAGGAAATCTGCTTGTCTTGTCATTTTATGCGCATATGAACCTGGTAACTACAAAACAGAGAAGCAGAGAGTTAAAATTTGGTAAAGATATTTAACTTCTAATTTGTTACAAGTTTTGAACCGAACTGCGTTAAAACATTGATTATCGATTGGTTTGAACAATCACGTGTATGTAAACTAAATAATTCATAAACACAATAACTTAACTCAAAGAAATTCCTTGCATGATCTTGTGATTACAACTCCGTGCCGTATTTTGGTTTCGATCGGTTGGAAAAAAGGAGACCAAAATACTCATTTGCACAATAAATATACTGATGAGGTTAGTTTCTCATCAAGGGTCTGTATTTCGTATTTTTTGTCCCCCATTATGGTGCAAGGCATTTGCGGACTTAGTTAAGGTTCAGAATTCTATTCGGTAGGGGGTAGACAGGGATAAATTCTGTATTTGAGCGTATGTGACTTTATCTGTAGGTGATAAAGCTCTAGGTAGACATTTACCAGTGATTTCTATTTTCAAATGCATCAAATTCTTAAATTATCCTTTTGTATCAAAATCTTTTATTGGTTAATTTTTAGTTTTTAGTTATATTAACATCCCGTTGTAAAACAACTTTAGGGCTATGTTGGGACGGGCCTTGTAAATTTGAAGCATGGTTAGGTGACAAGGATGACATCTGAACTGGTACTACCTCTCTTCCCACTAAATCTGACGACCGGGAGGACGTTTGGCCCTGACGGATTTAACGTGCATGAGACCCCCTTTCACGACGGTCCGGGAATCGGGTCTCGAACCAGAACCAGTTCACGAACCGAGTCCCTATTACTAGGCCACTGGGGCTCACCCTTTATTAGGAAATGAAAATTTTAAGAACGATAAACAGATATGGAAAATATAGTTTGTATTCCAACTTCACATAATTTTAATTAATTATTGATTCCTTAAAAAATTATGCTCAGATATTTTATTATCCTTCTTATTATATTCCATAAATCTGATTCTAAGCATTATCGTAAGAATTCTCTTTTCACCAAGATAAAGCAAACAAATTCTGACCATATTTCAAAACTGCTGGAGATGGGACAACAGGTTATTTTGATTTATCTTCGTTCCCCGCCCCTATAAATAAGTAGGGGCGTCAAAGGGCTCGAACTAAAACCCTCATTCATCTACCCCCTCCCTCCCCCCAAACCCTCCATCCCAAAGGTATAAAACCCAAAATCGAATTTTGGCTGTCTGTGTTTCATAGCCGGGACATTTTCGTCCAAACTTACTTGCGCCCATTCGGTGCGAGGAAAATCGATTTTGCTGTGTGGCCGTATTCTCAGGTGGCGGCCTTCGGAAGCTTGTTAGGACGAGTTGACGAGACACTTATTATCATGCGCCACGCTTATTATCAGTTTTAAAAGTTGAATAGGAATCCGCGGTGACAGCGATCTCACAAGATGATGTGAATGGAGGTGTCGTCATTATACGGCGCATGAGAACTTTTCATGATTGAGTGCTTATTCTTCCGTAAAACCCACGAGTTTCAGTCCTTTTATGGATTATATTATTTGCTGGTAATGTTTCCTATTTCTTTAAGGGATTTTCATTCGTATAAGTCTAATATATACACGCACTCAAGTTGTTAAATCCTGTGTCGAATGGAATTTATGTATTTTCATTAAGTAACTTTTATTAATACTTTAAAGCAAAAACTAATTTTGTATAAATTATCATAATACATACAAGTCTTTTTCTAAAACACATCATTTAAAACGATTACCATGGAATCTTTGACTATTATAATGGATGGAAAATTAAGGACATACCAGTTCCTTATTTCAGTTCATTTAGATATTATTATATATTTAATTCAAACTAATGAAATCAAAAGGGATGGTCAATTTAAAATTTTTTCACATGATAATAAAGCCGTTATTTCAGAAATCACTTTAAATGTTCGTGGCTACGAAACTTTACAATGGCTACGAAATATTTGTTAATCTTTGACTTGAATTTGGCATTTTTACTAAATATATAGTATGTTCTTTTGTGAATATTTTGGAGATTTATCCCTGGAATGCTATTAATAATATCCAAAAATAAAATAAGTGTTTTAGACGTATTTTTTCCAGCAAATTGAAAAAAGATTCGTCACAGAACTGCATTTGTAATCATAAAATCAAGTATCGAATTTGATATAATTAAGCCTTTGCGTTTTTGAGCAATCTCGTATATAGGTTTCTGTACATACAAACCACTCGTTGGATCTGGTTCAGAAATAGAAAGATCACCTGGCAAGAGTTTTCATACAGTAGCTGATGATGAGTCCTTGCTAAGAAATGGCAGGTTCATATCGAATGAATGGACACATACTGGTAAAATAACGCGAGCTTATCGGCGTTTCTCTTACCAAATTGCTGAGCAAAAATAGTGTTTTCCTCAATTCCTTCTCTTATATTCTCTAAGAAACTTGCTATACCAGAGAACACCTTACATAGCAGTGGCCTAGAATAATTATTAAATATGAACTTTCAGCGCGAATTTGGCAATTTTTCTCTATTTGTCGTGTCTTTCTTGGCGCGTTTTTCGGCGATTTATCCCTAGCATCCCGTTAATGCACTCACTAACCAATGGATTAGAAACCTTTGAGATTTGGATTTGAATGCGTAATAGGGATGAAGCATGCAAATTCTTTTATAATGTGGGTTACAAGAGGTTAGAATGTATAACTAAAGTGTAAGAGTGCTTTTTGAGATGAATGAAGTAAAATGAAAAAAAAAACCCACAGATCTTTCCCCATTTGAAAAAGGGCTTATTTTTGGGTCCCGTTTAGAAGATGTCTCACTTTCGAAGACGGCAAATCTCACTGGGTTCTCAAAAGCAGCCATATCAAAGGTTTTCAAAAGAGAGAATCAGAAACCACAGTCTTTCTCTGGAAGACGTAACTGCGGTTCGAGCACAATTTTCCAAGAGCGTGATCGACGTCGTCACCGACGAATTGTACGACAGAACACGAACTCTACTTTTATTCAATTAACACAAATCGTCAAACAAGGCTCTTCCCAACAGATTTCAGCTCGAAAAATGCGCACAGAATTGCAGAGGGTAGGAATGCATTGTCGAGTGTCTGTGAGAAAACCCCTCGTTTCTGCGCGACATGAAAAAATTCGTTTGCAGTGGTGTCGGGAAAGAAGACACTGGGCATCTGAGGATTGGAAAAGGGTAATGTGGTCAGATGAATCATGATACATCTTATTTTGCACTGATAGAAGGTGTCGAATTTTGCGAGAACCCCACGAAACCATAAATCCACCTTGCTTTACTCGCACTGTGCAAGGGTCTGGAGGGAGTATCATAATATGGAGCATGTTCTGCTGGCATGGAAGTGGTGCCTTGGTGTTCCTCGAGGGTAAAGAAACGGTCATGCGATACCTAGATATACTGGCAAATCAAGTTCACCCTGCAATGTTGCACTTTTATCTTGATGGTGATGGATACTTCATGGACGATCATGTAACTATACATCATGCCACCAGAAGTGCTCAAAATTCGTTCGTTGAGCATCAGTCTGACTTCCAACACTTTTCCCGGCCAACGCATAGCCCATATTTTAACCCCATAGAAAATGTGTGGGATATGGCGAAGAGACGCATCCGACAGCACTCTTCTCTTCCATCTAATTTACAAGATCTAAAAGGCTGCATAACTAATTGATAGTATTCTCTGGATGTAAATGCTCTCCAAAAGCTTATAGACTCGATGCCCAAAGGAATCAGAGCAGTTATACATGCAAAAGGTGGTCAAATAAAATATTGAACTTGGGTTTCTAATTCATTGGCCAGTGAATGAAGTATTCGAAAATTGAATTTGTGTTTTAGACATGTTTCTCCCAACCAATTAAAACAAAAATTTCTTACAAAACTGCAAATGATTTACAAAATCTCACATAAAATTTGATATATTTAAGTCATTGTGTTTTTGATTTCTCACGTTTATATGCTTCTAAAAGTACAAACAGATAGTTAGGCAACTCGTAGTTGGCAGATGTTTATACACTATAAATGGTAAATATGTATACCAAATTGTGTCTGTCTATCTATCTATCTATCTATCTATCTATCTATCTATCTATCTATCT
>JAOUZG010050330.1:427904-617287 GCA_026289955.1 Argiope argentata | reverse complement strand
TCTATCTATCTATCTATCTATCTATCTATCTATCTATCTATCTATCTATCTATCTATCTATCTATCTATCTATCTATCTATCTATCTTTGTTTTGTGACTTTCCTGTTAACTTATAGTCGCACTTTTGAGCAGACAGATTTACTCAGAATCTATTTTGCCCGAAATGAGATAGAAGTATTTAAATATGGACTGAAATCTGCAGACAATCTTTCATCCATCAAGCTCCAATGATTGTTTAGTTTGTCTTTGTTACAGTCAGACGAATAGTATTCCAAAAGTATGCTTTCAGAACTCATGTTGGTCTAAAATGCAGAAACTCTTCAAAATCTCAATAGCGCCTTTTTTAATGATTGCGGTATTTTTTCTATACTTCGAGATATACTATGGAAAAGAAGAAAGAAAATGGAAATAAACCAACTTAAAGAAGAAAAATCTGAAAAAAATTATCATAATCTCAAGTTATTGTGTGGGAACATTATTTTCTAAGTCATTATTTGCCTCAATTAATTAAAAACATTAATCAGTGTAAACGGGTTTCAAATAATCATAAGATTTCTCTCTCTCTCTCTCTCTCTCTCTATATATATATATATATATATATATATATATATAAATTTTTAAAACTTTAATTTTCACTTTTCTAACTGTCAAATAAAATTTTGGAGCTCGACCGATTTTAGGATGGGAGAAAAAAAACATTGTTTTCCCAAATATCGACGCGTGTGTAATCTGATAGTATCGTGATTGTTTCAAACCAGTTTAAACTCGTTAATGACTTAAATGAATCAAAATTTGTAGGAATTCAGAGAATGAATAATTTGGCAATAAAGTGGTAACTTTAGTTCGTGATAAATCACCAAATGTGTTAAACTTCGGCATTATTTTCTAATGACCCTAAAAGCGAAAAATGAATGCTTGAAAAGCGATAAATCGACAATTTGTTGCCTACTGATTTTGAAACTTCAAAAATTTCAAACTAAAATATGTTCTCACTTGATGAAAAGGAAAATTCGAACAAAAACAAAAAGATAGCTTAGACGTTTCAATTTCATAAGTGCTGTAGAGACAAAGCATAAATCAACATGAAATGGGTTGACAAAATAAAATATGTAGTGAATCAACCACTCGTAGTTAGTAATGAGACAAGTATAAAATAATTCTACTTTATTTTTAAAAGACTTTCACTACCAACAGACATTGATTTCATCCCAAATGCCACAATAGCCTGTGACAGTCGGATAGTTTAAAAAATTAGAAAGAGCAAACTATCAAAGCAAGCGAATAAAAAGGTAAGAAAATTGACTAACTGTGTTGAATCTACAGCATGTTGGTTTGGCACTTTTAATTCTCATTAATAACAAATTATCGTTCTACTTATTTTATTTCCAGAGGATATTTGTAATATTGTTTGATATGTAGGATGAAGATAATAATAGTAACTGGAAAAAATTTCATTAACAAAAAATTGCAAAAAAATCTGAGACTAAGCTCCAAAAAAAAAAAAACAGTTTTTAACTATAATATCTTGAAACAAACTCTCTCATGTACGGAAAAATAACCAGTAGAAATTTCTCCCTTGAACCGTTTTCCACGCTTTCTCATAAACGTTAGGTAAGAAATTATTATCAGCTTTCATTAGTTACGAATTATTAACAATTGGTAAGAATTTATCATTTTGATTGAACCTGTCGTGTCATCCTTTGTAAAATTTTTTGGGGTTTAATTCCTGACATGCGTTAATAGTATTAAAAAAATGAATTTCTGTTTTAGATACATTTTTCTTAACATATCGAAACAAATATTTGCCAAAGAACTCACTTTAGCCAGAAAATTTCATATATTAAGTCATTGAATTTTTCATTTACCGTGTTCACGTGTTTCTAAAATTACAGACCGACAGACACTCAACTGATTTTTAGATTTAGCTCAAAATTTAAAAAACATGTACTCTATAGATGTTAATTATGTTTACCGCATTATATCTATCTTAATTTTGTAATTATCGTGTTGACTTATATTTGAACAGTCAGATAGACGAACTTCCTCCGAACATATTTAACACATATGTTGAGAGAAATCTGAAAATTTGATATAAAGACCGCATATTAAATTACATCCATCTAGCTCAAGGTGGTCTCGAGTTGCCTTTGTCACAGTCAAACAGATGAGCCTTTTCTAAATAAAATTTTTTGAACTTATGAAGGTCAAAACCTGGAGATTCGACAAAATGACAAATTCGAATTTTTTGAAGAATCACTACTATTTCTCTAAACTTCTACGCATTCAAGAAAGTAAAACTATTAGCCCTCCCATGGCAATGCGTAATGCCTACAATTTTATTCAGGAATAGGAAGAGGGATAAGCTTTTGTTATAAAGCATGCGAGAAAATTCTAGGAATACTATTTCCTTTAGTTAGTTCAAGTAATCACGATGATAATAAGGATTAAGAATCGACACCTTATTTGCAACGATTTAACATAAATTCTTTGGGAGAGAATAAGAATATATAGTGCACAAAGAAAAGTTATAAGCCACATACCAAATCCTGAGACAGTTTTATGGCTTTGCTATAAAAACGCGAAAAAAAGTTTCTAAAGCCCTGTCGGCGGAAATTTTTTGGTTCCGTTATAAAAATAAAACTCCATCTTCATCCCTTTCTCAATTTTCAGAAGATTTTCATGCGCTACTGTATTCTTTAAGATCCTCTATACGCACTCTTGACTTGAGGAAGATACAAGAAGATGAAGACTATTTTCACCCGAGTCTAGATTGCTAGAATTCTGCGGTGAATAAGAGGCGAGGAAAGATATATTTTTAAAAAGAAATCACAAAAAAATGACGAGTCAACAGGAAAGTCAACTTTTATTGCTTTTAAAGTATTTCCCTCTTTTTTTGAACCAACTGACTAAAATTTTTTAAAATTTTGCTTCTACTGAGCAAATGTGGTTTTTGAATTCACGCCTAGTTTCATGCTTCAAGGGGAAATTTAGTGACCGACTTTATAATATAAGTTATAATAATTTGTGAATTCTAACAAAAAATTGTATTGCACTATACAATAAAAGCATTTTTCTATAGCTGTTTCCTATTTAAATTTCTTAACGGAGCGTGGTTTTTTGGACAACCCTCTGTATAGTCTTCCTCGACTTCATATCACATATTTTAAGAAAATAATCCACAGCGACTAGTTGTTAACAAATGAATGAGTTATGAGGAATATATTAAGTTTAATTTAATTATTTTAATAAACAAGATGAGTGAAAGGTCACTTCTTGAATATAAAATATATAACACTAAAATTACTTAACAGACAATATTTATACATGTAAATTGTAAAAATAAGAGATTTTAATTATATTTGTGGAGGTTACTGCCTCCAAAACACCATTCAAAGCTTACAGAAAGTTTAGATAGTCTCTGTATGTCTAATTACCTGATACAAGCCTTTAACCTCATTTATATTATGTTTATTATATCACTCATTACTTTAAAAAAAGTAACTCAAAACCATAATGCCTTAAATATGCGAATTTATCATTTTATTTTGTTACAATTAGAGATATGTGCCAAATTAGGTTCCAATCTAAAAAAAGGAATACACATGCATGGTATTGTGATACTTGTGTAATAAACACAATCGAGTATTTTTCATCAAAAATTATGCATTGTTAGACCTTTTCGCATCTATTGTTTGACAATTTTGTATGGTTAAAAATACGCAAATATATTTATTAAAAAATATGAGATAAAGTTTCATGACGTTAAACCCTCTCTTTTATTGTAGATATTGTAGATATTATATATATATATATATATATATATTGCATTTTAGAAGAATCAGGGTACTTATTAATGTAGAATCTCTCTTATCTGGATCCTCTTATTTAGTTGAAAATGAGTTTCTGGAATTTTTTGATCTTATGCTTAGCGATATCAACTGTTGAAGTTGCAGCATACGATGTATCTTAATTTTATGATGTCATATCCGCAATTAAATTTCTTCTAACCTGTACTTATTATAACCAAGAAGGTGTATGTGTTTGTTTGTACAGTACTAATTGTTTGACTTACAGCTACCAAATATATACCTTGGAGGTTGAAGTTGGAGCGATTTCCTTAAAATTTTAATTAATAAAAAATTAAAAAGAGGTTTGACGTTTCCAAAATTGTTATTGCAAAAAAAAGGAGTTTCATTTCAAAAAATTAAAAAAACCCTCCTAAACATATTTTTTATTCTATTTCCAACAATATATTACATTTTGGTTCTAAAATAACAACAAATTTAGAGTTTCATCAACTATTTATTTGCAAGATATTTTCCATTTTGAAAGCTAAAGAAGAACGATTTCATTTGCGTGATTATCAAGAAAAATAAAAATGTTCTTACAATAATGCAGAAGTTAAAAAATAGTTCACCCTCCCCTTTATTCTTTTAATTGAGCTATGATTGATGGAACAGGCCTCTCTTGAAAATATAATTGGAAACCCATCTTTAATAATGGTAATAATATCGAAACCCGGTTAGAAAATAATTCCAAACATAGCACAATCATGCGTGTCTTCCCCTTGTTCTTGATGCCCTGGGTTCGAGTCCCGGCTTGGACATGATTGTTCTTCAACTGCTCTATCTGGAAGATATGTGAATGTAGCCCCCTGTAAAAAGGGGTTGTAGAAATGAATGTGATGCGTGAGTAGCTAAGACGTTCTCCTGGCCCTGGTTGGCGCTACTTAAAACTAAAGACTCACCCTCGGCTTAAAATCATTGACAGT
Organism: Argiope argentata; assembly: GCA_026289955.1. Taxonomy (NCBI): domain Eukaryota; kingdom Metazoa; phylum Arthropoda; class Arachnida; order Araneae; family Araneidae; genus Argiope; species Argiope argentata. Next base: position 612,515 of record JAOUZG010050330.1, on the reverse strand, counting down.
GTCAGCTAACTTGTCCAGGGCGAAAGCCATTAGAAACAATAACAATTTCTTTGAAATGCACAAAAATAAGTAATTCTCTATATTGTCAACTAAAAATATATGTTTCTTAATGATTTATCATTTCAAATATTTATCTGCTTATAAAAGTTATTTGTTGCGAAAGTAACGATATCTTTTATTAGCAATGGCTGACATTAGCGAATGTTCTCGACAGTTTTAATGGAAAGTAGCAACCTTTTCGTGTAACGTTTTACGTTTGCGTGCCGCTTTATTTTCCTCCACTGTCTCCGTTTTTACATTATCCTCTTTCCCAGAAAGTCGAGCTATCCAGAAAGAGCGTGACAAAGTTCTTCCTTTTTAAACTTTTTCTCTATCTCATAATACTAAATTTGAGCTTTATATTCATTCCTTTTACTATTTCAGTGATAGATGCGTGTATTTTTTTAATTTTATATGTATGAAATGAGAATACATATAAAATATTTTTATATTTTTATTTAAGGATAGTAAGGAGGACATTAAGAATATAATTTTCAATGCTTTTAATCCTATGAGATTTAAATAAGAAAATAAATGTATATAACAATAAGAAATGCATTGAGCTTTTAATTTTATTTCATAATTAGACATTTTTCATCCAATGGGAGAAACATTATAAAAAGCCACATAAATAAATAAAAATTATTATTCACAGTGCATCGCGCACATGAAATTTTACGTTTCTAAAATTAATGGAAACCTTTTGATTCAGAGCTAATTTAAAACTGATTATTCAGTTGCTACTGATCTAAAAAGGAAATGTCATTTGTGGCTTTCCAAAATAACTGAAACACCTGGCACTCTATTCGTGTCAGCCGCACAATCGACTCGGTTTGCTTTTGTCAACAGTTTTGATTTAAATAAATTCCATACAAAAAGAAAGAGAGGTAACCTATTGTTTGCTTTGTATCTGTCATCGATTGTTTCTATATTTATTGCAAATGCAATTCACAGACAAATATTAGTCATCGTTGCTTAGATACGCGTATCAACCAGAAATAAAACAAAAGAAATAAATGAATGTAAAAAAAATACTCATGCATCGAAAATTATTCAAAAACAAAAATAAACAGTCGTAAAATGTTTCAGAATCACGAGATCGAGAGTTTCGGAAATTTATTGGGTGGAATTTTAACGGGAAATATTGATTAACGCTTTAAAAGATGAAAAATATTCCCCATAAAACTCTTGAGTAGGATGCTGGTTATTTCCAGAGAGAGAAAAAATTGTCGAACATTTGAATGCATTTTTCCTCCTAGCCTTTCCCATTCATATTATTTATTTATTTCTAGTTTCAAGTTAAAAATCGTTAACATGGTTTCCAAAAGAATTATTTTTATTATTCTTCATTTTTATGTTTGCATGGGGAAATTTGAACAAATTATCGTTACCGATAAATAGTTATTGCGATAGTTATTTAATATTGATTGGAGCTGAGATTAAAAAAATATATAATTTATCAAACAAATATTATGGTTCTTTAAATATATCAACTTTTTATTTCTCTATGCGTATAACAGAAACAGTGCAGAAATTATCAAAAACTCGAAATTGAGAAGAATCTGCACGTTTTAGACATCGTTGAGTTCGAAAAACACATTTTTGGAAAATGTCTGTTTGTCTGTCTGTGATAAAGATAATTCAATAATGCTTTGTTCTAGACGACTGAAATTTTATATATGATTTTTTATAACCAAATTTGAAGATTTCTATCAAATTTTGAGTAAAATCAGTCTCTCCGACTGTTCTAATATGAATTAGAACAATAACCACAAAACTGAGAGAACTAAATGGTTTAGTTTAATTTAGTTATATTAACGTCCCATTTTTAAAGAAACACTAGGGCTATTTTGAGACGAACCCCGTAATTTGAACCGAAGTCAGATAACGAGGAAGACACATGAGCTGACACCCCTTCAACTCTCCACAACACACCACGCCACATTAGTTCTAGGATATTTGGTCTGGGCAGATTTAACATGTATAAGACCTGCTTACTCGACGGTTTCGTCAGTCCAATCGGGTGTCCGACATGCGGGATCTAGTGGCCTGGGTCCGAGACCTTATCACCAGCCGCCACTGCGTGGAGAGCTAGATAGATGAAATTCGCTAAACTAATTTAACATCGATGTTGTTGAAAATTATTGAATTTTTAGCTAAATTTAACAAAAAGTTGACCGTCTGTCGTCTATACATTCAGAAGCATTTAAACAAGTAATTTAAAAACGCAGTGACCTAAATATATCAAATTTGATATGGATTTTGTGGGTGCAATAGTAGTTTTCTGTTAATTTTTTTGTTTCAATCGGTTTGGAAAGGCGTGTCTAAAACAGGAATTTGAAATTTAGATAATATAACTCCTCCAGGGATTAACGGCTAAATAATTTACAACGTTGGCACGATCGGTTTAGTAAACATGCTAAATGCACTCCAAAGGCTAATATTTCTTAACGATCATTCACCAACGCAATGTAAGGCCACAGTGGTCTGATGGTAAGTTCTCGGTCTGTGAGCCATAAAATTTCAGGTTCTAGACCCGATTCCACTGAAGAACCTTCGTGTAAGGAGGTCTGTTGCACGTTAAATCTGTCGGGGCAAACTTTCTCCTATTGGCTGGTATGGTATGGTATGAAGAGGAGGTGCCAGTTCAGGTGTCGTACTCGTTATCTGACCACGGTTTAAAATTACGAGGTTCGTCTCCAAATATCCCTAGTGTTGCTTTACAACAGTAAGTTAATATAACCGTATTAAAGTAAACATTGCAATGTAAGGCGTTCTCTGGTGAAACAAATTTATTAGAGAGAATGCAAAAGTTCTGAGGAGACCGCTACTACTAGTTCGTCATTAATTTTTGCATGTAAATTAGCAAATATTTGATTTCTCTCTCTTGAACAACGTAGTTTAGTTGTTCTTGAGTAGTACTAGATTCTACTTAAGTTTGAACTTCCAATTCACTCACATTAAGCGCTTTAACTATGATTCTCATCACCTGAAATCTCTTGAATATTGAGAAATTTAAGCGTGATGAATTTTCATAACGAAACTATTAAATAACGCGTCTACTTCACCTAATGAATTACACAAGGATGAAGACACAAGAAATCAGCACCAAGAGAAACTAATACTGATTTTTCTAGCTAAAATATTAGAATGTATCCTTTTTTGATTTTTTAATCGATTTTACAACAGCAGAGTGACAAGATATAGACAAATGTTATTTGTCTATGTCTTTCCGATTCCCTGTTATCAAGTTCTTTTATACTCAAATAAAGAAGCCCAGAAATGGCCTTTATTGGATTTGATTCAACATTTAATGCGGATATACAATTCTAATTATAAAATTGCATGCTAAATTTTATCTACCGGGATATATACATTCTGATGGTGTCATGTCACTAACCACTACGGAACTGTTTTGGCCGTCCTCAAAAGGATGTGAAGTGAAGAATTGAAGAACGGTTGCGTGGGAGTGGAAGCCACGAGTAATATTAAAGAGTCTCGACGCAGAGAGTGCGTGCGTGTTTTGTAGGAGTTCCGAGGAGAACTCTGAGTCATTATTAATTAGTGATAATCTGAAAGATAATACGCAAATAATGTATTGTAAATAATGTATTTCATATTCAACCATACATATGCCATCAATAATAAACTCTAGAAGAAAAATGCGAAAGTATTCCTGTGTGGCGTGCACATTTATTACAGAGGGCATGGGGGGACAAACAAGCTGATTTCCTGTAGTCAAAGTACTGACAAAATCGAAAAAAAAATGATGTAAAGCCGATACTAAATTTCATAATTCCAGCATGTTGCAAATTTGAGTTATCGTCTTCGCCAGCAGGGAAGATATAACTCACTTCCAAGGTAGTTCAAAACGGGTAACTTAAAATAAAATAATCTAAAAATCGGATGACTTGACGCTTATAAAGCTTTCAATAAGGCAGCATCATAATTGAAAATGAAACAAGTAATATATAAAAAAGAAATTAAGCCAATTCCTACTTAAGTCCACAAAGAAAAACTTTGTTTCCTTTTTATTAAATAATTATTATTAATATAAATAATTTCTCAAAAAATTATATCTACCAAAACAAAATCATTCGTATCCGTTGAAAACAGATCAGAATACTCTACGCATGCTTGAACTTTCAACGCCAACTGGGACAACGCACTTGTGTGAATTTGCTACGCCAGTTGAAGTAACGCTATACAGATTAGAAATTTTTAATTTCCTTTATTCTGTTTTATTTAATTAAAAAGTATGAATGAAAAAAGTAAATGAAAGTAAAAATGAACCCGAAATCTATTAATTAACGATATGTAATTTTAAATGCATCAAGCACTAAGAAAATAAACAGAATCGTTTGAAATAATCAGTCGAAAACATGTTAAGCCTTAACTCATTAGCGTTAGAAGAAAATAAAAGTCTTACTCACTTGCAGGTGGGGAAATGAAGAGTTTTGGCGGGTAAGTTAGTTTTTAATTAAATAATTAATAAAAAAAGTTATCAAACCAATGAATTAATATTTGAAAAAAAACTGAATGAACATCGATTGTCTTCCACTACAAGTTAAAAAAATGCATTTGAACTTGAATGGATGAATAAAAACTGATTTATTAACTATTCAAAATTTCAACAAGATACATAAAGAGAGAGCGGGAACTAATGGGAATAAAAAAACACCATTCTCTCTCATAAAAGGAAGTTTAATTTTCTTCCTTCCAGTTTAGTGTTAGTTATACGAAGCAAGTTTGCTTAAGCATATCTGTCATGACAATAAATAGCTTTCTCCATATGCATTTTAAGTATTTTAAATAGTTAAATCTAATAAATATGTATTTTAACTATGAATTGCTTTCCCATATTTATTTTACATTGATATGATAATCTCTTTCCGCATGCATCATGCATAGCTGCCAACGCGTACGAATCCTTAACACCGTAACAATGCTTTGTGATTTAACTTTGTTTAACTTTGCTAAGTGCAAAGTATAATTTCAAAATTTATGTACTTATAAACATGGTTTGAAATACTCAATATTTTCGGGCTGGGAAATTTAACTAAATATTTCAAACATTAATGCATCGAAGAAAAAGGTCATTTTTTAAATTAACAATAGTGAGGGAAGAATATCATCTGTAATAAAAGTACATACCTCTTATCCTGCAAATAAATGTAGATTTGGATAAAGCCATGAAAGCTTTGTATGGTATTGGCGAATAATAATTAAGAAATACAGGTCATTGGCATGAAACTAGCATTTTAACATTTAATTTACCGAATTATTATAACATTAATTTTACCAATTTATTTTTTTACCAATCGTTAAGTTTTGTAACTAAATAAACCCAAGAAGATAATTTTTTTTAAAAATAAATTAAAATAATTAAATTAATAATAAATATTTTAATTATTTTTTCGATAATATCTTATTTTTCTTTTGGAAAAACGTCCTTCGTATTCTTTCAAAATCTTTTAGAAAAGATTGTCATCTTGTGAAGATATCAGCCGGATTTAAATGGTACTTTAAAGTACCATCGGTAAATAAAGGGTTAACTAATCTATCTCCAGAATGTGTATGTTGGAGGCCTTCTTTCCACGACAGACTGAAGCCAGAATTTGAAATGAAATTGCAGTCACAAGATCAAACATCGAATTTCTTTAGTTTAAATCATCACATTTACTCATGAATGCATACAAAGATCACAGATCGACAAACGGTCATTGCTTTAATAGATTTGATTCCAAATTTAACACGGATCTACAATTTAGTTTTTATATTTATGTGTTAAATTTCAATCGTAGTAAGCTCTTCCAGTTTTACAGTAGTCGAGTTCAGTGGTACTAGAACCCCTGGACAGATAGATATACCGTCGATGGAGTTTCGACAAGATTTTATAGAAATCTAAATACTTGATATAGGTCCATATACCACAATTTTATTAGCTCAAGGCGCTTTTGAGTAATTTTTTCTATTGGACAAACAAACATAATTAAAAAAATGTGTGTGTGTTTTTAAATAATAGAGATTCATCTAAACTCCAAGACCAGATTTTTTAATGGTAACAAAACTTCCTCTATGTATGTATGTATCCTAAGAAAGGAAACACTGAAACAGAGCGAAATGATGACGAATGTTTCACTTCAAATAAAATGAAATAAACTCTTTAAATCTTTCATTTAGATGTCTGGAAACGGACCAACTGCGATTTCTAAAACTAACAGTTTAGTTAACGAGTTGTATACGAGGCTTGTCGATTCCACATACCGATCGATGGAATCCGAAAACTCCCGAGTTCATATTTCTTTTTGATTAATCCGAGGTCTCCCGAATTCGGCATTAGCTGGATCCAATCTTTCTTTGATTTTGGCATCCTGGGCCATCGATCCGAAAACCCTCAAATGGAAGAAATGTCGTGGAAGAAACGAATTCGGGATGTAGCATTTTTTTTCGAATTACAAAAATGAACGCATTCTTGATGATGCAATGTTTTTTGCAACTTGACCTCATTCCTCTCTATTAAGGCGGAGTCAATCATTTTCTGTTTCTAAAGAGATCTAGTAACGTTTTTCAGGTACGTGTTTCCGATGACAATACTCAGGATCATCATCTAGAACCGGTTCTTGTACCATAAAATTCAATACAATTAACTGATGACGATGTTTTTTTTAGTTTTTCAGAATTTTCAGTAGCTGTAAAATAATTGATGATACTTAAATTTGGTTTCAATTCAAAGGTACGAATGAGAAGAAAATTTAAACACAAGTTCTAGATTATTTATATTAAAGAACTTTGAAATACTGAAAGCAATGATAAGCAAAAAGAATTAAAAAAATGAAAAAAAATATCAGCCCATGTTTTTACTAATGTACTAAACAGTAGAATATATTTTTTTTATATTAAAAATCTGAAAGTCATAATAAACACCGGGGAGGTGATCTAATAAAAACCTTTGTCGCGTATTTTATAACATTAATATGCCCTTCCATGCCGCATATAACTGTGACTCTTGGCCAAGTCATTGAATGCTCAAATTTTTATGTTTAGAGTTCCACTCATGAGTTTTGTATGCTCTGTAGCATAATGTAGAAGATAGATGTTTGCGTATTATGTACAGAGCATCGTTGCAAAATAAATGCAAATTAATGATTGTTGGCATAAGTCTAGTGTTTTTACTGAATTTAGCATGCCACCTTGGGGGAGTTTTTTGACGGTTAATGCCAGGTATGCGGTTGTCACACAGAGATCAGAAAATGGAATACATATTTTGTAAATATTCTTCTGACAGACTGGAACCAAAATTTGCCAAGGAAAAAATAAAACTGTAGTTACAAAATCATATATCATTACAACACACAGATTAAAATAATTCCATTTTTGGGTAAATTCGTTTACATCTATGCGGAAATATAGACAAACAGAAGATAAGCTTTGACAAATCCAGTTGCAAATTGAATACGGATTTACAGTTGAAATGCTAATACTGCCATCAGATTTATCTGTTTACGTTTGTACTTAAGGTGTTCGGTACTCGAACACCCGGACAATGGATACTGCTTCTTCTCAGTGGATATTGCTCAAAATTTTATCTACAAATCTGATGTACAGGCAACTAGCTGAATGCAATTTTGAGCTATCATGTTCTCAGAGACAACATAATTAAAAAAATTGTTTCCCGTGCTCAGGAATATCTGAAATGTAAAAATTCTTCCGAGTTCCGAGTTCGAATTTTTGGGCTATTTAAATATTTTCCCTCTACATTTTCCGAATTAGAGAAAGTAGAAATATTAAATGTTTAAAGTATTGGTAGTTATGACTTAGAAATTAAGTCCCAGCAATAATCTTTTTTTAAAGAAAAATTCCAAAATTCTTGAAAAACTTACATTATATCAAAAATGATTAAAATTCTATTTAATGCCAAAGTTTTTACTGACGCATAACTTTTTTAAGCGTAGCCGTAATCATAATTATAAAAAAACATCAACTTTTCAATTAATAACTAAAAGTGTGTTTTTACAAACATTTTAAATATTATTATAACTAATTTTATAACTCGTTTCCCGTAACTAGATATACCATATGCCCGAAGCAACGGGATGGATTTTTTTCTATTTTTGTCAATCAACCACAAAGTCCTATACTAAGACAAGGCTCTTACCCTAAGGTCTGAACCCAAGATAAGGCTTCCTAACCACTTCAATATCCTTTTCGGGCATTTTTTTTGCCCCCTTCTATTTTGCAGTATACGTGGCGGGTGATACAATAAGATTGGAGACTCAGATTATTCACAGTATCACAAAAGAGTTACTCCAGTGCCGATAAATTATAAAATTATTCTATTATCATGTTACAAACAATTAATATATCTAAGAGAGGCATATTCTAGAAAGGTAAGAAATGGCTTGGGTCGGGAACAATAGAGGTAAAAGGATTTTGGGTTCATTATTTTTATATAGCTGTGATCTTGAACAGCATCCATGATTACAACGAGTATTGAAATTTTCGTTCTTGTTGAGATAGTCGATTTTTTTCCGACTTTCCATTAATTTAAATACTTCTTATGCAAAGTCGGCTACTTTCAATACCTCTGAACGTAGAAGTATCGACAGGACTCTTTCTGGCCGATTGATAACTTTAGCAATGTCCATCCTAACATTGACAGATTTCTCAAGCTGACTTTCTCTTTCAGGTGATTGGCTACAAAGTGGTCAATATCTGTCCTTCCTTTTCTTCTTCCAATGAAACAAAGAAAGTGCCATCACTAAAAGAAAATCCCATCGAAATTCTGAATAATTTTCAAAAATCTCGTTTCACAGCAACAGAAATTCGAGCCCTTTGGTATGAGTTGATAAAAAACTGACATTTTTTTGACATCATGTCCTTCAGAGTTTTAAGATTACCTGGTACCATCAGTACTGCATTCAAGTCATTTTTTTTAACTTTCGGATTCTTTCTTGATTCCGAGATTTCTATATATTCCTTTAAATAGTGGTAAACAGTATCGATTCCAGTCTAAACACTAACGGCAAATTTCTTTTCGAAGTCTCCTAGGCTGCAAATCTATCACCAAATAATTAGGTTAAAGTGACATACTTTTTTATTGTCTCCTTGAATAGACAGTAAAAAAAGAGAAGATTCCCAATAACAAAAGACAGAAGATTCCCCAAATTTTTTGCTCATGATCTAGCATTGATAGATTTAAAACTAGTTATGATGTACCAAACAAGCCCATGAAACTTTTCATGTAACAGTGGAAGGACATGTCTTAGAAAATATTAAAAATTTCCTCTGCACTATTTTAATTAAAGTTCTTTTTATGCAAAAAATCGTGCCATTTTTCTATCCTAATAAAATTTTATATTTATTTCTTTTCATTTATTTTTCCAAGAACTGGAGCTCATATGTGCGACGATTCATCTTCATTGTAATGAATAGAAAACCCATATGCTTTATACGAAAAAGAGAAAAATACCTTTCATGTTCAGTTCTTAGAAATTTCTTTATGAAAAGGTGGGTCATAACAATAGCCTAGTTTTATTTTAGCCATCAGAGATTCTAATTAAGTCTTATTTAATGTTTCTCACGATAATTTTTATCTTATACATTTTTAAGCATCCATTAGAACTTCCACAAGAATTAAAAAAAGGGGAAAAAAGCTAAAGCATTTGATACGCGTTCATAGAATGTAAAAAGAAAATAAATTTTAAATACTGAATTTTCCCGAGCATCAACGGAAGATTAAACATAGAACTGGCATGCAGTATGACATAATTTGACACGTAATCTAATTGTGTGAGATGCTTTACTATCACAATAAATCCTTATATTGCTGAGGATTTTCTCTCCGTTATATGAAAACAGCAGGAAACATTCGCTTTGTCAATTTATTTTGTAAAAACCGTCTTCAATCTTAAGCTCATGCTTTTTATTTTTCGCAAATAAAATAAAGGAACAACAGATATTGTTATTATGAATGAATTCTACTTCAAAATTTCAGATTCTGAGTAACTAAAACAAACGATTTCTGAATGTATTTGCCTTTGTTTATGCACTGAAGAGCCAAAATAAAGTTACACCAATTTAATATCGGGTAAAGTCCCCAAGAGTGCTCAGAAGTGCCGCATCATGGCTGGCATGGATTCAACTACTTTGAGAAGATATTTTGTAGACAATTCACACTAAAATTCTTGCAGGGCATTCTGCAAAGTCATGGGTGGGCGAGGTGATGAATATCTCCCAAGGACAGCACATTGCAAACATCCCAGATATGTCAGGAGAATTAGGTGACCAAGAGAGAAAAAAATTCAGAAGAATGTAACTCAAGCTCCTTGGTAGCTACAGCAGACCTGTGGGCTGGCGCATTATCTTGTTGAAATTGTCCACGTCCGACAGAATACACACATGATATGAATGCATGCAGAGGGTCAGAAGAGTTGTTAAAGCCCGGATTCGCTTAAATCCTGATAACCTGCCATTATAATTGCAAGAATCGATGTAATAGCCTTCTCAGACACCTACTGTCTTATATATGCACTGACAACTGCATCGTGTTACGCTGGTTGGTTGAACATCTCCATTATTTGCATGCGATTTGTCGCACTAGTTTTTCTGGCTATTCAATGTATGAAAATGAAATCGCAGAAATGAGAGAGAGGGATGTATGGTATTTGATGGAGCACCAAATGAGGATATGTAGAAGATTATGTTAATATTAATTACCTATTAGCGAGGCAATATTTATCTGTCCTTATGCTTCTAAATTCGGTAATTATAAAATCAACTTATAGATTATTGAAATTTGAATTATGTTTTATACATCCCACAGATCTATAGGCTTGTAACGAAAATTTTTTATCTTGTGAACGAGTATTGTTCCAGAATGCATAATCAGTTTTTTTCCTCTCAAAACGCAAAATTTTTTAAAAGAATATTGCTGCAGATATGAGTCATAATATCGAACCTGCCTGCTTCATTTAATTGTTAAATCTGTAAGTTGCCATTCTGTCAAAGCTGACCAATTAATGTTTCCAAATGAATGATTCATTTATGAATCTTATTATATTCTAATTATTGAAGTAACTATTAAATTTTGAATTATAAATTTAAAAAAGGAGATAATAAAATCTCTTTTAAAGTTTTATTTTTGAAATTTCATTAGCATCTGGATATTTTGATACAGAAAATAATGATTTGTAAAAGGATAAGGTAAATAAAGTAACAGAAAATTAATTACAATATAATCATTAAAATTATAATATAAACGTCAATTATAATAAAACATTTAATTAATATAAAAATAAAATATAAAATTGCTTCACAGTTTATAATTAATTAAAGTCTAATAATATATGTTTTAATAATGCATGGGCTCAGAAATATCTGAATTCTTTAAATGATACCTTTAACGTAAAAACTAGAAAAATGATATCGATCATAAATGTTATTTTTTGTTTCTTTTTAGACTTTATTTATTTTCAATCACTTGTAAAAGAAAATGTTGTGCAACGTTTTGCGATTACAGATTCTTTTATTGCATGGTAATAAATTAATTTTTTCAAGCTCAGTGTGTATTGCCTCGAAATTGCAAAAAGAAAGTACAATGACTCTAATATATATTATAAAAGTTTCAAAATAAATTTTTAAAAAAAATTAACTATATAGGTGTTAAAAATATTTATAGCAAACTAAAATGTGCTCGAAAGTTTAGCTCCCTTATTCTTATAATTACCAAATCAATGTTGATCCCCTTTAAAAATCCAGAATTGGTAAAATCCGGAAGGTACAGCTGTCTTCAGTACATTGATAGCTGTATGCAGATCTTCCCATGAAATAATGAGATTATCGATTTATTACAATTAATTATATTTATATTATGAAAATTATTGCAGTTTTAGTTAATTATTTATTTTATGAAAATGTAAATTATAATCCATCGAAAGTTTAAAAAACCGCCAGATTTAGAAATCTTATCGGCGTCAAAGAAAAATAAATCCCGATCAGAAATGTGAACGGTACAATGCTAATATTATTTACAATTGAAAATTACCTCAGCCATAAATTTGTGAGGTTTTAGAACAAAATTTTAGGAGATTTCTCAAAGTAACCGAAACCGTACAACGAAAAAGTTGCATTTATACTTTCAAAGCAATATTAAATAGTAACTTAAGGCAAAAAGTACAAAGAATCCACAAATATTTAAGTATTTTTAGGTGAATCAAAATCACAACATATTCTATAACAGACTGAGCCTTATAACTAAATAAGAGAAGAAACTAACAGGCAAATATTTAATTTTTTCTCCCTTTATATTGTACAAACTACTTAAACGTTAATACACTGCATTGTATTCCTTTTAACATGCAATACGATATGTTCGATACAATACCGTTTGAGCCAATACTCCTATTTTTATTATTTTCTCTAAATCTGACATCATTATTCCATTTCTTATTTAACTTACGATTCGAATAACATAAATCTTTAGAGTATAGCAAAGCTGAGTAAAACAGGCCTTAGAAGTATAACTTCATTCGAAGAAATTGTATTAAAAATATATAAATCTATGATTCGAATGTACTCTTTATTTTTTAATACCACTTGAGCAAATGGCTAATATCGGTTATTAGTTCAAAACCACCAAACATGATGGAATTAAAAGCTATCGCAAAAATAATGGAATTTAAAAGCATTCGCTGTTTTACAGATCAAACAGCAACGGCGGCAGCTAAGAAAATTTTATCCCTTTTCTGTTTGCTCTCTCAGGAATCAAGTCTTGAAAGAGAAGTTTGCTCACACTTATCAAATATCGAAATTCTTTCTGCGGAATTCTTTCTTCAGACTCGGCGTCGCCCAAACACATCTTCGCTTTCAGCTGCTGTTTTTTTTCTCAGCTCAAGGAGGAGAAAGATTCAAGCTATATTTTCTAATTCTTCGTACGTGAAATCCACAAAAAAAACATTATTGAAATATTCAAAATAAATGTAAATAAATCACCTGGTTTTGATAAATCTCTGTATTTCAGAACAGCTTTAATTCTAAAAAATTATGTGGAATTATGTATGTCCATTCATTTATGAAAATACTAACTCTGTATTTTATATGTAGTCTTTACAACAAATTAACAGATTATTCACAGGAAATATTTATTTACGGTATATCTGTATGTGTAACTGTGTGCTCAATAACTTGATAACAGAATTGATTAAATTTATGCTATAATTTAGTCCTGAAAACTGTAAATTAATCAGTATCAAATTTTGAATTCTTCCAGACAATGGACTGATCATCTGAATATTCGAATCACACATGTATGAACACATCAACGCATAAATGAAGTAAACAAAAAAGTAATGAAATGAATAAATACAATTCGGCTTGTTATCTAGATATCAAAATTTAAATTCATGTCAAACTTCAATTCTAATCGGTAGACAAAAGGGCGTATAAAAGGCATATAATTAGAAACAAAAAGATTATTTACAGGCAAGCAACAAATTCACAGATTATTCATAGTTTACAACACATTGACAGATTATTTACAGTTAATTTACAGCACATTGACAGATTATTTACAGAAAGTATTCATTTACGATATATCTGTATGGGTAACTGGGTGCTCAATAACTTGATAATAGAATGGATTAAATTTAACTTATATTTTATTCATGAAAACTGCATATCAATTAATATCAAATTTTGGATCCATCCAGAAAATAAGCGGATGATCTGAAAATCCAAATCGCGCATATATTGTCCCACTAACGCAAAAATGAAATAAATAATAAATGAAATTCGGCATGTTATTAGATATAAAAGTTTAAATTCATATCGAATTTCAGGTATCAATATATGAAACACATTAATGAAAAATGAAGTAAATAATAAATGAATGAAATTCGGCATGCTACCTAGATACCAAAGTTTAAATTCATATCAAATTTCAGGTTAAATCAGGCACTGAATTTGAAAAAAAAATGATTGATAGAATACACAGTATCTATAATAATGAGTTATATAATATATTAGGACCAACAAAAAACAGTTGAAAAGAAAAAACGCATTTCTATTATTTTACTAAGAATTAGAAAATGATTTTCTTAACAAAACTGTAAAAGCATCACACGATGAATATAACGACAGAAATGAAAGCGGAATAAAAGCCATTAAAACGAAATTTCCAAATCAATAATTTATACCATATCTCTACTAGCAATAAAGATGAATGTGTAAATTATAACGCTTTAGATCAAGCTACTTAATATGCAATAACTAAATTTGGTACATATACACTTTGGAAGGTAGGAATGCGTTTTGGAGGGAAGGCCTTAGAAACTTTAGTTAAAATTTTCATTAATACAAAGTTAAGATAAATTTGTGCCTTTTTCTATGTTAATTTCTTGAAAATACTATTGAACACAAATAAATTTTATACTCTTTCAAAAAGCAAAAAGGAAAAAAACATATATTTAATGACAAAGTTTAACAGCCATGCAAATTTTTTCTAAATGTGGTTATTTCTTTATAAAAAGGTTTTTTGACTAATTATAAACGATAGATTACATCTATTTCCTATTTAAATTCCAATCGTTTTCGTTGTTTTATCAAATATTTAACCGTCAGATTGTCTCCCACTGTTGAAATTTAAATAAAAATAGTATTTTTTCAATATCTGAGTACTTCACAAGACGAATAAGCAAGTGAATGTACACTTAGGCGGAATTTAAAAAATAAATGGAGTTAAGGCTTACGTTTTGAAGACCGTTGTGTCGCCATGAGACAAGTTTCCATTAAAAAGGCTCATGAATACAATAAAGAGAGCTTAATTCAAGCAACCAAAACACACACAGCTTTGAAGTTAGACATTTTACATATGAAGGATAGGGAGTTATTCATGGATATGAATCGATATAAAAACGATTTATTTGATATTAAATATAACCAATATTCAAGAACAAACAACGGACCCCCAAATATATTAGGTGACTAGTTATGATTCAAATTTAGTTTAGTTATATTAATGTAACATTTTTAAGCAACAGTAGGGCTATTTTGGGACGGACTTCGAAATAATTTTGAACGTGGTCAGACAACGTGGATGACATCTGACCTTGCACCCCTACTCCACTCCATATCACACCATACCAGCAGATGGACATTTGGCCCTGACCAATTTAACGTGCTACAGAACCTCTTACACGATGGTTATTTGGTGGAATCGGGCCCCAAACCGAAACCCTCCGGTTCATGAACCAAGACCTTATCAGCAGGTACCCCCACCCTCTAGATATAAATCATAGTTTCTAATATTGCAAATACACATAAAGACGTTTATATACAGTTCGTTTTCATTTGTTGTCTTCTATTGGAATTCGTTGCAACTTCAAACCAACAGTCAATAGAGTGCATTGATATCCGGGCTATTCATTGTTTATGAAGAGGATGAAACTAGTACCGCGTATTGCATAGATGTTCAATCAAAAATGCGAACCGCTCGCAGATCCTGGCGAAATTAACCAATCAGCTCGTTCTAATACGCTCCGGAGATAAAGTCCACAATTCATAAAAGGCTCTTTTCAAAGCGACCCCCCTCCCGGAAACTTCATCGATAAGGGAGCACAAATGGATTTTCGATCCATCTCCACGTCTCCTCATTCGCCGGAATAAAACAAGGGGGAATTTGGAGAAAATTGTGCTTAACATTCCGTGATGAGCTGTGTTTCGAACTGTAATTGAATTTATTATATGTTTAATAACAGCATATTAAAGTGATTGTGATCTCTGAATCAGGGGGATTCATTATAGGGACCGTAAATAATTTTCTTCCGTTGCTATGAGAGTTGATTTATTTCTATATTCAACAGAGTTTTCAAAAGGTTTCAGAGTGCTGTCTTTATCTTTACTTATAATTAAGATGAAAGTATCTTTGCATTTGAGCACTACGGGTCCGTTTACCTAAAGCTAACAAATTTGCCACATACATACTTTGGAGGATGGGAATGCACACATAGGGCCAATTACTTTTTATTGAAATTATAATTAGAATTGTCATTAGTTAAAATTTAACCGAAATTTCATCTTCTTTCCATGATAACTTCTAAAAATACTGTAACGCAATAATAGTTTCTTACATTATCTTAAAATATAAAATTTTTTTTTTCAATGATACCAATGTTTAAGCCTATAAATTAATTTTTTTTATTATCAATGATATTTTTTAAAAAATGTTTTAACTATGTTTTCAAACAATTTTCACCCCCTCCCCCCAACAAAAAACTTGAGAAATTTAACTTGAGTGAATATGTAACACGTGCATTGAAAAAAATCACAATGTGTTGCTATCATACCGACAAAAGCTCTAATTAAAAGATTAATACTTACTGCAATCTACACCCAAACACGTAATTTTCAGCATGTGTTTGTTTGAAATAAAATACATATGAAATGTGATTGTAAAAAATAAATGAAAAAAAAACACAAACTTTATTTGATCTTTTAAAATATCTATATTCTTAATTCAATTAATCAATTTCATTTCAGGAAAATATGCCTTAAGGCTATATACAAGATTAGGGGAGCTCAATTTCAATCTTTCAGTATTTAAAAACAAGAAGCAGTAAAAGGAAACCGAAGCTTCCGATTTTGTTCTTTTTTTTCTAACACTTCGTCGTAAAAAGTGTTCTTCGTTACTAATATTGTATGTATATGAAAAAAAATTTGCATTATACTGTATAAAATAGAACATAAGTTGACTAGCGTCGTTAAAACGTTAAGTTCCATGTCAGTCACCCATGAACGATTTTTAATTTTATTTTATGCCTCATATTTCAAATATCGTGTATGACATAATTCATGATTTAATCAAACACAAAATTGACAAAAAATTTTAAGACTTACCGATTGATTTACGAATGTATCCAATGTGGTGAACAAACTTTTACATTTCAGTAGGAGTTATGCAGGTAAATGTAAAAGGGCATGAAAATGTAGTTTTCGGAATTCTCCAAATTTGATGTACTATCGAGAGTCAACATAGTAATGCAGGTTTCGGTAAAAAGTAAAATTTCTGCCTGAGCGTTATAGACGTTATCTAATGCTTATAAAACTATTATTTATACAAAAAAATTAATTTAAGCTGTCGCACACAAAAGAAAACATTACATCTCTTCTTTCCTGTAATGTTCAGTGCAATAAAAGAACCCCTTTGCATCTATTGCAAGGACATGAATGTTTGTTTCATATTATTGCTATAAACCTGCAATTTTGCTTCCCAGCCCAAATAGTGTCATTATAAGAAAGACCGTTTTATAAATAGCCCTGTTGCGTGTGGAGCGAATGCCACGTCAGTAAACTCAGAGCTTGAAGAGAAACTTCGGAGCCATTTGGCAACTTGGTGACAAATTTGGTGACAAAATTGATATTCTGGAAACTTTGAGAATTTTAACGACCCACCCAATAGCAAATGACATGTACTCTGGTTGGCTTAGAAGGTTCTAGTCCTGCCTCTCGGGAGCTATAAAAGGTCAGAAGGCTCAAGCTACAGAGTGAATTGAATAGAGCCGGAAGCGGAGTTGGAGTAGTAAACAAGAAAAGACTCTTCCAGAGGATAGTGAAGCAACTGTTATGTGCCGTGCCCTGTTGTCTATTATGGAATCTCATTGTGTCGCATGTAAAGTATCCAGTTATGTGGTAGTAAGTCGGCAGCTAAAGCGTGAAGACAATGATAACTTCAGTCGTTTGGATTGACCGTAAAGCGAATCTTCAAGGATACCCTTTCCTGCTGGATCCTGTCTGGCCGCTTTGTGTGTTGTTGTCGATTACTACTTGTGAGCTGTTGTAGCTTGTTGTTGTTCGCTACTGAGGAATCATCTCAGCTGTGCATATTTGTCTTTTGTGTATTCATCGCCTTTGTGTTAGTGTCTTCTTATCAAATAAGCATCGTTGTTTTCTGCTGCTTTCTTTTCTATCTTTAAGCCATACACCCACTACAAGCTAACCCGGTGATCCCTAATATTATATAGCACTTAACCAATTAATTCGTCTTACCTTAATTCCTGCATTGCGGAAGTTTCTGATGGCTTCAATAGTCGAAGGACGCACAGGGTCTTGAAAGGATATCATTCCTAAAAACCTCAAGCCTTTTAGCGGGATGGTAGTGGCTTCAAACTTGAAATGGGTTGGAAAATCGCTCTTGGGAATTTCGATATCACAGAAACCTTGAAAATGAATTATTGCAGCATTAGCTTCTCATTTGGTATTTTATAACTTGTCGAATTTTCTTAACTATTTTATAAATGCTATGAAATAACTTTGAAACAATATTAAGTACAGAGTTAGCAAGAAATAAGTTACCCTTATTAGATTTCTTTAAAATGATCTTAAATCCTTCTATTGATCCAAATCAGATAAATTTGAACTACAGATGATTAAAATGAAGCTCTTTACATTTATTAAATTAAAATAGTGCAAAAATTCACCGTTAGGAGGTTATCTAATACACTTAGAACCATTTAATATTGCTTTTAATTGTTAAATAGAGTAAAATTAAAATTCCTCAATATGTCATTCATTTTCAACAGTATTCTCTAATCGTTGTATCATATTTTCTATAGATGACCTGAGTGTCTGCTGAAATAATAAGAATATGGCGCCGAATATTGTCTGTCAGAGATGATTGCCTTTGACTGTGGATATTGTCCGATTAACTCTACAATCAGAAATCGCAAGGGATGATGTCCATTGAACAAGGAGGCCATGCTATTAAGAAATGACTGCTGTTAACTCGTGCTTCTGTGAAACGCTCTATCAACTATCGTTTTACACGTTTATCAATATGATGTGGTGTACAATGCGGCATGAAAATGATATCTTGAAGACATCCACACTGTAGAAGATTTGGCATTACAAAATCCCTCAGCATACCATAGTACAACTGTCAGTAACTATCATATCAAAGATAAACAAAATAGAATAAATCTAAACAAATTTCTTGAACCAAAATATTAAAATATACATTATATTTAGAAAGCGCTAATGCCACTACAACGAGAGCACAAACTAAATTAGCAAAAAAAAAATTAAGTTTAAAGCAAAAATCAAAAGGAAAAACTACGAGGAATTTGGCCTGAAGACTATTTCAAGGGTCACCCGCAGACAAGGATTCAAACCAAGGATTTTTTTGTGAGGAGTCTGACATTTCAACAATAAAATGACCCCTCGTGACCCGAAAATCCCAGGAAATACAGGTTACAAGAATTGAGGAAATGAGTAAATGTAAAAAGACTAAGTTGAGAAGACCCGCCCTGATGAAGAAATAGCCATTAGAGTTACAAATTCATTTTCGATAACGTTTATTTTCGCCAAATATTCAAACATAGCCAAAAATATGTCCCCAGGCAATTTTATTGAAAAAATATGCTTTATAAATATTATAATAATTTTTTGAATACTTTTTTCTTATCAGAATGATTTTCTCTATGTCACATGGATTCCTATAGAAAAAGGTGTTTCTCTAAACGAGCGTCTCGCAATGCGAGTAAAATGCGGGAATATATTTATTATGAGCGTTATGTCAGGTTCCAAGGTATTTGAATTAAAGGATATAGTTCATTTATAAATGTACTAATAGATCATAAATCTGAATAATTATCATATCCAACATTAGTGTTACTGGTTATATTTAAAGTGTCTGCAAATGAATAAGTAAAATTTAATAAATAAAATTATTTTTAGAGAATATATCCACATGTTTTCGTTCTCAACAAATATTTTGATACCTTTTGCTCTGTTCATTTATTGACTTTAGTTAACTTTTTCCCCCAGACTTTGTGAGCGTTTTGAAATAATGCATATGTATAAGTTCACCATAACATAACTGTATTTAAATATAATTAGAACTTCATTACTTTAATAGCTTTATTTAAATAAATTTTGGATTTCCCGAGACAAATACCATTTGTTAAATAATTTACAAAATAATCTAAAATAATCTAAGTAGAAAATAACGAAAAAAATATTTAGTGCACTAATTAGGTTTTTTTATTTAGTCTTTCTCATTTTTTTTTCCTTCTGTGATAAAAAAAAACGAGTACAAGAAAAATCTTTTTCCAAATAACCGGGACATATCTTGTCTAGATTCGTTTAATGGAATAAAATGAAGAAAAAGAACATTTCCGTTTTCATTTCTTTTAAAAAAAGCAAACCACGAAAAAAAATATGTTCTAAAGCGAATTTTCTTGTTGAAGACCGATAATCAAAAATTGCGTGCCAATTCAATGAATTTCGTAATTTTCTTTCAAACAGGCGGACGGACACTTTTCCCTTCTCACCGGGAAGCGGAATTGAAAAATGACAGGAGAGCAAATGGAAAGTTTCGCTTTTCGTTTAAATAAAATTTCTTGTAACGGAAATTACCCTCGAGTGGGTAATTTTGGCGGGAAGTGGATGTCACGTCCAAAGAGAAACAGGGCAGCATCTTACGCCGAGGCTGAATAAATTCTACAGAAAAATATTTTCCAAAAAAAGATTGTAATCAAGTTTTGAGCTAATAAGCGAGATAAAAGGAAAATATTGGGATGGCATACAGGATTAGACTCTTTTCCAACAGGCAGCAGTGATTTTTGTCAACGCATGAGAACATGTTTTATTTCTTGTAATTTTATACCCGTTTGCAGAAATAACGCACTTATGGATTCTAAAGTCCATTTTTGTTCGAAAAATAAAAATAAATGGAAGTGGGAGTGAGTGCTAATACGTGAGCGTGTTGGTTCTTTACAGCTCAGGTTGTGTAACCAACAGTTACCTAATCTAGAACATATATATTGTTACAAGCGGGCGAGCTCTGCGAAAACGTACTAAAAATGGCTACGTTTGGCGAGGAGCTTCGTGCCAGCTTGGTTGGTTTGGCGAAAGGAATAATCTAGTAGCCGCTGGATCGCGCGTGTTGTTTTAAGATGTTTCTCGTGTTTCGGGGCACGCGCTTCTTCGGCTATATAAGGGACGAGTAGCCGGAGTGAGGGAGTTAGTTGAGAGTTTTCTCCCGGAAGAGAAGCGTCTCGCTAGATCAGAGGATTAGTGAGCTGTGCTTACGTTTGCTGCTAACGTTGTATTATTGAGCTCGCTGCGATTTACCGTTGCTGTGCTATACGATAGTTGTTTTACAGTCTGTGTATATTGTGCGTAAGACTTTCATTTACGCTGCAAGTGACTGTTGACTGCTGGATTGTATTTATCTGAAATTTTTACCTTATCAATCATCCTGTACATAACTGTAAATAAATTTGTTTGTGCTGTCCTCAAGTAAAGTCCATTCAATCCGAACCCGCTACGTTAAAAACGTAACAATATTTTGAAGGGAGGGATTTGTATAATTTCAAATGTTTAAAATTTAAGCTGCATTTCGGTATAACTTTAGAAAACATATTTTTAAAATACAAAAATTATTTTTTTATCTTTTAAAACTTAAAAAAAGTTTTTAATAATACCAAAAGCACATGTTTCAAAAACTTCGTCAATTATATAACTTTTTGACCAAATTTGCGATAATAAATTACAGAGTAATGCTGAAATTCAAACCATTTTCATCGTCTCATTCAACATTTAATCGACTGATTTTCACCTATTATTGTTATTTGGAGAAGAGCTTTACTGTATAATATCCACGCAGTTTAAAGGACGAAGTTTTAACACCATGCTATTAAGAAGCCAATTAAACAGCACATTTTCATTTTTAATAGTGCTATGATGTCCTGATTTCATTCAAAAAGATTCATTTACACGTTCAACAAAACATATATAAAGTAATTAAAATAATTGTAATATCTGAAAATTTGACGGCATCACGGGTATAAAGTTATGTCGAAAGGTTTTAACTCAAATTAAACAGAGTTTGATATTGAAATAGAGATATATAATTTTATACTTTAAGAAATCAACGTCTTGGCACAGGGATACCGCATCTGCTCTGTGATTTTATCGTCTAGATTCGAGTCCCGGTTCGGGCATGGTTGTTTGATCTATCTGTGAGATGTATGAATGTGACCCTCTATTAAAAGAGGCCGTGAAAGCGAATGTGATGCGTGAGTACCTAAGACGTTTTTGGCAATAGTTAGCGCTACTTTAAACAAGAGACGCACCCTCGGCTTAAAATCGCTAGCTGCGTTAGTCAGCTTGTCCATGGCAAGTGCCATTTGAAACAACACTTCAGGAAAGCAAAACTGATCATCATTTCAAAAGTAACACATACAAGTTACGAGACGTTACATATGTTTGTCTTCTAATTTGAGTCATGCCAGGACTTTAGTAATCATAAGAGGTTAGTTGATTGAATGGATATGGAAATTTCGTTTCTTTGAAGACAAGTCACCATAGGTGGGGACTATGAGTTTAAGAATCTCACCAGCCACAGTGTAACACTTCCCTTAGGAGGTAAAGAATACGTCTTACTAGACGTATTCTTTACCAAGCACCTTTACCAAGAAAATGAAGAACATCACGTATTTTAAATGTATAGCAACTTCAGAAGGTAACATAATTGCAAATGAACCATCAAAATCCCAGTAGTTAATCTTTACTTAAGAGACAATTAAGTAAGATTTATTTTCCCCGCAATTTTTCAGGATTGTTGTCGAATACATTAATACTTATTTGGAAATTCATATTTTGCATATTTTATCATCTATTTCTGTACAATTTAATTATTATTTCATTTTATTTAATAAATGGCCCGTTTGTAAGCAACACAAGGATTTGGAACGGACCTCTTAATTCTAAACTGCAGTCAGATGACGAGAAAAACACCGGAGCTGGCGTCTTCTTTCCAAATTACCTCACTATCTTAATGGGAAAAGGTTTGGCAGACACTTTCAGATTTATCTTGCACTAGGCATACATGTAATGATATTTTTAAACTCTTAATTTTAATCCTAATTAATTTCCAAAGCCCTATCTTAATTTAGCTCATAGTAATATCATTCTAAAATATTCTTTTATTTCCTGATCCATTTCATTCGGTCTAGTTAATTAATTCAAGAGAAGCTGTGTAAAATTTCTGAAACAACTAAACGCCTGTTACTTTCTCACACTCCGTGGGAGAGATGAAAATTGCTGACCTAAACAAAATACTTTAAAAAAGATCCCTGTGTTTCCCTTACCTCTTATCTGTGAAACATGGAAATCCCCACAGAAATCCAAGTTAATAAGCTCTATAAAAAATATTTATCCCCATCAATGCCTTGGTATTTAAGACCAGGGATAATGATTTCCCGGCCCTTTTTGTACACTTAGCTTTTCTGTTAGTACTGCGTTGTGTCGTTCTGTGTTGTGCTTGTCGCTTTTGCTTGTAAATAATGCCTGCTCCCGTGATGGAATAAAAGGAACTAAAAATTCAACCTGTATTCTCCATGATTTCGGCCACGACTCTGCTATTTATTCTCAACAAATCATTTAAATGTGTTTTTCATTATATATATATGCAGTGTTTGTTTGATAAAATAAGATCTCGAATCTGGGCTTCCCGAGTACTAGTTCCGTGGTTGCTCTTCTGTGTACTATTTGTGAGGTGTGTGAATTAGCCCTCCTCATGTAAAAAAGATCTGCAGTAGTACTCTTAGTACTAATTGCCATTACTTCAAAAACAAGAGAAGCTCATTTGGCTTAAAATCGCTGACGGTCATCATCACACTAGTCCATGGGAAGTGCCATTTGTATCACAACAACTGATCTCAAATGTGTAGCTCTGAGACTGGGACACTGAGACACTATCACAAGGCCACCGGGTCCCCACTTGGTATTAAGTAATATTGGTTTGGTGTAGCGTTTCTAAATTACGATAATTTTTCGCCCCGATTATTTGTCAGGGAATTCTTAGATCATCTAAAAAATCAGCATTATAAAAGGAAAATATTAATAAAGTAATCAAAGATTAGCGTTTGAATTGAAAAAAATTTCAGTAAGAAGAAATTAGTATGTAAAAATGTAATTAATTAAAAGAGGTAGCGAAAGAAAATAACTGTTTACAAAATTCCATAATAATGTAATTCATTGTTTTCTGCCTGAAATTTGATGGAAAAAAAGATATATGATTTCTAATTTAATTTAAAATAATTTGCTTACATTTTTGTTGCGGTAATCTGCGTGTTATTTCTCTAATCTGAGAAAGGATTTATTTTCGAAAATGAATAAACGTAATTAATTTTCGCTCAATGCGTTACGAATGGGGCTGACCCATTCGTAACCAACCATTCCGTGCTGTTAATCGAGTCACGATATATTTCGTTTCTGATGCAAGAATAGATCCATCATGTCTCCTATTGATCAAATGTTCCATAGTGGATGATTATACAGCAATATTTAAAATAAAATAGAAATTCAATAATTTAAGAATGGAGCTCACTCAATTAATTTTAACGAACAATATTTGTTCATTTCTGATACTTTGAACAGAAATTTTTCAATGGGTATGGATTTCTTCATAAGCGTAACTAATCATCGATATATTCTTTATCTAACCTTTCAATAGACATATTTTCAAATATAAATTAAGGAAATTAACTATATCTTGAGGAATATAAATACCAATTGCTTATTTTAGTGTATTAAGTATCAATATACTATGATTAAATATAATTGATAAACTACTTCTCGCCCATCATGTTGATAGTACTGAATTAACCGAGTCATGTCAACAACTTAGTTAAACTAAATCTTATCAAAACGTAAGAAAGTTTTATTTTATATAATACTTGTACATTAAGAATAGAAAATTCTGATTGGTAAAACAGTGCCTGCAAATTGATCGAATCGATTTTCGACACTGGTCCAGTTATTCTGGGTAGAAGTTCTACACAAGTCATATTTTGTTATATCTATCGAAACTTTAGGACAGTGTGTAGGGAGGGGAATGAGGGGAGGCAGGCGTGATATATCTAATGATGATGATGATGTGTCCGCGATACCACGAAAAGAGGGAAACATAGTTTCTGAGAGTAAAGACCTCTAACCCAAGGGAGAAGTCTGACTTTAAGCTCATATGAAGATGAGACTCACACAATCGTTTGCACAACCCTTTTTTAAAGGGAGAGGGGGTCTTTCACACTGCTCACAGACAGAGTACAGAGGGTCAGCAATCATGCCCAGACCAGGACTCGAAACCGGAAAGTCCAAATGACGAGAAGGATGCCCCAGCCTTAAGCCAGGACGCCTGTGATATATCTGATGTTCAAATGAAATAGACCTATTGGTGATGAGTGCGAAATACTGTCTTGACTTTTACCTATAGATGTCATTTATAGATTAGAAAATCGTAAGTCCGAAATTTAATCGAAATTATATAAAATTGGGAAAGCAAATTAACATTAATGATCGAAATATTAGTTCTGTGCTTGTATGCGAAATAAAAATTAGCGAAATTAGACTAGAACAAAGGATTTATTCTTTGATATTTTTTGAATATTTTTATACACATACCGGCGAATCAAATCAACGAAATCTGTCCAGTTTTTATGGCTGAAAGCCTCGCAGAAATTTTATTCTGGAATAGTTAGTACTAACTGTACAAAGAGCTTGGTTCTTATTTTATAATGAGTTACAAGAGATTAAAAGAGAATATCGTTTATCGTTAAATTTCAGCTAATGAAAATTTTATTAAAATTTGTAACTTTTTAATTGACAAAAAAAATCCACCTTCTGAAATTAATTATTTTTCGATTCATTTAACAATGCTTTCGATCAGTAAGTAAAATCTTCTTTAAACAAATTCGCTGTCTTAAAATTTCATTATGGAAACTATTTTCTTATAAATAAACGATTCTAAATCAAGCTTCTTTCAAAAGTGGTGACAAATGCATTCCATAAGAAATAAAAATCTTTACAACTAATGAAATGTCTTCTTGACTATATCAACTATATGCTGGATCATAAAATATTTTAAAATATGATAAAATGCTTCAATTTTTAATTAAAATTTCAAAAAAGTTATCTTTAACTTAAAAGCGTGCACATCTGTTATTTGATATGTAATTAGATAGTTAGAATATTATCTATGATAAGAAATGAAACTTAATGCCTGCTAAACTCAATTTTCGTCGTTAATTTAACTTGAAAAGAGAGAGCTACTAAGTAAGAAGAGAAAAATGAAATTTGACATAGCTTTTGTAATTAATTCTTTTATTTATAATTTATTTCAAATTTTATTTACAATTTGCAGATAAGCTGATTTGCATGGAATTTTATTTGAGGTATGCTTGATTTGATACTGACATTTCTCTGAAGAAAAAAGTTTTAAGAGTTTGGTTGTAACAGACATAAAACTGAATGACTGGACCGCTGCAACTGCAACACTGGCGGGAACTGTGGTTAAGTCATAAGGGTCATCACCGGCCACTATACAACCCTTCCCCTAGGAAATACGTTCGGGGGAGTTGCAATCTCACTTATTTGTGTACCCTCCATGAAGGGGAGTTTCAACCACTATGCAGGAAGCATTTCATCCTCTTTTCGAGGTGCCCCACCCTAGGGGGCTAACTCTGAGGGTAATCCACCACTTAACTTTCACGATATTGTAACCCCACTTCTTTATTTCTGATATAAACTATACAGATATTTATCAAATTAAATAAATCAATTAATAAATTTTTTCAATTAATTAACTTAACAAAATCCTTTATTAGCTTATAACAATGGGAAGAAAAAGAGATTAATTATTTAATAAAATAATGTAACGGAATAATAATAATTATAACGAATAAATAATTCAAATTTAAAAAAAGATTTATTGGTAAAAGCAGCAGGAGTGATCTTCCAAAAGTTTCTCGCAAATTCTTTAATAATTTTTTAAAAAGAAGGACTTGCATTGTACTAATCTATAAACTTCATGAAGTATCAACTTTTGGCGTACATTACTGAATATCCTATGCGGTAGTCGGCAGTCATTTCCAAACAAACATTAATAATATCCAAAAGTCGATATTATTTTTTAGACCCCCATTCTACATAAAAGACTTAAATTGGGCAGAGTTTGAAATTTGCAGGTTGAAGAATCACTTAAACCAGTGAAAATTGTATATTCACATCCTAGTATTTCTGTTTTGCTCTCCTGTATAACATTCCCTTTATCAAAAGGTTACGAATTATTTTTCAAAGTTATGATTTCCTTATGAATATAAATAGGGAAACGATATTTTATTTTTTCCCCAAGTAATTAATTTCATTTTTGTATTTAGTTAATTTCCAATTAACTATTATTCCCCAAGTTATTTGGGATAGCATAACTCCTGTATTCCTCTTTTCGCGCTTTGTAAGGGTCACTTTGAAATGCCTCGCTTTTTAAATTTCTGAAAGTCAGCTCATTCTTATGCCGGCTTGCTGGCACAGAGGTAGCGCGTCTGCCTCGTGTTCTGGAGGTCCCGGGTTCGAGTCCCGGTTCGGGCATGGTTGTTCATTTGTGTGCTATCTGTGAGATGTGTGAATGTGCCCCCCTGTAAAAAGGGGCTCTGCAAGTGTATGTGTGTGTGTGTTTCATCTTCATTTGAGCTAGAAGTCAGACTTCTGCCCTCGGGTGCTCAGGGGTTCATACCCTCAGAAGCTACTGCACCCCTCTTCTCGCGGTAAAAAGCGGATACGACATCATCAGCAGCAGCTCATTCTTATCAATATGAAATCATAGAATTATTATTATATCTGAAGCTGCATCAAACGAAGAATGTGAAAGCGTTTAAGTGGAAGAATCACGCAGGAATCAGGGATCGAACACAAAACGCTAGAATTCCCACAACGGTACAGCAGAATCTTCTAATAATTCTGATCATGTTTCCATCCAGGAAAGACTCTTATTTAATTACCATAAAGTTTTTTTTAATTAGAAGAATAGTTAGAAAGTATTCCTGCAAATTTGTCAAAAAATGTGGAAAAGGATATTAGGTTTTTGTAGATTTTACCGAGTAGCACAATTATTGAATATTTAGTGATTATTCAAGAGATAAAATTAAAAGCACTTTTTAAGAAAATTTAATGTAGAGAAAAATAAATTATTGTGTTGAAAGTGGAATTTTTTTTTGCCTTGCTTTATTTGTACGGACCTTAGCTTCAGTACATACTTTTTTCGACACATGCTTTTTTCAAACTGGAATATTAAATTGCTCTCATACTGGTTTTGATGTCTTACTTAGTTATATCCGTACGACAACTAACTTCTTTTCTGAAACCATTTCTCACTTAAGATTATTTTCATGATTGCTTGTCAGTGGTCAAAGGCAAATTCAGAAGAAAAAATGTAATAGGAAATTTTTTTGAAACGTCAGTATACATATTTTGAACAATATATTAACTGCATCAATATAAATTACTGCTTAAAGCGTCAACAAATTGCTACATTGATGTTTAGCAACCTTTTTATTCGTGTTATAGACTGAATTTTACAATCTGCCATGCATTTTAGTTAGATATCAGATTGATACTATAATGAAGTTACCATCATCTTTGAATTCACTTAAGCATAATAATGAATTTGAACGGAATATATTGCCAAAAAAGGAAGATAAATGGTTAAAAATATTGATTACCAATGACAACTTCTTCTTTAGATAAGAGATCTTCGGCTGTTTCACTGAAATTATTCAAATAAAATCTGTCCAGTGGTTTCGTCTCCCCATCAACCAAAATGCTGGAACAAAAAGACATCACGATGTCTGGGGCACCTTTGACACTTAAGATGTAACTGTCATTTGGCTCTTGACAGGTTGTTGTCTCCTCATGTACAGTTACCTAATTAAAGACAAAATAAATAAATGTTGAAAGTCCAAAGAATTTCTGCCCCGAGAACAACGGGATACATTAAAATGCTTATCATTTAATAGAGTCATTAAAATTTCATCTTTTGCTGGCCAACAACTTTCGCATTTATTGTAATATCGGATTTCCCTTTTTAATACGCATTCCAATTTTCAATAACATTCTTCTGTAAATTTAAATAGCATCAATATATAGTTAAATGGTTTTGGAGGATTGATCAGCTTACTTACAGTGCCTTCTAGAGACAATGCCTGGAGAGAATAAGCGGTCTCAAAATCTATGTGAAACACGCAAACGTTAAAACCCACTTCAATTTAGTATTCAATATCTTGAGAATACGAATCGGTAAATCCAACACTTGAAAGGCTCATTTGTTAATGATTTTTAATATAGTAATTAAGATATGTTTCAGCCGGCTTGCTGGCACAGAGGTAGCGCGTCTTCCTCGTGTTCTGGATGTCCCGGGTTCAAGTCCCGGTTCGGGCATGGCTGTTCTTCTGTGTGCTATCTGTGAGATGTGTGAATGTGCCCCCCCCCTGTAAAAAGGGACTGTGCAAGTGAATGTGGTGAGTGGGTAGCAAAGTCGTACTCTTGGCCCTAGTTGGCGCTACTCAAATACAAGAGACGCTTCATTCGGCTTAATCTGCTACTGGGTTCAGCGGCGGGCTTGTCCATGACAAGTGCCATTTGACACAACAACAACAAGATATGTTTCAAAAAAGATGCTGTTAAAGAACCTACTTTAAATTCAACTGGGAGTTGTTTGGCTTCTACAAGATTCTGCTGCTCCACAATATTCAAGAAATGTTAAAAAAGTAATACGAGAAGATATATTGAAACAACATGCCACTGTCATCGGCGTTAGTCCAAAAAGCCTTTAGGTACTCCGGGATAACTCTGGCATAATTCTGATTTTGGGATTAGTTTAAAGTGTCGATAAGTCTGGGATATATTTATAATAAAGTTACAGAAACTTCAAGGCAAATAATATATCGAATCTCATATGACATGCTGCAAAGTGTGCATCATGAGAATCGTAGCCATAAAATGAATGATACAAAGATTATTAAAAATGTTCCCTACTTACAGCTGGCTGTCTTTTCAGTTTTATAGTCTAGTTATTTTATAGCTCATTTTTATAGTCTACTTTTCTAGTCATTTTTATGGAGTAGTTTTTTTTTCTTGTTGATGCTGAAAACAATAATAAAGCAAAAGAGAACTATTTCAGCCTTTCTACGTGTGGTTTGTCATATTAACCCTTCCGACCTTGAATTTTTTAAAATATTGAATTAAAAAATAATGAAAATTAGTGATAAGGTTCAACAAGAGAGCATCCACATTTAATTTCATCGCATTTTCACCACGGGAGTAGGAACCAGAAAGTCGTGGCAAATGCCGGCATCAGGCTTGAAAAGAAATGAAAATTAAGAACTTAAAGTACCGCAGAGGCAAATGCCAATTCTGCGCAATGCGTTAAAACATTTCACAATACTTATGATTATTTTCATTACTACGCTTCAAGTGTCAAAGGCGAATGCATAAAAAAGGAATTAATGGTAATTTTTTTTAAACGTCAGAATATGTATTTAACAATGTCTTTAAAGTGTCAATAGAAATTACTGCATAAAGCGCAGATTCTTGCATTGATGTGCAGCAAATGCCAAAGTTGTACCGATGTCAAAACAATAGAAATTATATTGCGTTAATAGAATTAAATCCAGAACAATTACATTGCACTGTATTATTTAACCCTTTTTAAGGCTGTGGTAAATATCTTACCACCGCTTTAAAATATTTTCAAATATTGTAGGTTCAAAATTAACCAGAAACGGACAAAAGTGTCATGTTCAACATGTAATGTTACTTTGCGTTCAGCTTCTTGTTATTTTGTTTCACTAGAATAATTTAAAATATTGCATTTGGCAATTTACATTGTATTTGGTTTTTCTACCACTTATTTCATGTGTAATAAATACATTTTAAATTTTGAAATAACTAATAATAAACAGTTTTACAAAAATAATATTTTCTTAAGAAATTATTTATATTTCATATTTTTCTATCGAATATGTTAGTAAAATGTTATTGCTTGTTTTGGATTGTGGAAAATATGTATTTCCACCTCTGTAATAAACTACATTACAATAAAATTTTAACAAAAAATAATTTTTTTAGTCATAATTGGCTTCTTTTTTCCAAATATAGCGTAAAATGAAAATTTTGAAAGAAAACAGCTTGTGCCCGTTAAAGGGTTAACAAGCAATAATTATAACGGTTATAATATTTTGAAATAAAATAATTTGTATTGGCATGGATATAATTTGTATAGCTTTTTTCACTCTTTCGATATTTCCTAATTCTTAATTTATGACTATGTTTTAAATGTTCAAGGAAAAATAGTGTACTCCTTGTTGTTTCGAAAAGTGTGCGTTTTAATGATATGCTCTGTCTTCTTAAGTAAAATGTGCAGGGACAGAAAAAAGCATGGACTACATTACATAAATTTTAACTCAGGTAAAACAGAGCATAAAAATAGTCTCAATTCTTATATATATCTAATTAAAGTTTGAAGTTTTAATAACAGATTTATTTAATTGACTTCATAAAAAAATATCATAGAAGAATAATTTACGTGTATTATTATTTATTCGTTATAAAATATATCACTGGAGAAAAGTTTTATACACAAATTTTACAAGCAAGATTCAATTATGATTTGACGTTTTCGACAGATAAAAAAGGATATTTATCGGTAAAGTACATCCCTCAAGAATGGGGATTCTTTATTTAATTTTTGTTCCACATTTCCGTAAGATCATAAAAGTATTTGACCCCATAAAAAAGTTATACATTTTTTATTGCTTATTTACTATTTAATTGCAAAGGATTATGTTGAAAGAAAGCACTATCAATTTGAAGGCAACATAAGTAAACTGTCTATTTATTATTTCTGCGCAGCTGTCGTCCTCGTCATCTGACCACGGTATAAATTACTAGATCCGTCACAAAATAGTCCTCATGTTGCTTTACAACGGAAGGTTAATATAAATAAACTAAACTCTCTATTTCTACGATTTGTTGATGCTCTACAGCAGTAATTTTAGGGTCGGGGTTGTATGTTTTAGAACAGCGGATAATCTTCCTTATTTTTAAGAAGGCATTTATATTTGCATGACAATAAATAAATACTTTCTTTATAACGTTTTAAATATGAAGAGGATACAGAAGCATCTGTTTGTATTCTTCTATGCTGTCTATTTCTGCTGCATGGTTGCACTTGATGCACTTCTGGGAGAAAAAAAAAAGGGCGGAACTTTTTGAAGTATCATCCATTTCATTTACAAACTCATTAAAATGGTAATTGCTACAGTTTCTTCCTCTCTAGTCGTGTCCTCATTAAAAATCCAATTAAGTCAGTTGAAAGGATTCACTTGATTCACTTTGATCTCATTCAACTTACCATTGACAACTCAAAAAAATAATTAGCCAATTACATAATCACGTTGTTAGCTTCGACCGAAAACTTATGACTATTTTTTAAAATATATTTTGGCAATATCGTTAGATGAAGCTTCGATCGTCAAACTACTAATTAACAATCGAATATAACATGTTTTTCTAAAAAAAAATATAGTTTTCCTGGAATGCCTCGGAAAATCTATTGTTGCAATCTTACTTAGGGTAAAAAATAATTAAAGATCTCATTCATTTTATTCTAAAAGATAACCATCGATTATTAATTTCAAAGCTGAAATGGATAAGTTAGTTAATTACCTTGTTAAATTGTTGAATGGAATTTATTTTTCTAGTCTGAATTAAAAGTTGATGTCTTATTTACTAGGAACATTTATAAGTTTTATTTCCAAGATGGAGCTTTGAATTTAAATACATTTTTTAAATAAAACAAAAAAATAACTCTATACAGAAAATTTGATTTTTTACTATCTGTTTCTTTCTAACGGAGAAAAGTTATGAGACTCGGTACCAGTCAGACTCGTTCCCCCACGTCAACAGACGAAAACAATGCAAAAGGTTTGTTACATGCCTGGGAAATTTGCACGGTAATTGACATATGTAGCAGACAATTGTTCCTTCCCTGAATTTTTTGCAATTACAGAAATTAAAAGCATTTACTGATTCTCCTTCAAAACAACAGCTTTTTTCTGTTAGTATGGACCATGGTATATTCAGAAAGGGCTGGCAATTCGGGAATTGTGTTCATTACTGATTACATTGGTGACAAAATAGTCATAAGGATAGAGATTATCTAACTACATTAAAATATGATAATACATCAGGAAACTTCGATAAGCCATCTTGAAAGTAATTTGGTTTAGCCAAAAGTCACCACAAAATTTATATTCACAAGAGTTATAGACGTTATAACGATGGAGATTTGGTTATAGAGAGAAGACATCACCTTCTGAACAGCTATTCACGCATCACATTCGCTTGCACAGCCTCTTTCATAGGGGGGGGGCACAACCTTAAACCTTTAAACCTTTGCATTCCGATGGTACTTCTGACTCACCATTCAAGATTGTGCACCATTTTCGCGTTTTATTCATTTATTATTAAAAACGCCTGCATAATGGTTAAGAGATGTCTATTAATTTTGCAAAGAAATTCGACTTAAAATGATTATGTACTGTCTCGTCTATTTTTTTAGAAACAAGGTGAAGACAGAAACATGATACCCTAACACATATACTGATTTCTGATCCAATTAACTAAAGGAAACGAAACGTGATTCCATGGCAAAACAAGTGTCTTGATTTCAGCAGTGAATATGTTGGAAAACAAATGATTGTTCTGTCTGTTCTAATAAATATTTTCACTTTATACATGACTCTAGAAAAACTTATATTCCATATAAATCTGTCATTTCGTTTTATAATCTTAAAAGAATCACAAAACTTATTTGTATTTTATATATTCCATTTTATATTAAAATCCTTTATTCATATATTCCTTTATTAGCAAGAAAATTATAATTGTCTTTTAAATTTTCGCCCCATTCAATTTTAAAAGTTAGAATTGGAAATTTAGAAAAGATTCGAAAAATAAATTATTAAGAAAAATATTTTCAAAATAAATGTATAAAAAACGCACTTGAATATTCCACGAAAAGAAAAAAAATGCAAACTATTTCTCTTTGCTCAAACTTTTTCTTCTTTAATGGAACAGATTTTTTAAAACTGAGTAAATCAGAGAAAAGATTGAGGTTTATAAATAACCATCACCGAATGATTGATTATATCCTTCAATTTAAAGCTGCTTTAAAAGTCGGTTTACTAGATTAATATATTCCAAATTTAGATCAAATTTACAAAATTCAGTTTTTCGAATTTGACGTGTTTAAATTCAAGAAAGTGGAGAATAAAACTGATGAATAAAATTCTTGACAAAGAACAAAGAAGAAATTGTAAGCAAAATTCTGTTATTTTTAAAGGATGTTTATGGTTGCCGAACAAGTTACATATGAGACTGATGTGGTATGTAATTATAATACCACAATTTGGATCACAATGAAAAGTTAATTAACTATTAACTAACTTTCTATAACCCTAATAAGTAAGATTCGAAAAGTAATTTCGTTTTCTTTTCCAAAATAGGACTTGATTATATTTTAATCCGCATAATCAGAATGCATTTTGACAACTATAGCAAGGATTGTTTTGGAAAAGTTCGCTTATTTCTACATAGTAGTTTATAGCTGGTGTAATTTCAAATATAGAAAGTGTAAAATAAATATCAACGATATTATTTTCTTTCTTATTATCGAAAAATTTAAAAATTCAGTTTAAAAAAGAAAAAAAGATTATCCAATGTGTATGGAGAAAATGTACTGCTAGTGATTTTTTTTCTCCAAAATTTCCCCAATTTTGATAGTAGAGATGCACTACGTTCTAGAAATCCAATTCAAGCTGATGAAGACGCGATTAATGGATGCAAACAGATGGAAAAATTACTTTTGAAAATCACAGATATTTAATTAGTCATATTCCTACCGTTTAGGATCATTTGAAACGCCTATGCTTGATATCAAAGCTCGACATATGGGTTTCTCACGTTCTTATAAAAAGAAATTTGTGCTGACGCGTTGATGACTGATTTTCTTCTAAACAGAAAGGAAATTATCCATTTTTGAAACACATCATCACTGAGGATGAGAAACGGGTAGTCTAATCAATGTTAAGTGCAAGATATCATATTATAAAAAAGATGAACCCCTCTAAACATTCCAATAGCTGCTATTCCTTAAAAAAAAGACGATATTGCCTGTTCGGTGAAATGTTAAAGTAATCGTTTTTCTCAACTTCTACTGGACAACAGAATGATCAAATATGAATTTTGATGTCATCAGTTGGGCAAACTGAAGGATCTATTTAAACATAAATGTCCAAAATTGAGCAATAGAAAAGGAATAGCGTTCTAATACCAAGATAATACGAGATCTTATGTGTTCGGTCATTCTCCACAAGCTTTTATAGCTTGGATATGGAACATTGACACATCCCCCCTCTCTGTTCTCCATATCTGCTGTTTCTAATTTTTATTTGTTCCAGTCTCTACAAAACAATTTAGATGGTAACACCTTTACTTCAAATGAATGTGTCAAAAATCACCCGGATCAGTTTTTCTACTAGCAAAAAACAAACGTTTTAAGAGCATGGAATCATGATGCTAACAAAACGATATCTAAAGGTATTGGACCAGAATAGGCAGTGTATTATTTAATCAGATATTTTTTTTACTATTAGCAAATCCTTAAAATAAAAAGAAGTTACTTTTCAAACAACGTTATATTAATTCTTGTCGACCATGGAAAATAAAGTAAAGGTTTCTTATATCCCCCCTTTTCTCAAGGAAATGGCTTTTCTTCGCTTCTATTTCGAGCCCATTCCATTACACAGAAGCTGGATCCAGTGTACTTTCGGGAAAGAAAGACTAACGGGACTGTAAGGCTGCACGAGACACACGAGAAGAAAAATGAAGCACGAAAAGGAGCTAGAAGTTCTTATATGACGAATGAAGGACAGACATACAGAATAATGGCGACTTTTTTTTCTAAATGTCATTCTGACAGTTTCAGCGCGGTAAAAGGAACTTCAAATATTCCTTTTTAACTACAAAATAATGTTGTGTGCCCTTTCCAACTAATGGTAAAAATGAATGCGTGTGTGGCGGCGCTGTTTAAACCAGACCAGTTGACCTAGATATGTTGAAATGGTGCATATTAATTGTGAAGTGCGGAAATGTGTGCCTCGGAACATTATTTATTTAAAGAATTGATTTGGAATTTTCATTAATTAAAAACTAAGTGAAGTTTTGCCATTTTACCCATCATAGTTTCCGAAACTATTACAACATAAAACTTAATTTTAATTCAGCTAAAAACGCAACGTATTTTCTCTTCAATGATATTAACATCAGCGTAATTTTTTCCTGAATTTCGGCAAATGTTAAAGGGTTTCTTTTGCCTGATTTGTAATCAATTGCATTATTGTCTTGTAATTCAAACGATATTTTTTGTCAAAAGATAAAATACTTAAACTCGTGGTTTTCTCTCATAATTGAAAAAAAAAAGAAAAATTATTCTATTTATGTAGTTTATATATATTCTTTTTCTGTAGTTTGCAAAAATAGAATATTTACAATTGTATGTAGGTTGTGAATAGTTATATAAGTTTAGAGTTGCATTAACAAACAAAATAATTTAAGTAATATTTAAAACAAATGCAGTTTATATAAATAAAAAAAATCTCTAATATAAAAAAATAACTAGTAATAATGAATGTAATAAAATATAAACAAATATATTATGCAATAAAATATAAATAAAAATATTATGTAATAAAATATATAATGAATAAATAAATAGTAAATAAATAAATAGTAAAAATGATATAAATAAATAAATAGTGAATAATAATATAAATAAATTAATAAATAAATAAAAAGGTAATATAAATAAAAGCATATAATATAAAACAAATGCAGTAAAGTTTCAATATTTTTAAACTTAGTTAAACAAGCATTTGCGTTCTTGCATCTCCGCTATGATGTCATGCAACTGGTCTCCAATAGGGACGTTTATGTACATAGTGATGAGGAAATTTTTAAATAATTGAAATAACATTGATTTAACGCATGATAATTTGATGGAATATAATATTACATCTAAAAAGTACATTTGAAAAATCTTTATTATATCTTTAAAATCTAAAATAAAATCAACATTTTTAGTGAACCAGATGGTCCCCAAAGACGATTAACTTTATAATAAATTGAGCATACAGGGTTTGCGAAGGCAAATTAAAAAAAAAAATAGTTAAATGCCCATACTGAATCGAAAAAATGAAATATTTTTTTCTTTAATATACTGATACGAAATGAATTTCAAATCATGTGAATAACATAATTTTATTCATAAGCGCTGATCTTTGAACCTTTGATTCATGAACGCCACTTAGAGTTACACATCAACATTATCGCGCCAACCATGCAAATCCTTGTGCTCGGTGAAAAGAATGTATCGGCGCAGTATAGCCTCTAAAGTACAGTTAGACGCTATTTCAACCATATTTAGCAGTCACTATGATTTCATGCGAACTAAATATTCATTGTCACTTAACCAACATACTGGTTTAAGGGGCATTGGCACATGAATGGCTAAGATGTTACACTTGGTTTTATATGGCGCTATCGTAAAATAAGAGGCGCTTACACTCGGTTTAAAATCGTTGACTTCGTCAGCTGTCTTGTCCAGTGACAAGTGCCATAAGAAAAACAACGGTCACAACATTTTCATTGAACTTAAAGCATCTAATCTGAACGTACAGCCCGGACGTTATCAAACGTCTATTTCTACTAATATTACTTTCCGCCTTTTTTATAATATTTAATTTTTGTCCTAACAAATAAACTACATAAAGAAATTTTATGAAAATGATTTCCAATCAAATTTTCTTAGATGTATCGTTAAAATATCAAAAGGAGCCTTATACGCATTAGCAATAAACAAATTTGTTTAGACTGAAATAGCTTCAACAATATTTAAAGCAACATAAGAACTTTTAGGAGTTATATTTTAAGTGCTGCAGACCTGTATATTTATCAAAGATTTGGATGAACTGCGCCTCGAATTGGTACCATCCGTACCATTCGAGGTACCATTTTAAAAATAAGACTTTACATGAGGCCATTTCAGTTTGGTACTGAGTTAAAAGTCAAGTGAATTAAAATGAATACAACTTGAAATAAAAATTTTGCTTCTTTATTACAGAGACAAAATAGATTTTGAAATCATGATGCCTATAGTCAAGATAATATCTGAAATTACAGCATGCAAGCATATATACTAAAGAACCATTTTAAGAGTATTGGGGGTAGTTGTACTTAGAACCATCTAATTAGACACACGCAATTACTTGTTGCAGGTTCTTGCTATTAAAACGTTTTGCAAAGTTTTGAATAAACATTTAATTAATCAAAAACTGATTGAAATATTAACGATTTTTCACGATAATTTCGAAACATTATCACTCTTTATTGCATCTCTATGAAAAAATAAAGCCATCAGTTTTTTAGTGATAATTTTTGTTGGAAATTAAACACCGTGTTTTAACATCGATTTTTTTTATTTGACCTCGCATAACAAGATGCCAGTAGAGATATTTCCATTGCTCTCGTTTTCCAATGTAAGTATATATACATCATTTTGAAAAATTTATTATTAAGTCATAACATATTTCAAAATATATTATAAAAATAATATATATACAAAATGTTATAAAATTAATAAATCTAAAAAATATGGTATTAAAATAATATATATTAAAATACGTTATGATAACATGTATAAAAATATCTTATGATAATAATATGTATCAAGGAGAATTTCATGTTCCCATTGTTTTCAACAACTGGTGATTAGAATGTTTTTTTTCTCCCTCATTTGGAATTTTTTCCACTATCTTATTGAAGATTTTTTTTACAATTTAATCTTTTTAACATCTCATCTTTTGTATGATACAAGCAATACTTCAACTAAGCCAGGGGCCAAGGGGAATTCTCTTTTGTGTACTGTCTTGTGACCATTAAATTATTGATTAAAAGAATGAAGTTTTTTAAGCATTTTTATAAGATAAAAAACTCTCTTTAAAGGATGCATTAAAAAATCTTGTTAAAGCTTTTGAATTGAACTAAGATTGCTTATTTTTTTATATATATTTTAAACAATGCCTTATAAAAACATTTCTTCTTGTTTCCATAACAGAATCTTACCAATAACAAAAAAATTATGAAAATAACAAGTCTATCTTAATAGTATAAACTCACCCAGTGTAATTTTAATATCTAGTAGGAAAATTAAAAAGCAATCAGTGATATTTCTGTCTGCAGTTTGATGATAATAAAACTATTAAAATAAAAAAAGATGCGCCTGATAAAAAAGGAGAAACATTTCAGTTTGTATCCATCTAATATTTCTTTCAGTAAATCCATCTCAACGTTGAAGTCCATGTCTTTGAAAGCATTCCAATAGAGGAATGCTTCTAAAGACTTTGAAGCATTCCTCTGACTATGTTCGTCCTATGTTGATAATGCTGAGCAGGTATACTCACAAGGTATTTAAAGTCATCTTAAAGAAAACCTAGTAGAAATGACAAGCCCAAAATTTCCCTGCATATTTTTTTGAAAAGATTTTATTATCACATAGGAACATGATGTCACATTGGTTTGAAGATTTTGAAGACACAAAGCAAAAGGTCAGAAAATTGTCGATTTATCGCTTTTGGGGCACGTATCTTCGGCTTTTAGGGTTATTAGAAAATGATAAAGATGGTTGTCACGTTTAGCGACTTATCACCAATAAAAAGTTACAACTAAGCACGAATGTCCTACCTGTACCTGTATCTCGATAAATCAATGCATGCCTATTCTGATAGTCATAATTATTTAAAACTTGTTTAAATTTGTTAATGACTTAAATTAACTAAGGGAAAAATGCTTAAAAATAATAATGTATGAAATTTCATTTCATATAATCACGCGCTCAAAATGACATTTTTCTATGTTTTATTTGCTGTAGTCATTAACTTATTTTTTTAAATCGGAAATTTTGTAAAATGCTATGGCGACGCGTTATTAAATCTGATTTTTTGAGATGCTCACTCAGATAGTAAAATTTTTATTTTTCGCTGACGGAATATTGTGGACGCCAAAAACCTCATCCCCAAAACAACATCATGTTCCGATATGATAAAAACATTTTATTATAATCCTTTTACTTGTTTTATATCTATTTTCATATCGCTGAGCCCAAAGATTCTCTCTAACTGTTATTCATTTTCTACAAATATTTCATTTCTGGAAATAAGCACCCCTCTCAGCGTTGGGAACGTTGCTAATTCCTCGGTTGTGGAGAGTAATGGAGTCGTGAAGACAATTACTGACGTCCGCTCGGAGAAATCAAAGACGTCCGCCGTAATTGGAAGTTGGGAGGAAAGGATTAACACTTTTATCTCGCACCGAAGCCTCTCCCGGATCGAATAAGTCTCGGTGACTCGACGGACGTTGCTCAGAAGAAAAACACGTTGCGAAAGAGAGCTTTACTTGGGACATAAATTATGAAATAGAATCCCAACGAAATTAGAATTTCAAATTTGAAAATATGCGCTGAGAAGTTATTGCATTAAGACTTATCATTTCCCTGTATATAATATTTATTATTTTTTAGAGTTAGTAAAAATTTACTGTAAAAAATGCGAGGGTTGTAGATATTAAGAAAACTATCTCTGACTATCCAAAGATTTATTACAGATAATGTCACTGTAATGAACTCGCAAATATGCAGAAATTTGAAAATGGGTATTAAATAATAGAGGATACCTCCTTATTTGGAATAACATTTAATCTTTGACTATCCAGGTATTTATTACAGATAATGTCACAAATGAGCTCGTAGATATGGAAAAATTTAAAAATGGGTATTTATTAACAACAGAGGATGTCTATTTGGAATGAAATTTATAAAGAAGATTATTTGTGACTGTTTAGGGATTTATTACAAATAATGTTATAGTAATGAACTAGCAGATAAGCAGAAATTTAAAAATGAGTATCTAATAACATTAGGATACATGTTTATTTGGAATAACATATACTACCTCTGACTATCCAGGGATTTATTACAGATAATGTCACAAATGTGCTCATAGATATACAGAAATTAAAAAATTGGTATTTACTAACAACAGAGAATGTCTATTTGGAATAAAATTTACTAAGAAAATTATTTGTGAATTTTGAAATGAACTCATAAGTATGCGGAAATTTAAAAATCAGTATTTAATAACAGAAAATAACTCTTTATTTGGAATAACATTCACTAAAACTGCTCAAAGTTAGTTAACTACGAATCAAAATTCAAAATTATTCACATTTCTCAGCGGTGGAAAGCGCCGATCTTATATTCTAATAGTTCTTGGTAGAAGGAAAGGGGACTTTTTATATGCTCTTTTCCAGAATTCTCGTTTGAATAGAATTATGCACACACGATTTCAGGAAGCAAAAATTTACGATTTCCGCATTTTCTTATCTTTTGTAAATCCCCTCAAAGATCTGGCCTAGAAAGATATTGATACGTTCTATTTGTTTCAGTATTTTTAATATCATGCACTCGCAGAAAAATTTACCCAGAAAATTAAGAGAATTTTTGTTTATTCAATTAAATCATTCTTTTCTTTAGATAGTGTTGGTTAAGGATAATTTATTTTTTTCGAGCTCGAAGAGGAAATTTTGAATCAACTCAAAACTCCAACTCAAATTTGTTTCCATACAGAAGTTTCTGAATTATAAAAACCATTTTTGTAATTATGCTTGTAGTGTATCTGTCTTTGTGAAGAAAACCATTCAAAATCACAACCAGATGAAATATATGAAATGGTTTAAAAATAAAAACAGGCAGATTTCTTTGAAATTTAAATGAAATACGTCGATGGGAAATTTTTTTTTGTATATCTGAGCATATGGATGAGAAACTGAAAAAAAAAAATTCATAACTTACATTACCGAAATTCCCCATATAATTGTTATCGTCAAAGGTGAAGACATATCAAAATTTGGCAAAAATCTCTCAGACTTCTTGATTTTGTGAACAAGGTAACTGAGAAATCCACCAAGCTATATAAATGAAATTTCTTTTACGGTTTCGATTTAAAAATTATAAATTAGTTTCTCATTCTGAATCCAATTTGGTAAAAAGGGGAAAAATGTATAGAAGCTCAATAGACATCAAGCTACCTTTCCTTTTAGTTTAAACTGAGGCACATTTTATTTGTAAGCAAGATAGATAAATAAAAAGAACTCCCATTTACTTTCCATATTACTTAAAAATGCAGGATTTGAATTTTTAATTCGTAAAAAGGGCTAGTTTTTTTTATTTACATTTTTATTCTCTAAAACACTTAAGGTCCTTATGAAAATTGTATAACATTTTAAATTTAGAATATACATTTTCTGCATTAAAAGTTATTCATTCAAATTTTTTTTATTAAATAAATATTGATTTCTTTATTATGACAATGTATACAAGGGTTATTTAAAATACTACACACTTTTAATTATTTTTTTTGTTAAATTATTTTTTTAATTGTTATGCAAGCAGCCTAAAGAGGAAAAAAGCTTTATTTTGTAAGCATATATCAACGGAATTATGCGTATATTAAAGCTTGTATACTTTTAAACTAATAAACAGTTTTGAACAAATAACTCTGCCTGAAAAGTAAAAAGAAAGCAAAGTATTGAATTGTAAAGCAGTAAATAAGACAATTTTTTAATACTACCTACTGCTTATTGAAATTTTTTCCAACGAAGTCGAATACTTAAAAATTAATGCAGAAATTTATTCGAAAACTGTACCAATTACTCTCTTCTACACAAACTAAACTGATTTCCAAACTTTTCGTTCAAACTTTAAAAAACATTTTTTTCTTCCTAAGTTGCCATTTATTATGTGAGAACACAAGGTTGTTTTGGTTTGAGGTTTTTGAAGCCATAAAATGAGTAGGAGACAAATTGGTAATTTTTCGCTTTTAAGACACCAATTTTTTACTGTTATGGTTATCAGAAATTAATGCAGGAGGTTGTCATATTTGGCGATTTATCACCAACAAAAGTTTACAACTTGGCACGAATGTCCGCCGTGTACCCGATTCTCGATATTTTGACTCATGTGGACGCGTGCTTTAAACACATAATTGTTTCAAGTCTGTTTAAACTGGTTAATTACTTAAATAAATTAAGACAATTCGTAAGAAATCAGAGAATGAATAATTTTTCAATCAAATTGTAATTGTGATGTAAGCAAAACACCTTACTAACGTTTATGGTTACTTCTTCGAGAGCATTTAAAACTGTACAAATCCATCGTTTCCATTAATTAATTAATAGAGAAGAAAAAACAGTTAAGAATGTTCAAAAAATGCGCGTCAGAGAAACCTCCATTTAAGTAAATGGTAGAAATAAATATTCTAAATTCATACGAAATATTTAATCAAATGTGAAATTTGGCTTATTTATCGTCAGATCAATGTGAGTAGCACATGAAATCCTTTGTTTCATACATTATAATACGTCCATTATAAATGTGAAAATTTAGAGGGATGGATAATGTTAGTGAAATATGCCAGAACGACTGAACGAAATTAGATGAAATTTAGCACAGAGATAGATTATAATCTAGAATAGGATACAGGCTACTATTTATTCCAGTTAATTGAGTAGCTAATTTTTTATTAATTAAAAGCTAACTTCCCCGCCAACAATCTTCATTTCCCACCACCATATGAGTAAGAGCTCACTTTGTTTTTTAACTCACGCTAATGAGGTTAGGTAGTATATTTTCTTAGTGTTTGATGATTTTAAAATCGGAACATTTTTAATTAATCGATTTTTTAATTAATCGATTCATTCTGAAGTGCTTTTGAATTAAAATAAAGGTGCTTTTTCGTTAGACGGGTTTAAATGAAAAATAGCTCAAGAAATTTGGCGGAATTCTTTCTTATTTGCCGATTTTTCCTTGCGCCCGGTTAACGGAAAAGTAGCAAAATAAATTACAATAAAGGAAATTAAAAATTTCTTATCCTCATTACCCCAACTAGCGTAGAGAATTCACGCATATGCGTCGGCTCAATTGGCGTTGAATTGATATGCACAGTATTTTTTTGATTTGATTTTGTTTTGGCCAGGCTAATTATCAAAATGATTTTGAATAGTTAGTTTGCTATTTTGTTTTATTTCAGGTACACACTGTAAATAAATTGTTT
The DNA here is from genome assembly GCA_026289955.1 of Argiope argentata. NCBI lineage: Eukaryota > Metazoa > Arthropoda > Arachnida > Araneae > Araneidae > Argiope > Argiope argentata. Next base: position 568,362 of record JAOUZG010050330.1, on the reverse strand, counting down.
TTAGGTTAGTTGTGTGAGTTACTCTTAGATATACAACCATTTGTTGTTTTGCGAGGTCGGTAATTTTTCGGTAACGCTTTGGGTTTACATTGCCATAATTTTTTTTTTATTTTATCATAATCCGATCTTTCTGGTTCATTTTTTACAAAAAAGTCGTATTATAATCAAACTCTATGTTTGATAATGGTTTATTTTCAAACATTTGAAACATAAGGTGTTAGCAATCAATATGTTACGTTAAATGAAACTCGTATTAAAAATTTATTTTTATGACACGTAAATGTATATTTAGTTAAATCAGCTTTAAAGAAATTTATATAATCTATTTAATTTTGATAAACTATTAAAAACACTGCCAGATTCGTCATAATTTTTATTTTGAATTGGCTAATAAAGTTTTAATTTTCTTAAAAGAAGAAAAAAATGGGACTAAAAATTGCTACTTTCGAAATAAAAAGCCGTCCTACTTCAATGAAACTTTCAAATACAGTCAATTTCTTTGATAGCATAATTTTCTTTTCTTTTTATCTAAAATGTGTAAAAAATTTGGGAATTTTGTAACAATTAAATTTTTAAGAGTTTCCCTAAAATTTTATAAGTTTAGTATTTTTCAATATAACTATGCGATAAACAGGCACCCATCCTATCATTGCCTTTTCAATACAAAATGATGCATGTGGTGTTATTTCTTATTTTCATGAAAAAAATGGCATATTAAAACTAAAAATCCATTTTAATTTAAAAATTGAAGCAAAAATCTCAAAGCAATAAGCTAGGGAAATATTTTTTGTGCAAAATTAAAGTTTAAAATTGCTTCTATTTCCCCTTTTTTATCATGTGAGAACAAGATATTGTTTTGTTTTAAAATTTTTGAAACCACAAAATACATAGGAAATTTTCGATTTGTCGCTTTTGAGATATCAATTTTTATCTTTAGGGCAGAGGTAGTAAATGTTATTAGAAAACGATAAAGAAGGTTGTCACATTTAGCGGCTTATCACTAGCAAAATGTTACCGATCAGCATCGAGTTGCAATGTCTACCATATACTAGATTCTCCTGTCTGGCCAATTAAGGGCAGAGTCATAAGAAATTATCTAAGTTAAGATAAAGTTTCGAAGTAAGCAATCAAGAAGAGCAGAAAAAAAATGGGAAAGCATACCAGACTCTCCGACTGAACACGAAAGTACACGGATTTAAACCATAAAACTGAAGGTCACAATACACCCTCCTGTAGGAAGTACCTCCCGTCATCGAAGATTAGAGGAGCCTACTCCCACATATATGTGTACTTTCCAGAGTGTCGAAATACAACCATCTTGTTGGAAGGTTCCCCCCTCTGAAGAGAGAAGCAAATGGGAATAAATGCATAAATTCGAACAGCAAAGATTTTATATATATTATAAATTTTGAATTTTTCTAACTAGCAAAAAAAAATTCTTGGTTCTAAATGGTTTTGAAATAGAAAAAAAAAACACCCTTGTTTTTTTAATATCAGCACACTTGCGAACCATTAATTACGTTATTGTTTAAACTAATTAATGGCATAAATTAAGCCTAATAATAATAATAATAAATCTTAATGTTCGCATCACATGATAATGAAATCTGCTATCGCAAATTTCATGTTTTTGCCTCCTGAATGGGAAAAATCTTCTGTTTTATTCCTCTTCATCTATAATAAAGTAATCTTTTTTTCTCTTTATTTTCTCTACTTTCTGTCTTCTATGTTTAGTGGACCCAACAATTATTGTTGTAATAATTTCCGCCATACGACTGGTCAAGACGGGGAATTTCGCTGTAAATTCTCGAACATAAAAGTAATCTGCACGTCATTTATCTGAGCCAGTCAAGTACCATCGGGAATATTTACCTGCTGCCAACCTACATAATGGGGTCCGCTAACAGCCGACACGAGCATCGCCGATAATCTGCCGCTTACAATAAAGAACCGTAAAAACAAACAAGAGAGACCATTTCGTGACGACAACCAGGAAGGAAGAGAGAATTACTTCGTGCAAGGCCGCAGAAAGTGCCAAGGACACGCGGCCTTTTCGTAATGGACGATTTCAAGTGCAAGTGTCATTTATGGCCCGCTGGCCGCCCGTAATAACTCAGCGATTGCGAAAACGCGCCTGTCCTATTAAATTAAGGTTGCGCTCATTTAAATAGGTTTAATTGGATCTATGATAGGAAGTAAAGACCTTGTAATGGTTTGCGAAATAATAATAAAATAGGCCAAGAATTACAGATTAAAATAGCAGTCTCCAGAATTTATTATTAAAAAAAAAATCCTCTTTCTGTAAAAAAAAAGTGTCGGTGAATAAGGGGATATTTATGAAACATGGCATACTATATTACACTAATAACACCATTTGTGAGTGTGGGAAATCACTAGGTAATATAAAGATCAAGAAAATTAAATACATGTTACAGAATTGCTGCCAAGACGAACCTAAGAATTTTAGAGAGACAACAAAATAACCTACTTAGAAAAATATGCAATATGCACTGGTATATGCCAGTACAAATATGTTCGAAGCCCTGGGCTACCACCCCCTCTCCACTTAAAAAAATCCATCAGGAAACTCTCAGAATTTTATTGAAAATATGGACATCAACGAAAATGTTGCAATCGTGAATATACCAAAATACACCCCTAACATTAAACAAAGAAGATGCAGGAACATCCTATTTTAATCCTCCCATGAACAAGATAAAAAAACCTAGCCAAGCTTAATATTACTTCTTGTCAATATTTATTAATTCAACACTGAATCTTTCATGCAATAATTTCTGTAAATCCAAAGGTAGCATACCCCGCTCCCCTCACCACGAAAAAACCAATCACAATGAGTCCCGACACCCTCCATCTCATCCACTTCTACCATTTGTCTATAATACTACTTAATCAAGATCATCAGGCCTCAACTTCAGTTCCAGAGCTCATCACAGAGGAAAATGGCAATGTAACGATCGCTAGGTCTCCTGCAGACTTGCATTATTGGGTATAAGCCCATTCCACGGATAGGCGCCCCGTCATCCCAACTCATACCTACATGTTAAAGAAACAATCTCCTGTAACATCAAGAATACCACAATAAAAGCTTCTATGAATGTAACACTTACTCTCCCAAATCATATCGAAGTCAGTAAAATTAACATTCAGTTTTGAAGTAACCAGCAAGAAACTTTGGACTGTAGTCAGATAACGATAACTGTGATGGTAGTGGCTTTTAACGATGGACCGACCCATGTTGATGCCAACTTATAATTGAAATATTTGAAAGAAACTTGTTTCAAGCATGAAATGCGCCGGCATAGGAGTCAAGACCTTGCCACGAAGTCTCTGAAATCTAACTCTAGATAAGAAGGGGAGAAAAAAAAAGAACCTTCGAAAAAGTAAAGAATGTTCTTGATTCTATAGGTTATTACATCTTAATGATGAAAGAAAACAAAGATTCTAAGAGACAAATGTTTAATTTTAGTAACGAAATTTGTATACCTCCTTCAGCCGAAGTTACACACACTGGCCATTCTGACCCCCCGGATGGCACATGGAAAAATCTGAACGAACGGGCCACCACAGTTGTAACATTGACGAAATTTGTAATTGAGTCCTACGAGCCATCAATGGCCACGTTAAAGCCATTCCTTTGGGGGAAGTTGGTCCCGTCATCGTTGAGAGATGGCCAGACACTCAACTTTTTGTGTACCCACCAGGGTGGTGAGAATCAATCACCATGCCAGGAGCTTCTCATCATCAATAACGAGCCCCCACCCTGTGTTACTAGCCTAAACAAACCAACATAATCATTAATACAAAGTAGGAAAAAAATTATAAAAAAAATTCTTTTAAAATAGTTAAAAGATACGCCAACGTTTTACGAAGTCGAATTGGGATATCTTGTCAAATACGAGCAAGTGTCAGTCAATGATTTTTATTTCAGATAATAAATTTTCATTTAACACATAATATTACATTATAACTAATTTTTTTTAATTAAAAGGTTCATATAATGATTAAATGTCATATAATTATTATTGAATTTTAAGGGGGTTACGTTAATTAAAAATTATTTTTTCTTATATTTATTAAAGTACAATTTTATTTTAAATTTTTTTAGACTCAACCACTTTTTCTCATTAACTCTTTTTTTTCACACACTACAAATTTATAAAATAAGGTTGCTTTTAAAGGTTTTTTTAATGATTTTGCTATTTTTATACCATTGCTTGTTTCATAAAGCTTTATTTTATATCTATATAAATTATAAAATATATGTGTCCTTTCTTGCTATATAGGTTAGACTATCGGTTCCAATGTTATTTAATCCACGGTATATATATATTACGGTCTGTATGATTAATTGGAGGTGGTGGTTCGTCCATTGAGATTACAGAGCTATAGCTAGCAATACCTTATTCAGCACAATACTGTTTTTTAGCAACATTTATTATATTATTTCGCAACGTTTATCCCATTTCCCTTCCTATCGATTCATGATTTGCTTTCATTACTGGTATTCTGAAATTGATTTGATAAGAGAAAAACATCCCTTCCATAATCATTCTTGTAAATCGAAAAAAATCATTGTCAGACTTATAACAAAAAATAATCACAACTGTGCTCATTGCGTATGGTGGAAGAATGTGAAAGAAAAGACTTTCTAGGGCTACTTCTAGACAGGAGAAATTACAGAAGAAAAATTCACCGAAAGGCTGTGGCGATTGAAGGTCGAGTTACTAACCGGCGACGCTAGGGCTTGTAGCCGAGTAACATAACCATTAGACCAAAAGTGCACTTCGTTAAAAGAGATGTTATCTGGTTAATGAAAGTAACTTCACAGCATCGCATCTCTCCACCAAATTGTTTCACTTGATTTTATTTTAAATTTCATTTTAAAAATTCAGATAAAGAATATGTTACCAGAATAACACGTATAGCACCAAAGCATTTTTCTTCTTTATATCGTCCTTTTAATTTATTATACGTAAAAAAATTGTTTAAAGCAACAGGAGGAAATAAATATAGTTGAAAGTTATTCTTTTTGTTCATTGAAGATGGAAGTAACGAATTACACTTATAACGTTGTCTAGTCGATGATAGTCGTTTAAATGTAGCTTCCAAAATTAATTATAAAAACATTTAACTTTGCTTTTTTAAATATACTTAAAGAATAAAATTGCAATATCTTAAATAGAATTTCTGTTCAATAAAAGTTATTAACAATTTTTATTTCCGCATTGCCAATAGCAAAATGCAAGTTATCGAAAAATTCAATCGAGATTTTGCAATTTGCATACCAGTTTTATTAATATGACATTTTCTATTGAGTATGTAATAAAAAAAACTTTAATATTTTAATATTCTGAATACTCTCTATAAATATTTTTTTATGTTTGTTCTTATACATGCCAACATGCATGCATTTTTACTTATCTTCAGAAACTACCGAAAACATCTAAACAATTTCACCATAATCCTTTGAGTATTGGAGCTAAAGCCTTCTCACGCATCTCACATATGAAACACTAACTTACGTGGTGCAGAAATCCTTCCTAATATTATTCCTTCCTATTCGTAAATGATGACATTTAACTGCAAACAATTTAAAATACGAATTTCAGACTGCTTTATAAATACATTTTTCAGCTATATTTTATCCAACTCTTCGCTTAGCTGATAAATGTAATCACAAAAGATTATTAGAAAGGTCCTGGAGAAGACTCTCCAAGTCACATAAAGCTGCATTCAGTATGGAGACAGATGTTAAAGAAGTAAATGATAAAAAAGGGTATAAAATAGAAATTTAATCGAGCAGCAAAAATATGTTTAACAGTCAACAAATATATAATATTCTTTATTTCTAGAACTTATTTTTATTATTAGAGAAAGGTTTTTAACTCGAAAATTACCTTTTTAATTATGACAATTATTTTCAATTTTCTTCTGTGAAACATTTTTTTTTCATGTGAGGGTGGAACCACAGTAGCCTGGTTGTAATGTCTCAGGATTCGAGATTCAGGTCCTAGTTCCTATTCCACCGAAGAACCGTCGTGTAAGGGGGTCTCTTGCACATTAAATCTGTCAGGGCAAACATCCTTCCCCTGTTGTGGTGTTGAGAGGGAGTACTGGCTCAGTTTTTGCCCTCGTCATCTGATCACGTTTCTAAATCACAAGGTACGCCCCAAAATAGCCCTAGTGTTGCTTTACAGTGGGGAATTAATATATAAAAACTTCATGTAAAGATTTTCTAAGATTTAATTTGATACACAATTTGAAACATTTTTTTAATGTTATGATGAACATGAAATTCATCCATTAAAACATTCATTCCTACTTTTTTTATCGATCTTTATTTCCGAAGCATTTTTCCTTTTATTTCGCATTATATACATTTTTTTAAAAAATTTTTCAAGCACAGTAATTTGTAGTAGATTAATTCAATTTAATTCATGTTTTACAATCGTATCAAATAATCAAATGATACAAATATAATGCAATTTATGTCAATCATTTAATTGGCTATAAGAATTATAATCTAGGCAAACAAGTTGTTGACCAAAAGCGGTTAGTGTTAATTACTCTTTTGAATCACAGTCCTCTTTGTTGGTGAAATGCTAGAAGTAACTCAGATTTTGAAATCCATTTGTCTTAAAATTACAAGATATCTTCAAATAGCTCTAGTAGGACTTAAAAGACATAATTTTCTGGGTGAATAATTTTAAACCACAAAAGTAATTTCATCGTCATGATAAAATGTATATACCTCTTCCGCCCTCTTGTTTCAGTAAAAACCCCTGAAACAAGAGGGCAGAAGTCTCTCTTAAGCTCGTATGAAGATAACACTCACACATTCACTTGCACAACCCCTTTTTGTAGGGATCTGTTTCAGATACCTCACAGAAAGAACACAAGATAGATAAAAATATGCCTGAACAGAAAATGTGCGTTTATAAAGAAAAACTTTAAACTTTAATTTTTAAAAAAGTCGTTTTGAGTTGCTTTGATATTTGAATAAGAAGATTCATTCGCTTGCGCGGTTGGCAAATGTCATTCCGCGCAGCGCCTTCAGAGGATTAAGAGCTTAGTGGAAATCACAGAGTTAATGAAATGCCACAGCAAACAAACAACTTCGGTTGCACGTCAAGTCGAGCACAACTAGTTTGAATTAAGGCATTTTTATTCGGTGTAATGCGGGGAAAAAAACTAATGAGTTTCGAGCCTCAGTTTTATGCATTTCAGAGCAGAGGGAAATGAATGGCGTGAAAAGTATTCTTAGAATAAATGCTACTGGAAGATGGGTGAACAGCCTGTGATGCAAAAGCTTTAATATTCGATCATTTTAACTTATTATCAGAAAGTACGAATCTGAGAGATCAAGACCTGAATTTCTTAAAAAGAGAAACACTTTCAAGTATTGCTGACTAGATGAGAATTTAAAATGTTAATAGATTTCTTTTAATGTTAAAACTTTATTTTATGGTTAAATTTATTAATTTTCGAAGGTAATCTATGCATTTTTGAATCTTCCTCTTAATCCTCTAAATATGGACGAACATTTAAGGAATTTGAGTGAAAATTTCGAGTAGCAAAATAACGATGCAGATTGCTAGTTAAAGTATTTGTTAAAAACATTAGAAAAATAGAAATAGTCAATTCCCATTCTATTAAAACTTTATTTTTATTTTTCTAATCTTATATAAAGTACTTTTCGTCTTTTTTTAGTACTATTCTTCCAGACCTTCAAAATCTTGTTTTTGATGCAAATAGTGCTCTTCAATTTTGAATATTTATTTTGAAGTTTACTTTTAAATGAATGTTTTGATGCAAAGAGTTCTCTTCAATTTTGAATATTTGTTTTGAAGTTTACTTTTAAATGAATGTTTTGATGCAAATAGTGCTCTTCAATTTTGAATATTTGTTTTGAAGTTTACTTTTAAATGAATGTTTTGATGCAAATAATGCTCTTCAATTTTGAATATTTATTTTGAAGTTTACTTTTAAATGAATGTTTTGATGTTTAAAATTTGTTTCCTAATGAATGTTTAAAAAGAATTAAAATTTATCAATACGTAAAATGATTTAAAAGTTATAGCTTTTTGGTACTTGCTACTTTCCTTCTATATTCCATACAACAGAAAATAAAATATTTCCCATTTTTATATCATTGCAAGAATTTTTTCCCAAAGTACTTCTTCTAATTCTCAGATTCTCACAATATAAGTCTCAAACTAAACTAAAGACAAGTTGTAGAATCTTGACTTTTGGATTAAAATGAATATTTTCAAATTTTATCTCAACAATAAATAGTAAATAAAACCATTAAAATCCTTTTTGTTTGAAATATTTCATTAAATCTTATAAACATATTATCTTAACATTTATAATAGATTTATATGCTTATTTTGTTATTCTTCTTGTATGTGCTCTTGAAAGAATGGACAAAGCATAATAATAATATCAACAACAACAACTCAATGTTGAAAGAAAAATAAAGAAATTTTTGTAAAGAATTTCTAGTTTAAATTTTTGCGCATTATCTTTGAATAAATGGAATAAAAATCAAAATTAATCTTTTAAATCATTTCTATGAACTGAATTGGTGTTTTCATCTAAATCATATTAATGGAATTTTTTTAAAACTTAAAAATTTACTTAATGTAGTTAGAAATCAACGGCAATCTTTCATTTTGGAATACATAATTATTTCAGCATGCTGCATATAAAATATTTCATAGAAAAAATGATATTTTAATTGTTCACTTCTTTTTAATTCTTTTCGTAGAATTTCCCTACAATTATTCTACAAAAATTTCATTTCATGTCTGTTACAATTAGAAAAAAATTTACCCATCTTTAAGCTCCAAGAAAAAAAAACTCAAATATTTAACTTATCCAAACAGATTGCCGGACTATGCTTGAATTAAAATATTAACTTATTCTTAAGAAATTGTTTATAATTATCGTTTAAAATTACTCGTAATTTTACACTGAAAAATATTTTTTAGCCGAGGTAAAATACTAATTGCCTAGTATTCAATCTAATAGTCATCAAGACTCATTTTTGAGACTTATAAATCTTGAAAAAAAGAGACTACTTTCTTACGTGAAATTTGTTCCGATTCGGATTGTAAGGCAGTTCGAACACTTTCGTGTACTTCTCTTGATAGTGATCGACGTCGACGGCGCACTTCCTTAGAAATACCGTCGTCGCCTCCTCCAGGGAGTTGCCGGAACTGTCTCTGAGAGATTGAAAGAATAGGGTTTTAATTCAGTAAAATGAGAGCACCATATCTAATCATTACTTGTTTCCATTTTTATGGGTATTAAACATCATTTAATTAATTGCACTTTTTATTCTGATTTTCACAGAAAAAAAAATTGTTTATAATAACGAAAGAGGGAAATTTTCGTCAAAATATTGTTAAATATACAAGAATTAAAATAACTTATGTAATAAAGAATGGTAAATGGACAAATCAATATTTTACATTTACACTTGAAACAAGCAATATAAAAAGTTTTTTAACGTCAATTTTTACTTAGTTCAACAAAATATTTTTTTATTTTTATTACTTTTTATTAAATAATTACAATTAGTATAAATAATTTATCAAAAAATTATTTATTTTCACAGGAATTGAATTCGCATTCTTCACCTTCACGTGAAAGTTACTGAAATCCTTGCGTTTTCCCGATCGAGCTACTGCCTATCGATTTGAATTTTCATTACAAACCGCTAAAACTCTAAAGTAATAAAAATTAACTAAATTTAATTAATAAGTTAATATTTGAAAAAATTAACATCGTGTGTCATTAACTACAAATTAAAAAAAAAGATTTCCGATTTTGAGTGGATGAATAAAAAGTATTTTATTAACGATTGAAAATTTCAACAAGGAATATAAATATATATAGGAAGAATTGTGAACTAATTGTAGGAATTGAAAAAAATGGTTCCATCGGTATCCGATGCTTTCAAAACGATTGAGTGGTCGACTATTTCCTCCGAAACAAAATCATTGAATTTCTTTTCCAGATATTTAAAATCAGCTAGTTTACGAAATACTTATAGATTCTTTGAAGATCTCGTCATCCGGTCTGCTAATTGCTGTTGGCATACGAGACGCCTTGAAGTGAGTAATTTGCGACCTTACTTTCTATTTGAAATACTGAACCTAATTTTTATTTCAATATTATGTTCATTAAGTTTTAGGGAATTAATACAAATATTAAAATTGCAAGTAACATTTATTATAGATTTGAAATTAGAGTGAGTTTTGGAGCACGAATAATAAAAACATTGATGATTATTTTACAGAATTTATTACTGCGGGGGAGGCACCTCATAATTGGAAATGAGATGCTTCCGGTATGGTGGTTGGATCTCGCCAACCCGGTGGGTACACTAATAGGTGGGGGTTAGGTTCCTCCCATCGATTACGAGATGTACTTCCTTCGGGGAGGGTTGTGCCTGGGCCGTTGACGGCCATTAGGACTCAACCACAGTTCCCGAGCTTTGCTGTTGCGGCGGTCCGATCATTCAGTGTCGATGGTTAATCCGTGTGCCTTCGGCGGGTCCGAGAGTCTGTTATATCACTTCCCGCAGCTGAAAAAACCGTAATCTCGGACTGCTCTTGAAATTCTTAAGTCTTATCGATATTGCTTGGCTCAGTCGTGGCTGGATGGTCGTCTATACACAAGAAGTAGGCCAAAAATTCTGATTGATAACTAAGACAAGAAACTAAAAATATGCCTATCCCTGAGTAAGGGTAGGAACTGGGCTAAAAAGATGTCACCTCGAGGAATTAGCTAGCAGTTACATTGGCTTAGACAATGGCCGACCATACTTATTCTATGCTGCACAGTTCAGTGATGGAAAAATGATCGACTACACATGACTGGTCCAAAATCTTAACAAGATTGAAATTCCGACATAGTTGTGGGAAGCGAGGCTCTTCCATAATAATTCAATTTAATTAGAATTCTTGAAAGATATTTTATTATTTCTCTTATCATGGTATTTCTTGAACTTGGGATTTTTTTTAATTTATTTATTTATTTTTTTTTTTTTTTTTTTTTTTTGTGATTTTAGGTTGAATTCTCAAGTTCTGATTTGTAAGGCTTTTCCCGTCACATTCCATCAACTACAATATAAGCAAAAGCGCTTTTATTGAGCAGAGATAGTATGAAATTTCGACGGAAGAATAAAGAATTCCTTTCACTTTTTGTATTCTTTCATTTTTTTTCTTTAATAAAATGAAATTTTTTAACCTCAATTTCGAATTTTGACTACAATTTCTCAAAATCTTTTTCAATATTATTTTTTTTTCTTTTCTAGTTAAATGATAAAATTAGTAAATGAGTAATTCACAATATTTTATTAATAAGTGGTTTAAGTATTGACTTGTTGGTTTTTCAATTTCTCAATATTAGACTTATAATGCCTAAGGATTATTTCATGGCAAGTTCAGCTCTTACTGCTTAGTCATCTAGTGGTGTCTGAGATTATTCAGTGTTAAGTTTCATCTGATAGCTCTCAAAATTAGTTTTCACTTCTTTCGTCTGACCACTCAATTACCATTGTGTATTTTCGTGAGACTGAGCAAAGTGAATTAAACTTCCTGTTGCCCTTGGCGAAAGTTGGTCACTAATGGTATATCATTAATACCCCTCTCAGTATCTAACGTCCTTGAGTGATCATCCTTTACTTTTAGTTTATCAATTGAAGTTCAGAATTCAGAGGGATCTTCTAATGGTTAGTAATATATGTTTTTATTATGCATAACTTAATAATTATCCACTCAGCAATAAATGTTATTTTTTGAAAATAGAGCTGCAAATGTTTATTTTAGCTCATCATCATTTATGAAATGTATTATTAGCATCATTATAGTCTTATGAAACTGAAGGTACAGCGAATTATATAATCGATGCGACGTGTTTTAACTGATAACTTCATTATTTCTTTTAATCTCATTTCCAAGGCACAGATATTAGTGTTTTTATTTCTTTGATTTTTATTTCAGTTATTTTACGAAATTCTATCAATAAAAAGTCAATATTTCAGAATCAACCAATTCTTCACAGGGGATTGAGATGCCTTATTAGAGGGGTTTTTTTCGTCTTTATACAACTATTGTGTAGATATATGGGTGATTATCAAAATAAGAGAACACCCACGAATAAATGACATTTTTGAATGTGCTTCGTAAGCATTAAAATATAGACAACCATAAGATTTTTTTATAAATAGCAATGTATAAATTCTGGTAGAATAGTTCAGCTTTATTAAAGCTCTGTAATTCTTGGAATTTTTTTTAAAAGCGTCAAATGTCGGACCTCTCAGATTTTAATGAGGCCAATTTATAGGCGCTGGTCTCTAGTTGGAGAATATCTGATCGAAACATTTCACCTTTTAAGTTGTTCTAGAGGTATAGTGTCTAAAGCCATGACATAATACGCATAAAGCAGTTCTCAAAAGCAACCTAATAGGCAGAAAGAAACTTTCAATGAAAGAGACAGACGAGTATTGAAGCGGATTCTAAAAAGCCTGGAAAGCGAATAACTGCAGAAAAACTCTCCATTGTCTATGATTACAGTTATAAGGCCCAATTATAAATAGAATTTATAGCAGAGCAGCAATTCCCAAGTCACTTGACACATATTAATGGCAAACGCCGTCTATAGTGGCGTCACTCATAACCTGGTCGATTGATATGAGGAAAAATATCTAGGTCTGACAAAACGTATTTCACACTTTCCCATACAATAGTCTCCTTCCAACTGTCAAATATGGAGGTGGGTCTGTCATGATATGAGAAGCCTTATCTGCTGACCAATCGTCACTTTGAAAGGGAGTTTTACTGGAGAGAGGTATGGAGAAATTTTAGCTGACCAAGTCCATCCTACGATGCAAACTTTGTTTCAAATAAGACATGGAATTTTTTCGGACGATAATGTCCCTATACATGATATGATACCTGTCCAATTATAGTTTGTTGAACACAAAGATGAAGTTAAAGATCTGCCTTGTTCAGCACAGTCACCCAACCTCAAAAAAATGAACCATTATGGTCTATTTTAAAACTTGCCATGCAAAATTAATATCCTCCAATGGCATCTCTCCTAAAACTTTCACAATATTTCCAGGAAGAACAGCACAATATTCCTCTAAACACTATTCTATACTTGTATGAATCGATTCATTGACGTATCCAAGTTATATTACATGCCTACATTGTACTAATATAGGATTCTTTTTAGGTATAAGTTGTTTCCAATATTTTGATAACCACCTCTATATATCTATTATATATAATAATATATCCTATACCTATATATATACCTTACACTTCAAATATTATATAAATACTTTAAAGACACATTCTAATTATTATATAGATATAATTTTTACTTTCTAATTTTATTGCACGCTTCCATGTGTGAAGAAATTATTTACTGTTAATGATTTATGATATTATGAATTACTTCAGTTGAAGTCCAAAAGAACTCTGACTTAATTTTCAGTATTTTGAAAAATAAAGAAGTAGCACCTTGTTATTGGGATTACTTATTACGCTTTACATGCCCTCTGAAGAACCTGTAGAGATTTAAGCCGAGTGTGCAAATAGCTTCCATGGGCAAAGGTCCCTCAGCACGCAAAAGCAGAAATATGACTTCTTGCGCATATGAAGATGACACACACATTCGCTTGCACAACTCTTTTTTACACCTCACAGATATAGCATTTTTACACACTTAACAGATAGAACACAGGGAAGAAAACTTTGCGCGAACCAGTATACCTAGATCACAGGGAACACGCGCTTCCACAAGGGCAGGACGCCGGGGACTGAGCCTTAATTCTGATTTGGAATTCCGGTATTAAGTGAAGACTTCAACTCTTAATCCAAGGATAACCACTCATTGACAACTCCAACCTGCCCGTAGATACATGAAAAAAACCTAATTGATCAGTAAGTTATGTCATCGATGAGAGGTAGCCGACCCCCATCTGTTTCTGCACATACCAGATTGGCAAGAGGTAATCACCACACCGGAAGCTTTTAATTATTTTTTAGTTGCTCTCTAGCGGGAAAAATTTGAAAATTAAATGAAATTTGAATTTTTAAATATAATACATACTTTGTAGGGTTGAGTTTCGTGAAGGAAGTTTGTGCTTCGTTAGAATTACACAAGCAAGCCACTCGAACAAAGTCTTCCCATCCTGGTGATTCCTTAATGCAATTGAATTCTGGAACGCATGAAAGAATAAGGATAATAAATAAATAAAAATACAAATTTCAGTTTATCTTGTTTAGTATGATGATAGTTGGGAATTCACTTTGCTTGTTAAATTATTCCCTATTAGCTGCGTTTGGAGACGAGCTAGTCTTCTATATATTTAAATAACTATAAAAATATATATATGCTTAGATAATTAGAAAAAGGATCTGTCTCTCAGTAAGAGCAACAGTGCGGATTTCACCAATTTTTGTTTCATATGAAAGTTAGTGACACCTAAATGTGTCCTCATTGTTCACTAATTCTCTTCCACAATGCATTTCTTATTGAAATTTTAAACAACATTTTTACTATACATTCTCTATGAAAAAAAAAGGCTTTGGTAAAAAAATTTAGTAACAAACATTAAATAAAATTTCACTAATCAACTTAGTCCATTTTTATTTATTGCGAAGGCTCAGGAATTTCAAACGTGCCTTCAAGTGTCGAACGTGTCGCAAAATAAATGCTCGAGATTATAAAATAAAAATTCTTTAGCTTCAGTAACTCAACTGATATCTAAATTATTGTTGCCTATTCATTTCAATATTCTAAAAAAGTAGAAAATAAGAATATTCTATAATCATTATGCAAATGCGGTTTAAAAAAATTCTTTTGGAATAGACATTTTATAAAAATTGACTGGAATAATTATATTATTATAAACTATCTGGAAAAAGGCAGTAAAAACATCCTAGAAAAAAAATTTCCATTTGTTTCCTGACTAAGCAATGAGTAGTAAAAAATGTGTTTAATTTTTAAGATTTCTTTTTTATACTGTAGAATATTGCTATCATTGTGTTGGAGGTAGATTTCTTTCTTTCCCTGTTGCTATTTGAACCAAGAATTCCAACTAAGAAAAATAATCGATATAAATTGAAGATAAAAATTCTGAATAAGGTCGGCAAGCAATCACAGTCAAGATCAAGATGTGTTCCGATTCCAAAAATTCTACTTTGCAATTTTTTGCTTGAACAATTCAATTCTATTTTACTTCAAGTGGCGAGAGGGACGATCGGTTTTTTCATTATACAGCATTTTCAGGTATCGATTTTCAAAAGAAGGAATGTGACTCAAATGAATGCAATAATGATTACCAATTCCACCTCGATGTTATCAAATTAATCCAGGGATTAAATTTCTAGTCGATACAACCTTAATTATTATTATATGTTAAAATGCCCCAGAATCCAAAATTTCGCAATTATTTTGACAAATAAAATGAATATTTAGAAACCTAATAGTAAAAAGAACATCTCTGAGTAATGCTTCACCATTACAAATTACTCCTCTGAGCACACTTTGCATTTTGCGCCAAACATTTCCTTATTTCACAAAACTATTTTATTTATCCACTAAGCATTTTGCAGGTACTTTTACACTTCAGTTTTTATCTATTTCAACTCAAAGGAGTCATGAATCTATATTAGAAACAGGCACCTTGACTTAAAGATCTGATCATGAAAAACTTACAAGATAATCACTAAAACTTTCTTGCCCTTCACAAATTTCAATTAATGAAAAAGCTATCCATTTTAGCGATCCAATGACGAAAGAATACTTTTAAAATAATATTCATTAGGACGAACCAACTTTTGGAGCGTATTTACAATTTCGTCAATTCCGACATATTCAGCGGATGTTCGTCCTACTGTACCTACAGTTGACTTCTAAAATTCGATATACTGCCTTATACACAGTACAAAAAAAAAACAAATGCATGTACATGTTATACATGTGTTAATATCCATAATATATCAATTACAAATGTATGGGGAAAAATCTACAGCTTTGATCGAATAACTATGAATTAAGATGTCAAGTGGAATGACTAGCTCAATTTATGCTAGCGTCTCTTTGTAAAGCAACACTAGGCCTACTTTGGGACGAACTTCACAATTTTGAACAGCGTTCAGATGACAATGATGACACCTCCCTCTCCACACCACACCAGCTTAAGGACGTTTGGTCCTGGCGTATTTAATGTGCAACATGCCTCTTTACTCGAAGGTTCTTAAGGGGAATCGGGTTTCAATCCTGAAACCCTACGGCTCACAAGCCGTACTCGGTTCTTTGGTGAAATCAGGCCCAAACCCTTAAAATCTGTTTCCCGAGCCTACACCTTACTACCAGCCTATCGCAGCTCCCGATATGGACTGAGAAATTAATGTGTGGGGTCATACACTTCCACAATTGTGTAACCGGGGTGAGGTCTTCATAGGCAAGCAAACACAAGCTTCAAAACAAAACTGTTTATTTTCACGAACACCTTCTTGTCACCGCATTCTTTTCACCCTACCGCACACACTCACCTCTCTACATGTATACTCCGCCAAACCAACGCAAGTGCCCACGCAGATGACTCTGCAGCCCCCTCTACGAAAGCCCCTGCGTCACAACAAAATGATAGTTTTTTTCTTATTTAAATGGTAGAAATTTCTAGAAGTATTATCCCTTATTGCTTTTATGATAACTAAATCGATTGCTAAAGAGACTACTAAAAATTAACTGGTCAGTTATTTGATTTAATAGTGTGGATATCACATTGCGCGAAATAAAAGTTAAAATAGAATCAATTATTACGAAAAAGGAATAAAATTAGTTGCCATCCAGAGTGGTAAAGGATGGAATTAGAAATTATTCTGTTTTTCTCAGCTAGAATTCCCGTCTTTCAAATTTAACTAATCAGCAATGAGAAGGATAATTTTTCTAGTACTTATTGCCTCAAAATTTTTACCTGATTCTTTGTGATGCAAGTTAATGGGGAAAATCTTTGAATCCATCCACAGATAATGAACTGTATGCACGTTCTGGGTTATGACATCTTTTTTGCCACAGCAAACGACGGTTACCACCCCCAAATTCTCCACGGTTTCCAGATCTTTGACGAGGCAGTTATGAGAGGCCATGCGTTTCGCCGATATTGCCAGACTCACCTGAAAAGACACAGCATCCGGCAGTTGATAGCTGGGATTTTCTAAGACAGGACAGAACAATATAGGGCAAATGCCCACATGTTGAGAATTTATATTGAACCCGAACTTATCGAAGTTTTAGTTACCTATTGCTCAGCAGTTAAAATAGATGTAGTGTCCTCTCCAAAACGTTTACTCTTTTCTCTCAAACATTTTTCACGCCACAGAATGCCTCACATAGAACTGGCGTATAATAGTTATGAAATATTAACCTTTACCATGATTTTGGCATTTTTACTGAAGCTATCGGGCCATTCTTGGCGAGTTATTTAGTAATTAATCTCTGGAATACAGTTAATAAAATCCGAACCTAGAATTTATATTTTAGATGCGTTTTTCCCCACCGAACGATAAAAAAATAATATACAATTCTACTTCTAGTCACACAATTCCACACCAAATTTGCCATATTTATGTCTTTATCACCTTTATAGGTTTCTGAAATTGCAGACCGACAGACAGCCGATTCGTCGTTGGAAGTATATCTACACTATAAATGCTAAATCCGTGTACCAAATTTTATCTATCTAGCTTTTTTTTCGTTTTGAAACTGCCCTTTTAACTTATATTCGGACATCCGGAATTACTCAGAATAGAGTTTACTGAAAATATGAAAAAAAAAACCCTTTGAATTTGATTTAAAGCTATTTACTAAATTTCCAACCTAGTTCAAAGCGTTTGAGTTATCTTTGACACTAGCAGACAGACGGACATTTTCCTTTTTTGTTGTTGTTGTTTGCGTGTTTTTTTTTTCTCGAATTCATGAAGGTCTAAAAAATGGATTCGTCAAAAATCTAGAGTTCGAATCTCCTGACGATTATTGTATTTTTTACTTCGTACGTGAGAGAGTATAAGTGAAAGAAAGAGAAAATATGAACAACAACGAAAAGAATGTGCGGTATGTTGTCATTCCACAGGTGCTGTGGGGATGTAGCCTAAACACAATTAATGTTAACAACTATATTATACCAATGGACAAAGTAAAACCATTATGGAAAGATCTAACCAGATTATAAATAATTATATGTTTAGAAAATGTCTGAAAAGGGGGGAAAAGTCAACCCTAAACTTCCTTGAAGAGTATGCGAGTACTATCCCTCTTATCCCTCTTACACAAAATTGCAGATCTAGGCAAGCAGTGATCATATTTTTGTTTTCAAAGTCCCGCACAAAAGAAATATATGGTTTAAACAAAAACAAATAAAATATGTTGTTTTGACGATTTTTGTTTTATCGATTCAAACCAAGCTTAGACAAAGGATTATAATTTTAATAGAAAGACCACGTATCAAATTTTCATGCATCTAAATTGCGGGTTTTTTAAGTTACCGCCAACGTGGAGATAAAGCGCCGTTTTAATTATTTGGCGGATTTCATTCAAAATTTAAGCCAAATAGACACT
This sequence comes from Argiope argentata, assembly GCA_026289955.1. Classification (NCBI taxonomy): domain Eukaryota; kingdom Metazoa; phylum Arthropoda; class Arachnida; order Araneae; family Araneidae; genus Argiope; species Argiope argentata. Next base: position 549,693 of record JAOUZG010050330.1, on the reverse strand, counting down.
TTGGATTTTTAAACTGAATATAGAATTTTTCTTACGTTATCTGACAAAGCTCGACGTGATTTTTTTTAATGTTTAAATGATGTTTTTTTCAATTCCTATTACTATTAACTCAAACTTTTCCTATACATAAACGTTTTTTAAATTTTCAATCGTTAATAAAACGCTTTTCATTCATCCGGTCAAACTCAAGTAAATTTATCAAACGTTGTAGTAGATGACTTTTGATGTTAATACAGTTTACAAATATTAATTAATCCATTTTTTATTTAGTAATTAAAAATTTTCTCGCCAAAAATCTTTATTTCCCCACCACCAAATCAATGAGAAATTCAGTTTGCTTATTATCCACGCTAATGACACGCTTAACATGTTTTCGGCTAATTATTTCTAACGATTCTGTTTCTTTTCTTAATGTTTGACGTATTTAAAATAAAACATTGTCAATGAATGGGTTTTTTGGATTTATTTCAAAGTACTTACGAATTAAAATAATAGAGAATAAAGCAAATTAAAAATTTCTTATCTGTAGTGTATTACCACAACTGGCGCAGAAAACTCACGCTTTTGCATTGCCTCAATTGGCATTGAAAATTCAACGCCAATTGAGTGTGTCTTATTTATTTTTAACGGATACGAACTTTATTTTGTTTTAGATAGGTATAATTTGATTAATTATTTATATTCATTGTAATTATTTAATAAAAAGTAACTATTTTTTTCTTTTTTTGACCTAAATAGTAATTGACTTAATTTTTTAAAAATATTACTTGTTTTTAATATAAGGAGAAAATGAAGAATAAAGATAAAATTATGTCAATAAATATGAAACTTTTGGAGAAAAAAATATTTTATTGTGAATTTAAACATTTATTTAGAAAAACTAAAATTGTACAAATAATTTCTACAATTTTTCCTTTTTTTGAGCCATTATATGAATAACATATCTGAGAGAAGTGTAACTATATCTCAAAATTGTATTAAAAAATAAAATGTTTATGTTTAATATATTGTTACCTTTTTAGGGTAGCGGGTTCGGATTGAATGGACTTTACTTGAGGAGAGCACAAACAAATTTAGTTACAACTATTTACAGTTATTTACAGCATAATTGATAAAATAAAAATTTCAGATAAATACAATCCAGCAGTCAACAGTCACTTACAGCGTAAATGCAAGTCTTACGCACAATAAACATAGTCTGTAAAACAGCTAACGTATAGCACATCAACAGTAAATCGCAGCGAGCTCAATAATGCAACGCTAACAGCTCACAAATCCTCAAGTCCAGCGAGACGCTTTTTATTTCAGAGCAAATTCTGAACTAAGTCACTTACTAGGGTGGTTGATTTCTTGGGGCACCTAGCCCCGGCAGGGGCTTATCCCCGGTCATGGCTGTAGTGCTTCCTCGTTGCGATCATTTACTGCCGTGGTCATCTTCGAAGTGGACTGGAAAAATGCTGGAGGAACTTTTATAGTAGCTGTTGGAGAGTAGGGGTGAGTGAGGTGGCGAGAGTCAGGACGGGTTTTCATTGGCTATTTAGGGGTGGTGAGCGTGGAGTTATGCACCTTTTGGGAACTTTAGACTTAGAACTGAAGGAGGTAACGTTATCATCGTGAAGTTAAGTTTTAGATACGAGAAGAAAAAAAATTAAGTTAAATTAGAATAATTTGGTAATAAATTAACGTTAAAGTAAGATATTTCTGGGTCTTCTGATTTTAAGGCTCGGCGTGTATATGGGGATATTTAGGATGGCTTCGTGTTTACTTTTTTCTAGGTCAACAAAAAAAATTTCAGCAAGTTTTTTAATAATTTTTTTCAGTGGGGGATAATCTAATGCAAGGTACATGTTTTTGCTTGGCATATACCATTGCATTTTGCAGATGTTTCGGAGAAATCTGGTTTGCAGTCTTTCAACTAAGATTAGGTTTGATTTAGGCGCATAACTACATACTGGGCAAGCATGTGTAATTACTGGACGCAAGCATGTGTAATTACTGGTAAATAAGTATTTTATTTTTCCTAGTCATTTTGGAGTCTCGAGAGATTAAGGGATATAATTTACGAGTTAGGTCTCGAAACCTGTTGATTAGATAATTAAAGTGGGGCTTCCAAGTTAATTTACTGTCTAAAATGACTCCTAAATATTTACATTCCTTAGACCACGGGATAGTTTGATTTTTAATTTGAAGGGGGCGGAATTTCTTAGCTTTATATCTACTAAAATAAATGGCTTCAGTTTTTGAGACATTAATTACGATTTTCCATTTGGTGAACCAGTCCTCAAGAGATTTAATATGTCTATTCAGAGCTATTGTAATGTAATTTGGATTTTTATTGCGCGCTAGAATTGCAGTATCATCAGCGTACATGCATAGTAGGGTATTAAATTGTTTCGGAATGTCATTTATAAAAATAGAAAAAAAAACTGGCGGCAGCTTATATCCTTAAGGAACACCTGCTAAAATCGGTTTGATAACTGAAAAAACATTGTTCAGTTTGATCCTGAATGATCTGTTGCTGAGGTATGAAATTAAAATTTTGATTATGTGCGAGGAGGTATTGTAATTTATTAATTTGTAAATAAGGTCTTCGAGCCAAACTCTGTCAAAAGCTTTCTGTATATCGAGAAAAACTGCTGCAGTGTATTGTTTGTTGAAAAAACCTTCTTCGATGCCTGAACTAACTCACTTACTCCGGCTACTCGTCCTTATATAGCCGAAGAAGCGCGTGCACCAAATCTCGTGAAAATTCTCAAAACAACGCGCACAATCCAGCGGCTATTAGACTATTCCTTTCGCCAAACCAATCAAGCTGGCGCGAGGCTCCTCGCCAAACATCACCATTTTTGGCGCCTTTTTGAGCCACTTGCACTCTTGTAACAATATGAATTTATTTAATAAATTTTGGAATTTTTTATAACAATATTTTCCTTAAACATTCATAAATCCATGTCTGAAGCATTCAGCTAAAAATGCACAGTTCATTAGATTCAAAATTTAACGAATAGAGATTAAAATTTTCATTAAGATATTTGAATATATATATATTTTAGATATGACGATACGGAAGAGTAGAATTATGAAAATAGAAGGTCTCCAAAAACTGCGATTGAAGTTTTAAAATGATTTTCAATGAGATTCACTTTCATGTCAATTTGCTATGACAGCTTCTAATTGACAGAGATAAAATAAAGATACAGGAACATAATTATTCTTTTTTTTAAATTGCAAAATAAATAAAATAAAGAAGCGAACTGCCATCCAAATTTATGTACCTAGTCTTGCCAATATCCCAGGTACTTTACACAAGTTTTTGTTTTTTAATTATCCTGTTTAGATGATACAAAACTACATATTAACATATACACAGTTTGACAGATTTGGCAAAAAAATTTTTTTAACTATTTGCACGTTAGATCATAAAACTATGTTATAAATTTCATTCAGCATTTTCATTACATTATTGAATGTCATTAGACCTTTGCGATTTTAACTGCGCGAGGAAGTGCAAATGGTCGATCCCTTGATGATTTGGTCCCCAATTTGATATAATTCTACACTTGAAAGGCAAAATCAGTGTTCAGTTAAACTCGTGTAACGAAACAGATTTTTTTTTAATGTATTGATTCAAATATTTTACATAAAATATCTGTTAGAAATTTGCAAATTTAGTGTAATGATTGCATATTAAATTTTCTTTCTTTAGCTCAAAGCCTTTTTGAGTTATCGTGCTTATTCTTCAGCAAACATATTTCCAAAAATGTGCTTTTGCACTCAGAGATGCCCAATACTTGGAAATATATCAAACTGAAATATAAATTTGTGGACGATAATAAATATATTTTTTTGTATACTTAATATAAGAGAAAGCAAAATTTAGAAGTAAAATAATAGATTGATTTCAATTATAAAATTTTTAGAATTCTTTAGTTTCTACATTCACGGGGAAAAAAAAGAGTGTCTTCTCCCAAAAAACAACCAAACATCCATCAGTAAGCGAAGACAGATCCGAATTCGAAAGGTCAAAGGTAGAATACTCCGTCTGTGGGCCGTCGCAGGTATTGATTGCTTTCGCAACTCTGCAATTAAATAAATGTAAACATCGGTGTTCAAATCATCAGATGGGATCGATGAAACACCGAAAGTACACTTAAGGAATGTAGAATTATTCCCGGTATATTCTCTAACCGTAACTGTAACTGGAATTTGATACTTGAGATTGATTTGGGGCATAAATTCTGTCAAACTAGACTTCTCTAATTGAAATTTCTGAATATGATATTGTATGCATTGAAAATAACGACAGTGCGTGTTGGGTAATGGCTACATTGTCATGTTCGAGTTCTTATACTTTAAGATAAATTAAGCGCGCCGATCGTTCTCTCTCTCTCTCTCTCTCGAGACAGACAGACAGACAGACACAGACAGACAGACAGATAGACAGATAGATAATATTTCATGATGCTCCCCACCCCAGTGGGACACCCCATAATTAACAATGGCCAGTTTCCGGCATGGTGGTTTATTCTCTCCATCCTGGAGAGTACAAGAAAATGTATGGGTTTGGTTCATACTATCGATGAGGGTAAGGCCAAGGCCGATGATGGCCTTTAGAACTCACAGTTTCCTTCAACTTTGCTTTAGAGGCACTCAGGTCATTCAGTTTTTTTTTAACCGTTTACCTTTGAAGCAGATGGGAGAGAGTGATATGACTTAACATTCCATGACGAGTTGCGATTCGAATAATTAATAACAGCGCTTAAAAGCTATTATGAGCCCTGAAGATTTATATTCTTCAACTGATTACAGCTTTTCGTGTAAAATAAAATAAATTTTGCTCGAGTAATTTATGTGTACAATGGAAAAATGGTTTATATCAACGTGTTGCCACTACTTTGACAAAATCTCAAATTGAAAGATTAACTATTCCTGCAAAAATATTTCCTTTTACAATGTTTGTATTAGGAATTCAATCAAGTAGTTTTGTTTAAGGCAAACATAATGTAATTTATACATTATATCTACTCTAATCAGAACCCAGCAGCTAATTTGAAAATCTTTATTAATAGATATGCACCCCCTTACAAAATGGATTAAATGGAATAAATATTTTTATGCAATTTCAGTGAATAAATGCTTTGATGAATCATGAAATTTCAATTATTGGAAAGATCTTCTGTTTTGTGGATCATATTTAGCAAAATATCCTTGAGACCAATAGTTTCAAGCATCCAGGATTTCTCAAAACTGATCGGCCTAAAATAAAGAATATGTTTTATTGGTTTGAAAGCATAGCATTTAAATTTCATAAATGGTCGGATTTGATAGCTAAGATAGAAACGTTTACTTATTTATGTAGAAGTTGAAAAATCAAGAATATTTCTCAGAATTATACTTCAGGGCCAAAGTACTGTATAAAATTAGACTTCATAATTTTTTTTGAAATACATTTAAGACCAACATTTTATTGACATTTGAACTTTTTTTTTTAAAAATTAAAACTAAAAACTGAATTTTGTGATGAATCGGAAAATTTTTTGCTTAATAAATCTTTGAGATATTTTATGAAATTATTTTTTCGTGCACATTAGATGTCAAGGTCCAATCTGTTTTTCGTACTCGTATAATAATAATAATAATAATAATATGCTTGGTTTCTATAAAAAACCCACTTTATATTAATTAAAGTTTAATCAAATCTACATTAATTCAAACTTCACTGCTGATGACTCAAAATTAAAGATATACATAGTATAATGAATAAAGTTGCTTAAGACCTTTTTTTTACGAGTGAATTATATGACTATAAAACTTTGCAGCTTAAAAGATTTTTTGAAGAAGCTATTTAGAGTCCAAGTTACTTAAAATTTTTAATTGAAAATTTCAGCGGGCATTAGTACTGGCGAAATGGCTGGTAGCCAAAAGGGGCAATTTAAATAGTTCCCTGTGTAATTATTAAATAATGCATGTTTGCTAACTCAAATAAAAAATAGCCTGATATTTTCTCTTCTGAAGACTTTTGGATATTTGGATAACAAATATTTTCTTCATTTGTGCTTCAAAAGATTGCGTCTTCTTAATGTACCGTTTCCCACAGTGCGAATATAATGAGCACCAAATCCTTCCCTACGTCTGGGAACGTCCTACAGATTTCCATTACTTTCCGGGAGGTTGGGAAACCAATGATGCCCAATAGAAAAGCTTACAAAAGAATGTCGATGACCGCTCCTAAACCTTAATGGAAATCCCACACCACTCCCCCCTGGGAAAGATCGGGGTACATCCCAAATAACCGAATCAGGAAGTTTTGCGAACAAAATTCCATTGCAAGGGTTTCAGAGATATTTTAAAAAACCATTTTCATCGTTTATACACATGATGATTTAGATAGAATGATTTCAAGAAAGTATCATTTTACTCAAAGAAATGAAAAAAATTTCTACTCGAGATTAGCTGCTTCAAATTTGATAGTATATCTTACATTAGTGACCTTAGTTAACATTAGACATCAAAAAGTGCATCAATATTATTTCTCTTTGAGTAATCGGGTTCATATGCATTCGGATAGATTCATCAATTAAAAACTTAGTATTAATATTGCATATCAAATTTACTTTTTAAATTCCAATGTATTTTTTAATTATCACATTTATTGACAATCGTGATTTTAAAAATGGATTTTATGAACTTAATATCAGAAAAATGGTGATTCATAAGAATCACAAAGTCCAATTCTTTTAATATTATAATATTTCCTCTTTATATACAGAGTACTTATAATTAAAATGCCCTTATTCAGATTTAAGCGCAATCTGTTCGAATTAATGGAAAAAGAAAATAAAAGAAAAAAAATTAAACATTATCTCTAAACATTATTCTATAAAGCAAGATCATTATGCAAATAGGAAAATTTTAAAATGCTAGTAGTCAATGTCATAAAACCATATTTCATCATTCCTTTAAGGATAAAAGACAAAGATTCACTAGACAAAATGTTTTATAAGAAATGAAAAAATAAGCAAACAGTCATTTTGTAGTTATATTTTTATTTAAAGTTAATAAAAAAATGTTAAGTTTTTTTGTTAAAACTTTCTTGCGCAAATTCCAAAATTTTATTATACTATTAACCAATAACTAAATTATCTAAAATAAATAGAAAAAAAATGAAATCTACGATCTCGAATTTCAAGCTAAGTGAGAACATTATTATTTTAAGTCGTTAACCAGTTTAAAACAATCGCGAGACTTCTCTATCTGTCTCTATCACTCAATAATTATAAAGGCATATGTGCATAATGGTAATTTTTTTTACCTTCTATTTTCATCTTTTCTAGATGAAAAAAAAACAAAGTTTTGGATCTCGACCGACTTTGAATGTAAATAATGACAATTATTTCATAGTTCTACGTCAATCTTAAAACAGTATTTGCTGTCAAATAAAGTAATAATAAAGCAATACTGGTAAAAGCAGGTCAATCTTCTTTAAACGCATCTACTTTCCAAGAAGCATACATAATAATAAAAAATCAATACGGTTAAAAACAGGTAAAAATAATTTGCAATTAAAACATTGTTACAAGCGGGCAAGTACCGCGAAAACTATCCGAAGGAGAAGGCATTGGCGATAACTGACGAAGAACTTCGTGCCAGCCGAGTTGATTTGGAGAAAAGTATAGTCTAGTAGCCGCTGGATCGTTCACGAAGCTCAGCGTGCTTTATAGCACGTGCTCGCTCGGCTATATAAGGGACGGGTTGCAGCAGTTTCGAGAGTTTCTCTCGGAAGAGTAGCGACTCATTGTAGCGTGCTGATTACTTCTCTCGCTTGTTATTAGTGGGCTGTGTTTACGTTTGCTGTTAACTTTGTGTTATTGAGCTCTCTGCGATTTACTATTTGCTGTGCTATACAATATCTGTTTTGCAGTCTGTGTTTATTTTGCGTAAGGCTTGTATTTAGGGTTTGTGAATGTTGACTGCTGGATTGTGTTTATCTGATATTTTTACTTTATCAATTATTCTGTAAATATCTGTAAATAAATTTGTTTGTGCTGTCCTCAAGTAAAGTCCATTCAATCCGAACCCGCTACGCTAAAAACGTAAGAATATATTGAGGAATAATGCCATTTATGCTTTATGCATTGCCTACGCGATATCCAATTATTCAAAATACCCTAACGGAAACTAAAATTAAGCCGAAAGTTATTATTGGGCAACGTACGATACCGACAACTCTCAATAATTGTGAATGGCCTTGATTTTTGAACCATCAAATTTTCCTTGAAATTAGCTTGGAGCAGTATTTGAAAACCAATCTCTAGACGATAGAATAAAAATTGAATTTTGAACTGCTGAACTCACCGTTGTACCCGACAGCAATGAATCTGGAATATTGGCGATGACTAAGATGAGCAAATAGAGAGCGGTATCCAGCCAGAACCAGCCGACGTGATAGCTGAAGATGAAGAGAATGATTCCGACCCCTCCCGTTGTGGTGGCCAGAAAATGAACCAGACCTTCTATGCTGTTGTAAATGGCCGTTTTTCTTTTCTCCAGGGCCACGGTCAGACCCAGAGTCTGTCCCAGAACAGTTTCGTCGCCAGTTGCTAGGCAGATACCTTTACCATAACCTGAGAAATACGAGAAAATATGTCCATAAATCAAATAATATTAGAGGTAATAATTATAATGTTTCTCTCATTGTCCGCATAGATGATTATTTCATCGTTTGACAGCATTACATTACATATGTTCACTCACCAGTTAGTTGTATAAACATTGAAAAAAAATACAGAAAATTCAGAAAAAATGTAGGAAGAGTAGAATCTTTCTAATATTAACAAAGATGCATATAAGTATCTAATTAAAAAAGAAAATAAGTTTTTCGATTTCAAAATATTCTTATCAAATATGATATATCCATACGATATATTAAAAATGGAAATTTTATAATGCATCTGATACACATAAATATTCAAAATTTAAATGTGATTTGCTAAATTTTGACAGTAACTACAGACTCTGAAAAAGTTTTTTAAGACTTAATTGTCTGTTATATGTACATACATCTGAATTTGATAAATGTCTACTGTCTGGACCAAAAGAAGGGAAATTAAATTGTAATAAACAACAATAAAAACACAATATTAAATCCTCAAAATATTAAGTGACAGCATTAGAAATAGACTGATTAGAGTCCATTTTGAAGCCTTATATCCCCCTTTCAGGATGAATGTCGTGGATTTTAACAGTTTTGGTACATTTGACGCATGAGAAAGCCTCGTATTTGCCTGAATTTAGGTTTCTCTTTTTCCTTTGTAAATCTCAATATCAGGCAGTTATCTCAATATCAGGCAGCAGTACATATTTGGAATAATAAGGAATTAATGAATTCTTATGTAAATGCTATTCACTAGTTCCTTCTACAAGCTATTCACAAATGCCTTCACAAGTTCAAAAAATGTATAGTCAAAGGGTTAATCGCAACGAGAATACTGAAACTGAAGTTCCCTTAGCAAACTCTCAATGGATGCCAGCAACAGGAATAGAACAAATTGAATATGCACGCTTGGACTAACTTCCTTGCATTCGGAACTTTCCTCGTACCTCAATTTCGAAAAAGATGAGAAAATGGAAATAGATATGAAAACAAATTCTTTTATGCATTTCAGAATCCTTACTCAATGCAGTAAAATTACATTTTAAATCCCAATTCTTCTTTAAAAATTTTTGATTTTTGCCGAATTTATGAGATATTGTCTGTTGAAAACTTGTCTATCAAAGCATCGACATAAAGCAATGAAATGGCGAAATACATCGGTTGTTAGCAAATACAATGATTGAGAGTTTCGTTTCAAAAATGATAAATAAAATTTTTAAAAATTGAAATAACTTCGATTAGTCATACAATTATGGTAAAATTTTCAACGATTTCTCAAAATCCTCCGTTATACTAGGAATTCGCTAATGCTGTCGAATGCAACTCTTTAAACAACACTTATTTAACCGATTACGTTATCGTTTTCATGGAACTTGCCATGAATAATCACACCAACTCAGTCAGCGATTTTAAATCGAGGGCCTGTCTCTTGTTTTCTAGTTGCGCCCACTAGGCTCAAGAGTACGACTTAACTTCTCACATACCACATTCGCTTGAACAGTTCTTTTTTACAGGGGGGGGCACATTCACATATAGAATAGACAAAGAACAACCATGCCAGAACTGGGATTCGAATTAAGGATGTCCAGATCATGAGGAAGACGCGCTCCTCCTGTGCCAGGACATCGGCTAATTGATTTCGATCTACGTCGGGTATTATATCTCATCTAAAACAATGGAATCCTAATGGAAAATCATAAATTTTATTGAAATTTAAAGTTTTATAAATGAAAAATTTACCTTTCAAGCAATATGTTCCAAGAAAGGCCAGGTTTTCTGTTTCTAAAGGGTCCCGCTTTACGTTGTACGGATTCTTCGGACGCCTCTCAAAAATACCAGTGACTCGCGAATCATCAGTCTCGAGATCAGACGATTCAGAAATTCGGATATCAGCGGGAATGACGTCTCCTTTACTGAGAACGACAATGTCGCCCACCACGATATCTCTGGTTCTTATTCGCCACTTTTCGCCGTTCCGTATTACTTCTGCAAACTACAAGGATGGATAGAAAATTACGTTTTTAAACATAGATGTTTGTGCCATAAACTGTAGCAGCACAACTTACAATTGGTGATTTTTTTATCATTTAATAATATAAATAAGTAATACAGTCAAAAATTTTCTAAACACAATTTTTTTTGTAAACGTAGTATGGAGAACGTATGATAATCGTCAAAACATTCAAACTGGAGATTTTGACGAATCTCCTCGTTTCAAATCTGCCTGAGCTCTAAAAACCCATTTTTGAAATTGTCCATTCGCCTGCCTGTAAAAAATATGACAAAAACGCTTTAAGCTAGACAGTTGAATTTTTTTATATGGTGTTTATAACATATTTCTAGACTTTGGTTAATTTCTGTTCATAAAAGTGTGTATGTCTGGCTGTTCGAATATAATTTAACACTATAAATACAAAACATTGAGAATTAGGTAGATAAAATTAAATGCAAGTTATTAACTCATATAATGCAGACATCTGTCAAGTTTTGAGCCAAATCCAACATTTTTTTGGCTGTTTATCGGTTTGTACTTTCAAGAAACAAGTCAGAGTGATAAATGAAAAACGAGTTGATTTTAATATATAAAATTTATTACTGGTTTTTGAAGCTACAAGTACAGTTTTGTATCAAAATTTGTTCAATCACTTGGATTGTTGTATCTTATGACATTCGCTATGGACAAGCTCGTTGCAGTAATCAGCGATTTAAGCCTAATCAACGTCTCTTGTTTTGCAGTAGCGTTAAATAGGGCCAAGAGTACGACTTCTGCTACTTCACTCATCACATTCGCTTGCACAACCCCTTTTATTACAGGGGGCACATTCACACTCCTCACTGATAGTGCACAGAAAAACAACCCTGCTCGAAGTGAAACTCGAACCCGAGACGCCAAGAACATGAAGAAGATATCCTACCCTTATGCTAGAACGCCGGCATTCGGTTGGGTAAAAATGCATTTAAAACAAATTCGATTTTCAAATACTTTCAATCATGGTTAATCAATAAGGTTTAATCCACAAAGGATTCTCATAATAAGGATTAATTGCCAAATAATACATCAAGGCTGACACGATAGATTTAGTAGAAAATGCCAAATTTATGTAAAAGGTTAATATTCTGTGAAAATATACGCCAATGCTATAAAAGACATTCTCTAGGATAACATCTTTATTTCCGTGTAGGCGATAAAGCTTTAGTATGAATAGTCCCTCCGGTTCATAGTACTGAAATAAAGCCAAGTTTTAAACAGATTAATTCAGTTATAGTAACTCCACATTTAAAAGAAGCACTAGGGTTATTTGGGGACGGACCTCGTAGTTTTTTTGGTTAGATGACAAGGACAACATCTGAGTTGTTACCCCCCCCACTCTACATACCACACCGCGTGAACGGAAAGATGGATGGCCCGGACAATTTAGCGTGCACCAGACCACTTACACGACGGTTCTTCTGAGGAATCGGGTTTCGAACATGAAACCCTAGGGCTCACGAACCGAGACATTACCACCAGCCCACCTCCGTCCCAATGACTTGCTCAATCCGATTATTTGACTTCAAGGAAAGGATGTTTAGAATCTTAATAGAAAGCACGAGAGACAATATGGAATAAATTCAGTTCACTTATACTAACGTCCTGTTTTTAAGCTACAATAGTCCTATTTGGAGAAGGAACTCGTAATTATGGACCGCTGTTAAATTACAAGGACAATACCTGAGATAGCATCTCACCCCCCCCCCTCCAAGCTTTTCAACACACCACAAGTAGGACGTTTAGCTCCGGTGGATTTAGCATGCAACATATCCTTTTACATGTCGTTTCTTCAGTGGAATCGGTTCTTGAACCGGTTCTGTAGTTGGAATCTTACCACCAGGCCAATAAAGTCAAAGATGAATTTAAAGGCGAAAAGAAAAAACTAGGCCATTTAGGGAAGTTCCAATTTCGTGTTCAAGATCTCTTGAGATGCGAATTTTTATTTCCATATTAAAATAAAGTTTCTCTTTTTTTACATCACGGGTAGAAGAAGAACACCAGGTAATTTCTAGAAAACTCAATAACTATTTTTTCACACACCATACTAAGTATTAAGCCAACATATTTTAAAAAAATCCAGACCTTTCACAAAACTGCTCTTCGAGTCCTCGAAGTTAATGAGACTCAGCATAATGGAAGAAAGAACACAAATTAAAGCCACTACTTATTTCAGGGTAACAGCTAGTCAGAGGCATGCTCCGTTTAATCCTCGAAATCACGGTTTTATTCACGGAAAATCGCCATCTGTGTCGTGCGATATTAAAATGAAAAGGAATATGCATTTAATTACTTGAAGAAAGTAATTAAACTCTTCGGAGCAACAAAAAGGGTATCTCTAAAATGTGCATTCGATAAAGGCAAAGCATGACCAAAGCAGCAATTAAAGGTTCTTGCTAGTTTTAGAAAATTAACTGTACACTCTATTTTGTTATAAAGAAATGCCGCTTGTTTCTTTAGAGAAGATAAAGTTATTTTATTTATGGTAGAATATAAAAAATAATTTATTTTTCTATTAGTTAATTTACACTTTAGAACCCCTTTTTCCATGACATGGATTTTCATACATTTTGTAACTTGATTTAATACTTCCAAGAGGAAATATCAACAATATTTATACGTTCACACACAAACACACACGCACGCGCGGCTTGATGAGATAATTTAAATTAGTAGGCCTTATCTAACTGAGAATAACTGAAAGAATTCCTAACGTAGTTAAATAAAAATTTAATCGTGTATTTGAAGGAGGCACGGCTTTATAACGGCTTTGTTCAGGCACATTTTATGAGCAGACATCTAAGAGGAAAAAAAAAGAGTTTGGGGGATAGCAGTATGATCAGAAATCAGTTTAAACATGACTATTTGGACTGGAAGGTATTTTTTTTCTATCTATTTTTGTACTATTTATGTGGAATTAAAAAATGTGTTATTGTATCAACATTGAAAAGAATTCAATTTTTAATTTAGCAACGAATTGTATTTTTGGGAAATGCAGTTTTCAACAACGTTTTCATTGTTTAAAAATGGATCAAACATTTTTTTAAAAAGTAAAACGCTAAAAACAAAGTAATTGCTGTAAAAGGATAGGCAATGTTTTGAGTTTCACATGAAATGTACAAAAATCCTTTATTACTCTATTATACTTTTTAAGATATTGCAAGAAACGCCAGAATTTTATTTACTTTTTCATTAATTGAAACTCTAAACCATTTTTTAAAAAGCTTTTCAAAGTAAATACCTTCATCCTTCAATTTATATATTTCATCTTAATTTATATCTACTTATACTAACTACTTATACTATCCAACTTATATCTACATTTAGTACCTGTAGATGATACAGTCTAGCCTGTAAATACATTAAAATCTATTATTGGTAGAGATGCTGAGGGGATTCCTTTTTTATAAAAATCAGGCTATTTAACTATCCCTTGAATATCTTATATACTGTCCCTAGAATATCTTACATAAGTGGACTTATTGCGGATAACAGCATCAGTGAGTGTTTCAATCCTTACACAGACCTCAGTTCAAAGAATCAGTCAATTGCTGTGGTAATAATAATGAAACAAGGTTAAGTAAAAACTTTAGAGAAATTCAGGAGGATTTTAGAAAATTTTAATTTCACTTTTTCGTGATTCGTATCAAGAAAATGTAATTATATTTCCTTACGCCTTCATTCCAAACAATTTTTTGAATTCAAATCCTGCATCTGTACTTGCTGATAACCTCGTTAAGAGAAAAATGAATGCACTATATTTAAATCGTTCTAAGAGAAATCATTATCAGCCTTCATTGTATCCAGGAAGACTCAGTTGGATGGGATCCATAAATCAAAGTTTTAAGTACATAAACTTTTTAGGAGTGGAAAAGTAACATTTAGAAACTATTTTATAATTAAACAGATTTGTATTACTATTTGAAGTGATATTTGATGCATATGGCAATCTGGGAGAGTAATTGCCATTGTTGATCCCTCGATTGCAAATGAAACAGTTTCCGATGCTCGTTATAATATAATTTTAATTGAATTATTCTACACTGCTTATGCATTCTTAGTGATATGAATGACCGTAATCACGACCACTTGTGAAGAAAAATTACGCTTCGACTCATCTCCACAGCCCAATACCCTCATAAAAGGTGCTTCCTATCCAATTCCATCTTACAGTAATACTATATTAATCATTTAGATGAGAGTTGTGTCTCTTGTATTGCGATCTCTCATTGACGTTCTTTTGATTCCCCCTTTCCATTGGTAAAGGAAGTTTTTTTTTTTTAATATGAAAGTACTTCCTTGCTATTCTATATATTGGGAATATACAGCAACGATTTAAAAATTTTCAATGCAGGACGGCTGTGTGTTGTATAAGAGCATAATATCAGTATTATGTTGCCTTTCGAAAAGGAAAACATCACTCCCTTGCAATGATTTGTACCTCAGTAGAAATATAAAGGCTCTTGAGTAGAAAAATTATATCATGAAAAAATAAAAACCAACAATTTCTTTTCTAAATACATCTCCATAAAGCTGATCTTGAATACATTGTATCTTTGATTCAAAATTTGGCATCTTTCAGTATGGTAGTTTTCCTTTTATAGGATATGTAACGTAAAACTTATCAGGAATAGCCAGCTTGAATAATTTAGTTCTGAAACAACTATAATGTTGTAGCATTATTAACGAAGTAAATGTGTTAAACGTGCTCTAACTTTTTTTTCTATTTTTTACATGAAATCGAAAACTTTCAAGCCTTTGGGGCAGATGCGACATAAGCATGTTTTATCATTACCTGCCGTAATGGAAATATTTCTTGTATTATATCAGAATAACTGTCGGTTCATCGAAAAAAAAAGGGGGAAAAAAGAAAATTATTGTCGCTTGAATATTTTCAATTATAGCAACAGTGTTTGAAAATGAAAAAAAAATGAAGAATTGTGCTTTTTCAAAACACTGGCTGACTAGTAACAAATGTCCCAATAAGAAGCTATATCTCAAAAACAACTGCATGTCAATCGTTGAAGCTTTGAAAATAAACCCCTCTAACAATCAAATGCCGAATATATACATTTTCCATGATAGGAATAAAACATATTTATTCAATGAGTTTGTTGTTGGTGTTCAATTTTCCTTTGGGGCGTTTTTTCCCCAGTCGCCTTGAATGAACATGAATTTACGCTTAAAAGTTAAAGGGGTAAGAAACAAGCAACAAATAACGAACTTAAGTTCATTAGAATATTTGATATTTTAATATCTAATTTCTTTATATCTAAAATCATGTCACCAACTACCAAGAATTTTTTTGACTGTAAATATATAACTTTACTGTTAGATAATTTATTCCATTCATAGTGGCACTATTATGGTTACGAAATTGTAATTCCCCATGGATTACTATGAAATAGTAGATAAACAATTTCGACTTTTTTTCGATAAATTAGTACATAAAGAAAAAATACATCTAATCGGAGCTTGACATTGCTTATAAACAAATATTTAAAGTTATCCCGCAGAAATAATGAACATAAAGCACCAACCAACATCTTATAAGAGTCGAATTCAATTTATGTAATAGGATCCTGACGATCTAATAAATATTCTGTGTCGCTCTCTCCGTCGGGTAAGAGGGCGTTAGGCCTCGTATCACCAGCATCTCCATTCATATTGAAACAGACACGCGTCCAGGATAGTAACAAATGACATGGATGCTTAGTGGTAAGTATGACAAGCAAAATGTGAGCGCGTGTAAAATATTCGACTTCCTCACGCTGCCAAGGCCGCCTTTTCTTGCCCCCCGCCAAGACCTTTTGTCAAGCGACCATCCTTTGGAAAAGTAACTGATTTTATAAATTTCCCCTAATGCGATACCAAGAGAGAAACCCCACCGAATAATTAGGAATTTGTAGGATATCAACGGACTAAGAGGCCATTAGCAAGATTCATCCTTGACTCTTTTTATTTGTTTTCAGAGACTAATTTACAACCCCCTCGGTGGTGAGAGCGAGTCCTGCCCTCCACTGAAGCAGATCTCCATAAGAAATCTTGGATGACAGTTATGTCATTTCGGACGGATGGGAAGAGCAATTATTATAAATCGATTCTGTGAAACGAGCTCCCAAGTCAGATATTTCGCTGTCTCTAGGGTTATCTATTCTTTGTCGGAAATTCTTTGATCCCAAGAAAGCTTTAAGCTTCCAATTATTACATATTATTACTTAAAGTTCACTCGATATTCAGAAATAAAATATTTTTTAAACATATCGACATAAATTATTATTCAGGTAATACCAATTTAGTTTAAAACTTATTCATCGAAAGTTAAAAACAAATAATACTAATCCGAAAATAAACGTATTTCTTAAAAATTAAATAGATATTTTTTAATAAAATGAATACTCATATATTAAATAATAGAATGTATAAAATTATCTTTCAATCTGTAACGATTTTTATTTTAAAAGGACTATATTTGAATCACACAATTTTTAAACTTCATGATTTCTGTAAATCTATAGGCGTATAACCTATCCTAAATAAGCCAAACTTATATAACCTGTTTTATGCCCAAACCATTTTCCTGAAAGATAGAAATCCGATTCCTTTCAAAAGTGTTTAAATATATTACATACAGGTAACCCACGTGAAATATTTAAACCCTCTTAACAACAGAATCACGACAGCTATAGTCTTATAAGTTACATCTAGGTACAGTAAAGTGGATAGCTATGTGCTACGTAATGAGACACTAACTATATCATAGGGCAGAAAACTCTAGCGTTAACTTCTTATCTCAAAAATAGTAAAAGACAGAAGAACACTGTAACTTACTCTTAAATTATAAAAACAAGTATCAGATAGACATTAACGCAGAGTACAAACACTCAAAAATGCATATTTGTTAGAGATTTTTCAAACTAGGACTTATGCATGTATACATGTATCTTTATTATTCAGACTTGTGTTCATTAACTACAAAGCTGAATCGACATTGCTTGAGTTTAATTGGTTGATTCAATTTTAAAAGCATGAAAACGCCGCGTGCTTTGTTATTTCATAGAAAGAAACAATGAAGTAATTCAAAGTAACAAGAAAACCAATGTTACAACCAATGTTATAACAAGAGAACCAACCGTTTTAGCATCTTTCTACATCTCTGATGTAGAAAGATGCTAAAACTGAAAGCAGTTAGTGTTTTCAGAAAATTTTTCCTATTAAAAAAACAACTTAATTGAGAGTTCACTTTCCTACTGAGAGAGGAAAATGAATAATAATTTAATTTCCCATATATTTACATTTAGACATAAGATATTAAATAAATTGGCGGCTAAATCCATTCAATGATGTAAACAGAAGTTGCTTCGGTTTCTGAATGACCATACATTGATTCTTTCTGATTACAACTCCAGAAAAGAAATTGGAAAAATTCTTCAGAATAGTTTGTAGCATTAAAGAGATAAATTAATAACTGCTACTAGGATACGAGGTGTTTGATGAAGCTATCAATTACCTGGGGGTAGAGGTCTCTCAGAGATTTCAGCACATGCTTGCTTTTTCTTTCTACCACGATGGAGAAGCTGCAAACGATAATCGTGGAAAGAATCAGTAAAACTCCGAGATACACCTGTAATAAGAGAAGCCAAATCTTTAAAGAGCTGTGATAAAATCGAACAAATGTCATGTTATTCTGTACCAGATAACTGATTAGATTGCGTTTTTCATTTAAAACCTTTGATTAAATGCTGACCATTGAAATGAATAGATCTATGTAGTGATATTTCTCTTTTCGATATTCGCTTTGTTGTTGTTGCTAATATCCATCGCCTAAATAGTCAAACCAAATTCAAAACTTCGTTTACATGAAGAAAGTCAATGAAGAGGAAGGGAGAAGAATAAATTTCTCCTTATAGAATAAAGCATTCTAGAATATGTTCAGCAGAGGCCTTTGGCAGACACTTTGGGCAAAGAGGGTAAGAAAAAAAGGAAAAAAAGTCATTTTAGGTTACCACTTGCAATGGGCGACAGGTAAGAGTTGATTTTTTTTAATCACAAGGGAGAATTAAGGACTGGTCCGGCTTATTGGCCCTATAGCAACCATGAGTAAAGGGTACCATCCAATTCTTCTTATCTGGTAATCCCTCTCAAATTCCACAGATTGCCTAATCGTGGCGGGAGGGTGTCCCTAGGTGGAATGGGTGAAGTACGCTTGGTCCTGATAGAGTCACCCAAGGCATGAAGGCCATTCCACTATTCCCAGCTAAAATTTGCAGGCGAAGGAGCTAAGACAGTCATCTACCTTTTGGTACAATTCTGTTCACTCAAAGAATCTGCAATTCCCTTCTCTTGGAACAATACATCTTCAGCTGAACTCATATACTTAAAACACTTCTTTCAGGTGAAATTCCAAAACAACATTAATGTAATGTCAAGAATCTATTTTTTCCCGATGCAAATACTTTTTCACTTGAGAAAATAGTACATTTGTACACAATAACACTTTTGATTAAAACCGGTTCTTAAAAAAATTATGTTTCAGTTTGTATAAAAGTTATTCATTTCTCAATTCGAAAGTATTCTGTAATATTATAAAAATATCCAATAGTAACACACACAAGAAAAACCGTCATGCGAAATAAAAGAATTGGAAAAATAAACAAACTTTGGAGTAAACACAAATTTGTTTCAATATAAATGTTCATAGATTAGATTATTATTTATATATGATTATATCTGGTTATTTTTTCTCTTTATTTTTGAGGGGAGAAGAGGGATGTTCCTCATATCACGAAATTTGAGTATTATTGCTAGTTCTAAACTCAATCCTCTATTTCATCTGATGTTAACATTTAAATTATCAATTTATTATCACTTTGACAATCCTTATCACTGTAAGAACTCAAGAGTAAGTATCACTTGAGAAAAGTACGCTTCCTTTTCTTTATATTACTCTCATGCATGGAGTGATTTCCAACCACCTGAGTAAGACCCTAAATTTAAAAAGTGAATGTGGAAAATAAGTTATTCACTAATGAATCGAACTGTTGAAGAGAGCTGCAGTTTACCTCAATCGCATGAACAGTAAGATGGTTTAGGATATGAATTGAACATGCGAGCTCGTTGCCTGCAACCGAAAAGGTGCTCATTGGGTTCATGGACGATTGCACTGCACGCATGATTATGCGGCACGCGTTTCTTCTAAAAATGTGCCGATAACTTAAATTGAAAGCGGATACTTTTTAATGCGGAGGACAATCCACAAATCAATGCTTGAGCAATTACCAGCCATTCCAAAATCATAGCCTGGAAGAAATTGATCTTGAACCAATAATACCCATACTATATGATGCATGAACAGCGATATTGAGCATTTGGCTTAAATAAAAATGACTTTTTCTTAGACAAACAATCCGAGTTCAATTTTTCAACAATGGAAAAAAATTCACAAAATAGTTAATGAAACAATGAAAACAATTTAAAATTTATAGACACAAGTAATATTTTTTTAAAAAAATTAATTCAATTCCTACCTCGGTCAACAAAGAAAATTTTATTTTAGTTACCTTTTATTAAATAATTATAATTAGTATAAATAATTTATCAAAAATTATTGCTTTTCGCAAGAATTGAATATGCATTTTTCACCTTCACGTGAAAAATACTGAAATGCTCGTATTTTATACATGAAGCTCTTGCCTGTTGATTTCAGTTTTCCTTACGAACTGCTAAAACTCTATTTAAAGTGTTAAAAATTAATAAAATTCAACTAAGGAATTAATACTTGAAAAAGGCTGTATTAACATCGTCATCGTAGGAATTTAAATATATAATCTATTGTCGAAAATCAGTCAGAAATTTTTTTTAAAAAAAATCATCAAAACATTTATCTGATAATAAAATTGAAAAAGTTAAAAAGGCTTTTTAATTTTTTTTAAAACGGTGTGAAATTTATTTTACATAGTTATATATCCGGAAGTTACAGCAGAGAAAAAGGAAAATTTAGATTAATTTTTAATTAATTAAAATTAACGTTCTTACCTGTAGAGTGTTAACACACATATTCATTCATTCATTTTTATTATTAATACTAATTATAATGAATTATTTTAACACAAAGAATATCAATTACATTGGTAATCATATTCCGGATAAGTGAATGTTGCAATAGCAACATTAAATATCTTGACATTATTTTTTTAAAAAAAAATCTATGAAAACTATAACATTGAAATTCATGCAATACAAAATTCATAATGATGGATGTCGGTTTACTTTGTCTCGAGAGTGCGATCCCATTGGTTGCAATTCCGGCACGGCAGCAGTAATGAAGCACAGCAACACAGCAATCATGAGGGGTAAAATGATGCCTCTAAGGTGCCGGGTGAAATGAAACAAACGCAGCGGCTCTTTCAAAGGTGTCAGTTTGTTGGGGCCATCTCTCTCTAAACAATTCTGTGCATGGCAGAACGTTATGCCCTGCAATTGAGGAACTTAACATTAATATTACCGCTGTTTCTCGCTACGAAATGATGAATATATAATAAGTTCAGAGAGTTGTATAGATTACCACTCATAAGAAATTTAAGAATATTTAACTAAATTCTTTAGCATTTAATTTTACAGGATTGTTGTTTATAAACTAATTATAATTTGATTTAATTTATAGTTATTTTAGTAAAGTTTCTATTAACGTTTTATTCCATTCTGTTAAAATTTTGTTCTTTTTTAAAATCTTGTCGTAAAAGAGCACATGATGAACCTCATGAACAGAGGACAAGTACTTGACAATCTTTGCATTGATTGTCACGTGGCTGAAGTAATGTGACAATCGATACAGCGCTTATGACAAGCATTAGACATAAATGTCAACAGATTTTAAAAAGTGGAATGCGTACAACCTATGAAAACGTCTTAAAAATCTAAATAAATATTTTAATGATGTAGTAATTAAGCAGCTTTAGATTTCTGTATTAAAGTTTTTAATTCAGGAAAGTATTCATTCTTTCTGGATAGTGAAAAAGTACTTAACAAACATAAGGCATGCCTAACTACTTGCTAAAATACATAGTATAGAAAAAATATCATGTTCATCAAAAAAATCGCATTGGAGATTTTGATGAATCTACATTTTAAACCTTTTTGATTTCAAAAAAACTAATTTTTGGAAAATGTTCATCTATCTCTTTACCCGTGACAAAGATAATTCAAAAACGCTTTTAGATAGATGATTAAAATTTGGAATTCTATCTTTACACTAAATGTGCTGATTCTTATCAAAATTTAAGCAAAATCTACTCAGAAGAAGTTCGTTTGTCTTGCTGTTACATTTATATTAACAATTTCACTATAAAACAGAGAGCTAGATAGATGAAATTCGTTATATAGATTTGATGTTTATAATATAGATACATAAAATTTTGAAGCGAATCTAATAAAGAATTGACCGTCTCTCAGTCTGTACTTTCAAAAATATGTAAACGCGATAACATAAAAACACAATCACTTAAGCATGTCAAAAAATTTTATGGGATTTTCTGACTGCAAGTGCAGTTTTGCATCAAACATTTTTTTTTCAAACGGGTATGAAAACACGTTTTAGACATAAATTCGATTTTCGGATATTATTAATCAAATGCTAGAAATTAATCACCAAAACTCTCGCCAAGAATGACAATAGATTCAGTAAAAATACTGAATTCTCGCTAAGGGTTAATATTTTGTAAATATTATATGCGAATGCCATTTACGACGTTCTCTGACATAACATTTGTTAGAGAATAAGCAAGGAAGTTTGGGAAGAACACTCTCTCTGGTTAGTGCACTACATTTAACAGTTATTAAACCGACCATAATCTCTACTGCATAACAAAGGCTGCATAATTTTCAGAATCTGAATAAAAAAAATTGAAATTACTTTTGACAATCGAATTTTAATTTAGGTTTAAAGGAAAATTCGGAAAACCAAGACGGTGTCAATTAACAATGAGATCCTATATTTCGTCAAGTGTATTTTATAATCCATTCCAGATGCGAAAGATAAATACATCCCCAAACCACAGCTTAATGTATCGTCCTACTGTATTATCATATACAATTACGTTTGTGCCTTATCTTCTAATATAAAGAGCACAATTTCATAAAAAAGCAAATAATAATAAAATTACATAAAAATATAAAATTTAAAAAGCAAATTAAATGTTAAATTTATTCCCCATATCAATGTTATAAAAATTTTCTTATTTTATTAAGATAAGAAGATGCGATGATAATACTTCCAGTTTCGAATTTACATTTAAGTGTTTTCGTTTCCTCCCCCTACTTAGAATCTGCACAAGCCCCACTATGTATACGATCAAAATTCTGTTCCAACCACCCACGAAGAACCATGACTTTGCAAAATTTGGGAAAACTTCACGGTACATTAATCTCAGCAGCGAAGCGCCCCAACAAAGAGGCCTTCGGTTTACAGAATTCGCCAAAACAAAGAGAACCCGTCCGGAAAGAAAAAAGGGGGCAAGGAAGGCAGCTTCTAAATCCTTCTTTAAACTCCCTGTGGCAGAATAATTAATCCTTTCGTGCAGAAGATCTTTTTTTCTGGGTTGGCGAAGAAGACGGAACTTCAAACATTGACTCCGAGAAAGGATCTGTCCATTTTTCACTTTTGCGACTGCTATCGGGGGAAATCAATATGTCTACAGCCGTTAAAGTGTGGCAGTGGATTTAACATTCAAATCCCATTTTTTTTTATCAACAGAAGCCGAAAAAAACTTTAAAAACATGTTCAAGATTTAGCGTACTTTAAAAGCCTTTCTTTGCATAAAGTTTATTATTTTTCTTTTTACTATCACTTCGGTCAAGCACCGAAATAATGAGACAGTCCTGACAGTAAACATGAAAAAAGAATGCACAATTTTTACTTTCTCATAAATGAAATATAGAGAAAATATAATAATGGAAATTCAGATTTTGATGAATTTCAACTTTTTAGATCGCCACGAATCCGAAGAAACACATTTTTGGAAAAATATCAATCTGTCTGTCTGCTGGCGATTTCAAACTTCTAACTCAACAATGCTTTAAACTAGAAGGATGAAATTTGTACAAGCTCAAAATCAAATGTGTGAATATCTGTCGGATTTCAAGAATAATTCATTGGAAATATGTCTAGATGGCTGTTTGAATAATAACTACAAAACGAAGAGAACGCGATAGATACAATTCGGTGCACTAATTTAACATTTATAGAGTAGACACTCTTCAAATCGTAATCAAAATCCAATTAAGATTTAACCGTTTGTCAATCTGTACTTTCAGAATCGTGTACACATCTTAACTTAAAAACACAACGACTTAATTGTATCAAATTTTGCACGTGATTTTTCAATTTCAAATGTAGTTTTACATCAATTTTTTATCGATTGGGAAGCCCACTTCTAGAACATATATTCAACATTTGGATATTTTTATCTGCTTGTCAAGGATTTCAATACTCACCAAGGATTACAGTGTCGCGAGGGAAGGTCGCGGTACGAACTTTCAATGCTAGAACCGGTAGCCGAGTAACATGACCACTATGTCAAAAAGTCGACTTCGGTATCGTAGATGTTGTCTGGCTTATAAGGCTAGAGCCAAAACAGTATAAATTCTGTAAAAATGTCAAATTTACGCCAAAGATTAATATTTTGTAATTATTGTACTCAATCCCATGCAAGGTGTTCACTGGAATAATATATTTATAAGAGAATGTTTGAGAATGTTTTGAGGAGACCTCTCCCTTCGGTTTTAAACAAATTTATAACGAATGTGTAAATGCAGTCTTCAAAACTGTGTAGATAAAAAAAAGACTGAAATTTATAGCATTACTTTGTATGCAAAGATTTTCGAGATTTTTTCATGCACAATGTTGAAAACTTCTGACTATTAAAATCGTGTAAAAAATTGTTACTCACATTTGGGAAATTTGACGTCTCATATTTTTTTCAGTTCAAAATTAAAGCCTCCAGTTTTGGAATTACGTACCACTATATGCCTACTTTTAGAAAGTAAGCCACAGATCGCGTGATTCAACCCGTGTTTAGCTCTATTTTATCTGCGTTTATTTAAAAATGTAAAAAACTTTTTTGTGCCTAACAGTTTTATATTTAATATAGGTCGGAATGGCCTGGTTGGTAGAGCGTTGGACTCATACTCCTTCGGTTACGAGTTCGAAATTCACCGGAATAAAGACTTGCCGAATGTATGGCGATTAGCGCTCGTTAAATCTGTTCGTGGTCGCAAAGTCCTCCATGTCGAGAGTAATATCACTGGGGGTACAGGGTCAGAGGTGATAGTGCTTTGCTCCAGGTCTAAATTACGATCTGAGATGAATGAAGGAATCTGCATGAATGTAGTCCGTCCCCTAAAAAGGGTTGTAACGTCTGAGTAGCTAAGTCGCACTCTTGGCCCTAGATGGCGCTACTTGTAAAACAAAGAGACGCATTTCTTAGGCTTAAAATCTGCTGATCGTATCAGCGGAGGCTTTACTCCGGCAAGTGACATTAGTCACAACACACATTTAATATTTTAAGAGATTTCAGAAAAATTAATCCTTTGTAATAATTAAACAAACCTGCAGTCTCTTCAAAAGTGTTTAGAAATCAGTAGATAATGTGAATAAAATTTGGTTTCTGATTTCAGGAAAACTCAGTAAAAAAAAACTCCATTATATCATTTTTTTACCAATTGGGAAATTTTGATTTTCGTAGCCACCATTCCATTATGTTATAATCCACTAAAAAAGGGGATTGACCATCCAATGTCCTTATTTTCAAAAAAAATTAACTCATTATTTACAAAAGTTGGACTGTTTTGGAGAGGCTGAGGAACGAGAAAGAAAAACCATGAATAATCCCAACAATTCTATTTGAGCTGATTTTACTTTAAAAAGTTTTTTATTCGTCTAGACTAAAGAAATTGAACTTAATGGTTCCTCATACGTCTTTTTTTACGGTTTAGAAAGAGAGAAACGATATTTATTCAATTCCTTTCTAAAGAATAATGGTTTGATTTACAGTAAAAATGGTCTTACATTGATAGAGATGTATATACACAGAATAGCGTGAACGAGCAAAGGCTGTTTGTGGACCCCTCAAATAAAAAAAAAGGGATAAAAGCTGTGTTTTTGCATAATGGTAACGTTGATTCTTCAGCGCCATTTGACATTTTGCAAATTTGTAAGAATGTTAGGAGAATTTACCTTCGATTTTTACCAAACTGAAATATAAAAATAGTGAATGGATGTTAGGCAGTGAGCTAAAAGGACTTTCCACTCTTCTTAAACAATAAGTAGGATATGACAAATAATTTTTGAAATCAGTAAGTCAAGTTTTAGCGTCAGTTGTTTCAGTAGCGCCGTCTAGGGGCAAGAGTATATCTTAGCTAATCATGCGTCAAACCTTTTTCATGGAGCTTTCATTCATACATTTAATCCCCAGTTCATAATTTAGACCTGAATAAAAAAAGGCCCATCTCTGATCCTGTACCCTTAGTGGTATTGCCCTGACTTGGAGGACTGTGTGGCTAATACAGATTTATACTTGCACCTGCCACGATACACATGGAGGACTTGATAAAAAGGGAATGGTCACATAGGAAAGCGTTACAAATTGGAAACAAATTCACAGTAAAGGAAAAAAGCTAGGTTAATCCTAACCATTTAATTTGTTTTAGTTATATTAACGTCCCGTTATAAAGCAACATTAGGCCACTGTTACAGCACAACTGACAACTGCACAATTACGAGATTGGGACAGATCTCGTAACTGAACAGTGGTCAGATGACGATGACGACACCTGAGCTGGAAATCCCCTCTCCACACCACACCATTGGGAGGACGTTTAGCTCTGGCGTATTGAATGTACAACAGAACCTCTTTACACGGCGGTTCGTACCATCAAGCCACCGCCACCCTTGATTCCAGCCAAACCTTCTTGCCTCCGCTTCACATTAAGCTCAGCTTAATCAAACACTTTATTAAGGTTCAGTCAAAAGATGAATCGTGCTTCACATATGTTGAAAAGTTTCCACCATAGTTGGAAACAAAAGCAATTCCAGATGTTTTCGTCTATTCAAATATTTTAAACCGTTTTAAACGTTTTGAAGTAAAATGGAAATAAGTGAAAAGCTTTAAGAGCTTTAAAGAATCACAGCTTTAAAAGTATCTTCGAAAACATGTAAACTAAATTCAAAGATTTAGGTTTTTTGATCAGTTTGAAAGCGCATCTCTTAAATTCTGATTTCAGACACTTTTTCAGAGAATTTCAATGCGTTCAATGAAGTGCCGAGAGAAAGATTTCGCTTATATGCCAAAGAGAGGGAGCGTATTTACCACCATCTTATGTTTCGCTTATATAAGTTGGTGGACTGTTGTTGGATGCGGCACAGAGAAGACGCAAGAGGCGAAGTTTTGAAAGATGCTTTCTGAAGAACAGGATGGGATAAAATTTAAGAATTTCATGAAATTTTGTAGGATAGTAAGTTCTCTTATTATTATCATTTAACAAATCATTACCAATAGTCTCATAAATAATAAATTTATAAAAAAATATTGAAATATTTAGAAAATAAGATAAGTGTTTGACATAATGCTTTTCCCTCCTTTATTCTCCATTTTGTAAAAAAAAAATCTTTGCGAAACTGATAAAAGGGAACACCATATTTGAAGCACACCAAAGAATAAAAATATAAATCATTACATTCAAAACATTGTTTTACGACTCCACTTTTGAAAACCTAGGTAATTATTTTGTTCATATTTTATGAAAAATTTCAGTTTTAGTTTTTTTCCGTCGGTACATAATCTCTATAACAACACAATAAATATGTATGTATGTGATGCAATAGGAGTGGTCTATTAAAAATTATAAACAAAATATACAGAAAATTTGCAAAAACCATGCCTATAATGCATATTTAATGTCATGGCGTTTCATAGAATCATGAGCATGAAGATTTAACTGAAATTAAATGCAATTAATATATTTAAAAAGCGATTATTAATCCAGTAAAAACCAGCAAGGTTATCAAGTGTTACCGTTTCGATCTTTGTTAAAACATTCCAACCATGCACTGACTTGCCTTCAGCGATTCCATTTAGTGTAACCCTGGTGACATAGGATCAGTTTTTGAAAGAATAAAACTGTTCGGTTTTTGAATCGTTGTGGGGTCGGGAGAATTTCGATCAAATAAAAAGTTGGCATTCGAATTTGTTTTGATTTTAAGTAAGATTAGGGTTCAGTTATAAAAAAGTATGAAATGAACCAGCTTAAACTTATGGTAATTTTGTACCATCAACGTAAAAACAATTATGAAATGAACTGAAATTGAAAAACAAAATAATGCAATGGTGATATGCGTACTGGACATTTTTTTAAAAATTTGAAAGTACTAAAATAGGAGATTGAATTAGATCAAATAATTAAATAAATTGTCTCACTTTCAAAGACAAAATTACTATACCATCCTATTATAATTTGGTTTCTTTTGCACTTCGCCCTAAAAGTAAAACTAAAAATTTGTATGGAAAGAAATTTAACATTTATAATAGTAGCAACAATTGGATGGCTCAATTGATTAACCAAAAAACGTTTCCCGTCCCAAATTCTGCCATATATTTCATAACAGTGTCATTTTACTAATTTCTTGCGTGCTTTGAATTAGGCGAGAACGCTTCCATAGCATTAGTAAAAATGGAAATCTGATCCCAGGCGATTTTTCGGCGATTAATGCCTAGAGTGTAGTTGATAGTTGGATCATTTCCCCCAAAACTATTGAAATCAAGATTTGACATAATACTCACAAAATTACGAAAGTTCATACATTAGGTTGGGGAAAAAGAAATCCATTATTGTTTTACAACCATCAAACGAGAAAATAATGGATTTCTTTTTCCATTATTTTCAAAAATTACATAGGGAAAAAAATGGAAAATAATGGAAAGAAATCCATTATTTTCATGGTAGATGGCTGTAAAATAATAATGGATTTCTTTTTCTCCAACCTAATATTTAAATCATAGCGGTTTTGAGCTAATTCAATTACATGCTTAAGAAACTACAGGCTGATACTGTCAGTCTGTCGAAACATCCGATTTAAAATTTGATAGTCTTTACCTTATATGATAATCTATATACCAAATTTTGTGCACTTAACTCCCTTCGTTTTGTCATTATTATGACTTATATTCGGTTAATGCGAGAGAAAGACTTCCTCTGACTGGATTTCGCTCGGTGATAAAAGTTTACAAATGCGATACAAAGATAATTAATAATTCATGATAATTCCGTCCATCTGAGAGCAATATAATTTCTAAAATGTGTTCCCGTTTCTTTTTTGTGCTAAGAGAGATTTTGAATGTGTCTATTTGTCAAGATTTCCAATTCTAATTTTTGAATCATTGCATACTTTCTTTTTTGCAGGCTTAATATCCAAGAAAGTAGACTTTTAAATTTTAAAGCAGTCTAACTAGCTCAAATAACTTCAAAATATGGTCCTAGCTTATATGGTAACAATGCACCTTAAACGATTTTTATTTTCCTTTTCGGAATAAAATTCTAAACTGCATACTAAGGAAATAGATCTAAATTTGACAATTGGGAACACTTTAGTTGTTAAACCAGAATATAAAACTTATTGATTTTATACTTTTTGTTCCGTAATTAGAGAATTCACCTGTACTTCCACAGCCAGATAAACATTCACGGAATGTATTTCTTTCAAAATTGGATGGGTTACGCATAAATTGGGCGTAAATTTTTTTACCAAATTTCATCTGTCTTTGTTCAGAGTGCTTTAGAACTATACGTAGAATCTATTACATATTCCCAGATATAATTCCAAAAATGGGTTTTACAAACTCTGTGAAATTTTAAACATGGCGATTTATCAAAACTACGAATTCAAATTTTTTGATTATTATACCTTTTCTATACTTTGTACACGAGAAAAATTATATAACCTACGTTTGAGCGAATATTAGTTTCTTTTAATGGTTTTATATTCAAAAGATTAAAAAACTTCAGTTCAGCTAACATGCAAGAAATCTACATCCTAGTGCCGAATGGAATTTTTTTAAAATAATTGAAACCTACTTTTATGGGCCCTTAAGAAATATATATTTTTTGCAATGACAGTGTTATCTACCACTAATAATGGATAACAACTAATTGAGACGAAATAAAGCAAGAGAGCTGCATCAAATAAAATAAACATCCAGACAGCCCAAATTAATCAGAATAGTTTCACTTTTTATTCCGACCCCAATAAATGGCATTTAAATGAACTCATATGTCTTCGTTTACAAAAGAATACCCTAGACTGTTCCCCATCTCTAAGTAAATAATTCATTTTAAGTCCTTTAAAACAAGATGGCGGAATTAAATTATAAAAATTTGCTTCTAAAGCATTTTAAAGACTGCTAGCTTTCTGGTGCTAAAAGAATGCGAATCATTGCTATATATCGTTTTATAGAAAATAATCACAGCTCAGCTTAATTATTCTTTTATTTTGTGAGTTCTATTCTATGAAAGCTCATGTTACCATTATTCTTAAGGTAACAGTGTATCATGTGAACTAAAGCAGTTAAAATTTTTGAATTCTCTGCTCTGGCATCATTTGCATGCTCCTAGATTTTATATTATTCATTACACTCGTATAGAAAGAGAAAATAATGTAATGTAATAGTCGAAAATTTGACGAATCTTGACATTTTAACTTCCTTAAGTCCAAAAAGCGCATTTTTGAAATTTTATCTGAATGGTTGTCTAACTCTCAACACAAAAACTCAAAGAAGAGCCATATTGATGAGTCTTTGCGCATGGAAACGCCAAAGTTCTATTCTTTATCCAACTTTCAATGAAATTCATTTACATGAAGACTATATGTAAGTCAGTCCAATTACAGATGAATATGACATTACAAAACGTGAAGAACTAAATAGATAAGACTTAGGAATCGGGTTTTCAAAGTAAAATATAGCACATTAATAAATTTAGGACCAAACCTTCTAAAGGTTAGCCTTTGTCAGTCTATATTCCTGAATGAACGTAAATTCGATAATTCAAAAAACATAGTAACTTAAGGAAATGAAATCTGTTTCACAGTTATAGCACTTAAAGCGTTTTGTCGAATTTTGGAGCAAATTTCTCAAAGGTTAATTGTTTTGTCACTCTATATTCAATCATACAAGTAAACGCAATAACTGGAGAAAAATTAAGTTAATAAGAACTTGAAAGTTTAAATAAATGAAATTCCGTATGCTCTCTTGGAATACAACTGCAGTTGTATGTCAAAGTTTAGTTTTCATAGCTTAAAAAAAGGTACCCAAAATTATATATTACTACTGATACTTGTATATTGTTACTGATTGCTCCAAAAATGTTTGGTTCTTTTGAAAGTTCACAAGTTTCTTTTGAAATTCTAGATTCACGCCGAAAAACGGTCTTTCGTAATAATTATTCTACAATGCCTCGCAATTAATACACTAATCTTGTTTTTCTTTCATTTACCACGATTTCGTATATCTCTATTTTAAATTACACAATCCTTATATGTACAAATAAAAAATCCTAGCACTCGTCACGGTCATGATCTAGGCCATATTAGACAATTATAATACAAAAATGATTGAGAGGGTAAAGTTTCTAAAAGAAAGATGTGAAAATTTCAGAGACAGCATTCTCAATACTTGTTTTCTATATTTAAATTCAAAACTTTTCCAATCATTGAAACTCTTGTAATATTTTGATTCCTGCAGGCTTGCTTTCTGTTGATAAAAGAATACTTAAACTATTGCGGCACAGATCTGAGACACGATGCATTTAACAATTTATTTCTTTTACAACGACGTCTGAAAATTCATTCTATTTCTTATTTCTTGCGTCGGGTTTGGAAGGCCTTCGGGGAGACACAATTCACAATTAACGCTCGAGAAAAAGCCAAGGATCGTGAAATGATGTTCTTCTTTCTTAGCCTTTACGGTCGGTGGAGCTTCTAATGTGATGATTGATGAAACACGCTGCTGTCTCCAACAGACTTCGTCGCTCATTTTTAGGGCCCATACAAGACAAAACATCGAAAGAATGGAGCATGATCGTGTTGAAAAAAAATTGTCGAAAAATATATAGAAACATTGTTAGACTTAAGCTCTATTCCCACAGCAAGGAAAAAAGAAAATCCTTCGACTCTGTGTCACCATTATTATTGTTACTTATTTATTTTTAACTAACCCCCTTTGAAGATCAGCTGGAAACTTTGGTTAGATTTCATTTCCATTAAATTGTTTAAGCATATTATCATGTACATTTTTAACAGATAAAAATCAGTTATTTTAATAGTCTTATATATGTTCTGAGAAATTGAGTTCATGAAATTTCTTAATGAAGACCAACTCCATAAAATCATAATTCTCTAAACACGCAATTATTTGTTTCCTGTCTTTTTTTCATTCCATGATTGCGTAATTTCTTTTTTTATTATTTTTATAAAATACAGAACTATTAAATAATATGTTTCTTCATTAGCTTAAAACAAAAGAAAATCTCTTGATAGAATGTTGAATGAAACGATAAAAATTCTAGAAACTTCAAATAAATAATATAATTTAGTATTGGAAATTAGACAAAAAAGGCCAAAAATAGAAAGAATTTGTATGATTTTTAAATTCACATAATTAAAAGGGATAATTTTCCAATTCTGCAACAATGCAAAGCTTATTTTGGAGCAATAATATTTTTGAAAGCTATCGTGGAAAACATCAAAATCCAGCTAAAGTCTTGGTTAAATTTTTAAGCAAATAGCTCTGGCCTGCATTTTCCCATCCTCCAAAGTATATACATATATATATGACAAAATTTGTAGATATGGATTAAACAGTCTGGCTAATAGCTGTAGAACACTAACACATGCAATCTCCATTATTATTAGTAGATATAAAAGATAACTGTTAACCGTGAACTTCCAAGATTTACTTTTTCTTTTATAGTCTTGGAAAAAAAAATTTTCTCGTGTGCGAAATATTCAGTAAGTTATATTTCTATATTTGGATAACATTAAATGTTTCAAGCCCTTTTTTATTAAAAAAAACATTTTTTTAATCACTTTACTTTGTCAGTCGATCATTTGAGAGCACGATAAAAAAACACGTTTTTTTCCCTGGTGGCTAATGATAACACCATATTTCAATCTTTAAACTAAAAGAATGGCATTTGGGTTATTAAAAGACTTACAAAATTATAGACATATAGAAGCATCAGGATGGATTTGTCGGAGCGAAACATCTGAATCTTTTTCTTGAAACAAAGCTGTTTTTTAGATTTTTCCTTGACGTGAAATTGATCAACTGTAAAAATTGGTTCCGAATTTTTTCTGTCTCTGACTTACAATGAAGAGCAGCATTGCAAATAAGCACTTATTAAACGGTAGCATAGTTGTTTATTTAATATTTCAAAGTTGTATATGATATTCTTCTGCCAAAAGATTACTACTTAGCTTAATTTTTTTAAAAATTACTTATTCATAATTCCATATTTTTTAAAGTATATAGTGATTAGTAGTATTATCATTTGACATAAATAATAAGTAATTTTAACAATATAGAAATTATTTTATTATTACCTTTTCCAGATTAGTATCTAATTTTTCCACTAATTCATCTAAAGGAATGCAGTGCCACTCCTGAAAATAAAAACATTTTTACTAAAGTAAAACATGATTTCAAACTTGTAAGATATAAAAACATAACTGCGAATAAAATAATACTAAGAAAATTAGAGCAAGTACCAAACAAGCTGAAGAAAATGAGGTTTTGGTTTTGAAATGTGAAAGGAAATATTTAGGTGAATTAATTGAGAATGTATGTAATCATAGGGAAGTTGTAATTGTTTTTGATAATCACAGTTATGTTCTAACTTAAAGTAATTTCTCTTTAATGCATTTACAGTAGTGCTAATTAAACATTTCAGAAATAAAAATATTTTAAATTAGGGTGGAGGAGATAATAGATAAGGTGAACTCCTTTAAAACTAAAAGGAAGACTTTTTATTCCATATCGACATAAGGAACTGATACTGAAAATTATGACCAATATTGGTTCTTATACAGGCACAAATTCGCGGTTACAATTATGTATGGGTATTTACATACGAAAAAAGTTCCTGTTGGAACGCTGGTGGATAGTAATTAAGATTTTAATCCAAGATCGCTGGTAAATTTGAATTGGAAATCTCCACAAATTGCTTGTAAAATACTTGTTTTTATCTTCATTTTTTAGAGATCTCAATTACGCTATGTTCATATTTCACTATTTCCTTAAAGCTCAAAAATTACATTTGATGATTAATGAAATTGTTTTATCGAACCAGGATCTAGCACCAAAAGCCTCCGTAGGAACTTTGAACTAAAAATGGTTTTTAAAAAGTGTCCAATTATTGCAGAAGAGCTTCTGAAAAGGAGGATAAGAATCAATTTTATCCTATTTTCAAAAAAGAAAACCTTCTGTTATTATCTATTCATCTTGGAAGAAGCGAAAAATTGTTTCTGTGAAAGCAATAAAGTAGAAGATACTACTTTTAACTGTCACGTCAATATCTGTGTTCAATGGAATATCATCCGATGTCACCTGTAAAAATCTTCTCACGATTCTTTCAACATAATTTTGATACATTTATCTAGTTATTGTTATGAATTCTTTCTCAAATCAGTCCTGAAAAGTCTTGAATATTTTCTAGTCAAGGAAAATGTTTTTTTGTTTCCAATTTTTAGTAAATATTCGTATATGTTGAATTAGATGCTTTCGAAATCACTTAAAAGATCGGTTCAGTTAGCAAAAGATACATGCTCTCTCATTAATAAATCCTCATATTAAAATCTCGTGGATCAAAGGATAAGTAAATTATGATGTAAATGAAGCGGCGGATGAACCAGCCAAAGTAGCAGCTAGTGCTAATCAAGATAGGTATGTAATGAAGCTTCCAAGATGTCATGCGAAGAGCATCCACCAAGCCGAGAGGATGACAAAGTGGCAAAAGGAATGGGAAGAAGTCGAAACAGGCCTGTCCACATTTAAGATAATACAGAACGTTTCTCTCTACGCGGCCAACTGGAACAGATCGGATCGATGTCCTTTTCTTCACTGGACACGACCCATTCCAGACATACCAACACAGATTCCATGGGACTAACTCTCCTTGATGAAACTATGGGGAGATAGGATCTCCAATTCTCCATGCCATCGAGTTCTTACTGACTCTTTCATACACATGAGAATACACAAGAAAAGAGACTCGAGGAAGAAGGGAACACGGGAGTTTCGTCAAATTCCTTTTCACGCGGCAAAATCCCCTCAGTAATAAATCGTATTCATAAATATCATGAAATTTTCAAGACTACACAATAACAGATCAAAATCCGACTTGTGAAATCAATTAAATTATTCATTCAAAAGTGCTCAAAATTCCGTATAATTTCTGTTCTTTCGAAGGAAATCAAAACAAAGTACCCAGGTGAACGCTACAGAACTCTGACTCTACAATGTTTTCTTAAACATACAGATGTTCACAATAAAATTTATCAATTTTTTTTCTTTTTTCGTTTAATTTAAACATTTAAAATGTAATAATATCGTTTCCCTGTAAGTTTAACCCATAGTCACCATTTGTTTAAGTGTTCTTTTCTCTTCCATTTAGCTATTACTTCCCGAAAAAATTGAATACAGTCGAGCAGGATGTGACCCGATGGGATTCTCCGGATATCCCTGGTGGGTTTGCTATTTCTTTTTTTAATATTTTTTTTCTTTTTCATTTTTCTTTCTTTTTTCATCTTATGCTCTTCCAATTGGATAGATAACTTAATGTTATAAATCTAGGGCCCTCGATGGCGTCATGTTATATAATAAAAATAGGTCCGGTGTGAATTTTCTGCAGAATTTATTTAGAATCCGTACATC
Organism: Argiope argentata; assembly: GCA_026289955.1. NCBI lineage: Eukaryota > Metazoa > Arthropoda > Arachnida > Araneae > Araneidae > Argiope > Argiope argentata. The sequence goes on along the minus strand of JAOUZG010050330.1, from coordinate 514,034 downwards.
TTCTAAAGAGTTAACTTTGTCACATATCTTGAATTTCTCGATCACCGAACAGAAATATAGAAAAAGTGATCAAAAGTATCCGGATTATTTCGGATTTATGTATTATTTAAATTTCTGAAGATAGCCTGGACAAACATTTTTGAATTTATACCATGCAAACACAAACTTGGACCCTTGTTCTACCATGAAAATTCGATTACCAGAGCATTTGATCACGAACTATCAGAAGTAAAGAAAGATTGATTTTGGTTCCTCGTTTCTCAAAACGCCTATAATGTTTCGGAACTTTCTTCAGCGGTTTTATTTGTTGCATACAAAGTTGATATTTACAAAAATATGTATATTCGAGAAAATATAATGTTTTTGTTAAAAAAAAAGAATTTTCCAAATTGTTTTTATTGTTAAAATGTTCCTTCTCTGCCAAAAATGTAAAACTTAGCTTTTTTTTCTTTAAAAACTTTATATATTAAATTAAAATTTTAAGAAAATTCCTTAAATATTCAAACAATTAAATTTTATTTAAGCAAGCGTGAAATGTGGCATATTTTTCTTTTCAGATTCGTGAAGATAATAAAATTTCAATTTTTCGCCTACGGATTTTTGTTGACGCCACAAACCTCATTTCCAATATAAAATCATGACTTTTCATGGTAAAAAATCCTGGCACTGAACAAACTTTCATTTACTTTCGAAGAAAAAGTTAAACAACGAGAGAGATTCCATAAAATAATACATCTCAAACTCAATTCGAATAATTGTACTGAATACTATGAAAACTTGGAAACACATTAAATACTTGCATATAAATTAAGTAGCATTAATTGCAATAAATAAGTTATTGTTAACAATTTTAAAAAATCATTCTGTTATTCATTAATGTTTGCTCGAACATTAATATCTAACATCATGCAACTGAATGTTGTTGTTCTCGTGAGCCTCTTTACATCTGAAGGAGGGGTGCAGTAGCTTCATGATTACCCGAGGGTAGAAGTCTTTCTAGATCACACACACCACAAACCCTATGTACGGAATATATTTATGTTACTTAATTCAAAATATAATTACAAACTTCCAGATACCGTTATGTTCTGATTATTCTGTAAATTATTAATACGATGTGGAGTCATCTTTTCCTGCAATGAATAATCTTACTCAAGAGTAAGATTATCCACAGCTTTTTAAATCTTTCTCAATTTTAAATGTTCAAGAGTTAGACAAACCTTTTGTTTCGTCTTTGGAGAATACCAGTTGCTAATATCTGATACGCAGCTGGTGAAGATAGGGAGTCAATATGAAAGGATTTCGGAACAAAAATTAAACTATCGACAAGCTCATTCGAGTTTCACATGTGTTAGCTCCTGGTTTACAATCATTATCAGCTGATTTCCAAAGAAGAAACCCTATACGTGTTAAATAAACACTCCTTCATAACAGAAAATGCCAGAATGTTAAATGCAAGTTAAATGTACATATATTCCTCGTAGATCAGGACAGATTCCTCGACAAATCTGTTATGGAAACAAGCCTTGGAATCCATCTACGAACATGAGGTCATTGTTTCTTACCACAGAGTAAAAGTTAAAACGTGAAAGCATATTATGATGCCTTAACCCTTTTTAAGGCTGTGGTAATTATCTTACCACCACCTTCAAATATTTTGAAAATATTGTAGCTCCAAAACTTACTAGAAATGGGCAAAAGTATCATGTTCAACATCAATGTTACTTTGTGTTCAGTTCCTTGTTATGTTGTTTCACCAAAACAATTTGAAATGATGCATTTGGTAATTTACATTCTATCTCGTTTTTCTACCACTTATTCCATGTGTAATTAATAAATTTTAAATTGTGAAATAACTAATAATAGTTTTATAAAAATAATATTTACTTGTGAAATTATTTATATTTCATATTTTTCTATTGAATAAGTTAGTAAAATGTCATTGCTAGTTTGGGACGGTGAAAAATATGTAGTTTACACCCCTGTAATAAACTACAAACACAACAACAAAATTTTAACAAAAAAACTTTTTTTGGTCATAAATGAGCTTCTTTTTTCCAAATATAAAGTAAAATGAAAATTTTGAAAGAAAACAGCTTGTGCCCGTTAAAGGGTTAATGCCGATAAAGTTATTGACTTTAAACTTCTAAAGGCTGTCGCCAGATGCTATCAGCATGAATATTCTATTGTGAGGCAATCATTTAAACTTCTATTTTCATTGAACAACTTCTACTTTCAGTAACTAAAGGTCGTGGTGAAATGAAAATTTCAATTCCAGTCTGTTTTAAGCACTGAATGACTTAATGAAATTTTCACTGAAGTTTCCACCTTCCCCGTAAAAGTTTCATCCAATTCAAGTTATCTGATCTGAAATATTCGAAATATATTAGGCACTTCAATAGGGATATAATATAGAAATTCTTGAACAGTGTTTTTTTTTCTGCGTTCTAGATATCATGATCTAAGAAAATATACAGAATCATAAGAATCGTTTTAAAATAGGTAGACTTTTTAATATAAACATTTCTGAAGTCATAATTGTTTTCCTAATTTATAACCAATTCTCCGTGTTAGTAGCATCCTGAAAAAACTAAGAGAATTTATTTCAAAGAAAATAACTGGTTTATCAGTCTCTTCACTAGATTTTATCTGGCAAAAAAGCAAACTGTTCTTTTATCAATGCATTTTGAATACTGATGGGCAAGCAGCATAGTCAAGTTTGCTTTATATGAAGAAAAGGGAGCTAATTCCACCTCAACTTACCGTTTCATAAAAGAGGCGGGCCACTTCTACGGTTTCTTAATGGCCGCTTCAAATCGTTGAGATCGAGCAAGTGATTATTTGCACAAAGCTCTTCGTGAAGCGCCGCTGTAAGAAATTTATGCTGACTTGGAGATGTACTGGGACATGGAAGGGCTCAAGAACTGATTTAAAGCGAGGGATTTTACAAATACTTGGCAGAAGCTCAAAAATGCAAAAGGATGTTACAACTTTGCAATTTCACTTAAGCACACGCTACTACTTCTCCCATAATCACCGCAAAATAATCCCTTAAAATAAAATGCAGAGGAATGTCAAGAGATGAAAATTTGTGTTGGATAAACAGTTTTATAGTAATAAAATACTGTTTTCTCGATAAAAATCAGATTATAAGGAAATTTTGTGAACAGTTAAGAATAGTTGTAGCTTAATTAAAACTTTTCAATTAATTATACTACTTTTTATTTCAATTTGATAGCAATTGCTTGTCGTTCGTTTTCATAATTAGAAAAGTTATAAAAACTCGGAAAACATTACTGATAAATTGAATCCTGATGAACCTTACTCATTTATAATTGGATCTTTAACTTTTCCCAATCGAGGAAAAAAATTATCATTGATTGATAAAAACAATTGTGATAGTTTGTATAGAGGAATATCGATAATTTTATTATGGGATAACGGACACTTACGCTTTTCTTTTTTTTTTCTTGATTAAAAACTTCTAGTTTCATTATGATTTCGTGATTGTTTTTACAAGAGGCCCTTTTCTTTTAGGCATTTTTGTTGTTGTTACTAATGGCACTTTCCAAGGACAAGCTCGCTGACGCAGTCAGGGATTTTAAGCTGAGAACGCGTCTCTTCTCTTAAGCAGCTCCAGCTATGGCTAGAGTAAGTCTTAGTTATCATACCTGACATTCGTTTGCACATCCCCTTCTACAGTGGGGGGGGAGAGCACATTGGCACATCTCACTGACAGAACAGACGAACACCCGTGGTCGAAATGAGACTCCAAACCAGGACGCCCAGATCACAGGAAAGGGGCGCTACCCCTGTGCTAGGACGTCGGCAGGTATTTTTGACGAAAAAAAAATGGCAAAAAGCTTTATTCTTTACTAAATGTATTCTTCCGAAAGTTGTAGTTAGTTCTTAATCAAATTCTTTGAATAGATTTAGAAATACAACATAATATCCAAATGTAAATATTAATATCTCATTAAATTTAAAAGATTTCTATGGTTATTTGGAAGTTTATACTTTGTTTCAAAATAGACTGACAATCATCATCCCATAAATTTTAATTCTAATTGAACTTTTCTTTTTCAATCCAATAAAATCAAAAAAAATTTTAATGATTATGTATTTTATATAAATTATTTAATAAATTGGAAAAAGGTATCATCTCATCTCGAAAATCATCTAGCATGATATAAATTCCAAGTTATTCTTTCATGTGAAGCCAAACATGCAACATGTTTCATTAATGCCGTTTTATTATGATTTCTGAAATTCAATGTAAGAATTTTAAGTTTGGCTACATAAAATGAATAGTTTTTTTTTTCATCCATAAGTTGAAGAAACGATACTTTAAATTCATTTTCTCTATTACTATCCCTTTAATATAACAATGAACTTGGTTATGTAATGTGCAAGAGGAATACAAACTAAGATTTAATTATCGAACAAAATAGGTTATTCATATTGAAATTCTTTTTGCAAATCTTGAAAGAGAAGTTTTTTTGGTAGTCATTGTAAAACGAAGTCAAATTTTGTCTTTTTCAGGATTTCAGAACTACAGATTTCTATCAAATTTTGGATCCAAGCTAGCGGAACAACAGCGTGTCACGTTTTCATCAATATTTCACGAAACTGATAACGAAACATGCAGTGATGACAAGTGTAAAAGAAATCTGAGAGGGAAACACTTTTGCTAGTTGCATAAGCGAACTCGTAAATTTTTCTTTTTATGGGTTCTTTTCAGGAAGACCAGCTCTATTCCAATGACTCTCATGACTCCAAAAATATTTCTTCATATTTTAATGGTCATGGTTCTTATACGAGATATTTCAGGGAGGATAAAAGCCTACAAAGAGCTCATAATTGAACCACCTGTATCCAACTCTTAGATATCCTTATTTATAAATTCGTATGCTATTGAAAATAAAAAAAAGTGAAAAAGATTCAGATAATGGGAATTATTCTTTCAAGATAATAAACAGTTTTAAGCTAAAAGATTTTTGATACTATTCATTTTAAATTATTCAACTGTTATTCCATCTAGACTTTTGATGCCTCATTCAGGGTTTTAAAGAAATCATTTTTTTTCTTTTCTTAATCCAATGTGTTCCATATTTGTGAAGTTATATCGGAGAGTGATTAAGAAAATTTTCTTTTCCATGCATCTTGCTTTTAAAGCGAGAAAAAGTCAAATTATATTAATTCTTCTTGGTGCAGGTAACACAATAACAAGTAAAATGCAACATTAAAATGCAGAATGCATTATCGGAAGCTTTCTACATTGATAAAAAGATTACGCCAGGGTAATCATGCGCTATCATGCTCTTGAATATTCTCGGAAAGTTCATGAAAAATCAAGTAATTGCCACCAAACGAAGCATTTTTTATAGAAGTATTAAGATCCCAGCATAGGCCAAAGACATTGTCATAATTTTCAGAACAAATCAGAACATAATTCAAGCATTTATAGATTTTGAATCAGTTTTTAGAGACCTTGAAAAAACTAATTTCCAATTCCCTGAAATAAATCATTACAAGTTAAAAAAAAAAGTCAAAGAATTGGAATATCTTGAACACTAGTAAATGAATAATACTGGCATAACTCCGGAAGTCAATAGCCCAGGATGACAATAACGAACAGAAGTTTTCATGGCCCAAAAATAATTTTTAAATCAAAATTTCGGAATCAAACAACAAAATTTAATATTTGTAAGACCCTTATTTGACCATTTACTTTGCATAGCTCTGAATTTCCGACACTAGCTAAGGTGGCAGAAGATAAATTACTAGTATTTGAAATGGAAATTTTAAGAAAAATTTATGATCATGTAATCGAAAACAATGTATAGCGAATACTTTAAAACCATGAACCATATAATAAAAATTACATGAAAAAAAATTAGAGCCCGGATAACCTGGTCAGTAGGGTGTTGGATTCGCATTATTTCTGTTGTGAGTTCGAACTCAACTGGCCGAAGACTCCATGTGTATGTGGTGATTGGCCCTCGCATAAATCTGTCATGGTCACAAATTCCTCTATATCGAGAGCAAGACCACTGAGGGTATCGGTTCAGAGATGATCGATCTCTGATTCAGTTCTTAGTGACGATTTGTAAATGAGATGCATGCATGCAAGCATGCATTAATGAATGAAGTCCACCCTTTAAAAAAAGGTTGTGATGTGTGAGTAGCTAAGCTGTAATCCTGGCCTCAGATGGCTCTACTGAAAAACAAGAGATGCTCTCCGTGTTTAAAATCACCGACATAATCAGTGGGCTTGTCTATGACAATTGAAAATTAAAAAAAAAAACATAAAAAATTTCAAAAATACTCATTATTAAAACGTATCACACCTGATGATCCGAACAGTTGCAAAGATTAGAGGCTTTAAACCAGGAAAGAACCTGACATTTAACATCCTACAGGCGTCAAGAAAAGAGGTCGAACACCCTTTAGGTGGCCTGATGACGTCGAAAAATACCTCAAACTAGTGGATACCAGAAACTGTTCTAATTATAGTATCGATGAAGAAAATTGATATATCAACACCGTTTTACTAATTTTTTTTAAAAAAAAATGACACACTTTTTAAATAATAGGATTCCACATGTCAATATACTTTACGGTTTCTTGTATAAAGATTGCGTATAGTTTATTAAATTATTTATTACACATTTTATTTAGTCTTGTCAGAAAGAGAAATCTACTTTCGATTTCTTGTTTGCCAGCCGGAATCTTTACACAAGCATATCTTGTGTAAAGATTTTTCTCATATCTATTTACGCAAAGATACTAATCAATCATTCATGGAACTTTTACGGTAGGCAGCAGAAGCGATTTGGTAGAATCCACTTAAATCTTCATAAATTATAAGCGATGCCAATTTTTCTCCAAGGAATCCTAATATGCCGCAATCCCCTGTTTTTTGTGAATAAATATTAATTCTGTCTTACTTACCGTTGAGATTTTTTCTTTCAGTTCTTCCAGGGTGGGCCGGTGCTGCTCCTTGTGCAAAAACGTTCTTCTTCCCATGAATAAATAATTGCCGCATTTAAGTGGGGGAGGCAGACAGACCTTCGAGAAAGCAAGAATAAAGGTAGATATAAAAATCCGTCAGGAATAAAAAATAAAGTGAAACGGCTGCCAAAGAGACTCTGAGGTTGTTGAGTCATGATTTATGTGGTTTCTGTTCGAGGAAAGATTTTAGAATTTATTAAGAGATAACTTATGGAAAATGCGTAATTCCGAAGATTTATTTCTAAATTTGTGAGGTATACGTTATGTAGAGATATTCTTAAGGATAGTTAGATAGATCTTTGGAAAAAATAGGCGTTTGAAGCAAAAAATATTTAATACCAAAACTTAACAAAATATACAGAAAAAATAAATAAATCAGATCAAGAAATTGTACTCATAGATAGCCAATTTCAAAGTCTTTTTTTTTTGCAAATGGTACATGGGCTACACTAACAGAATGTTTTCCCCCTTTATATGAGTCTGTAAATTTACTAAACTAATAAAGCAATAGCACTTCTGTCGCTTTCAGAAAAACTACTTCTGTCTTTTTTCCCAACGGTTATAGGAATTTATTAACCCTTTGATTCTTTTCAATTAACGTTTAAAATCAATAAAATATGGGGAGATCGGTTTTTTTCTGCTCATTCCCTTTTAGCTATTATTGTTGCTTATGGAATCGGTCATAGACAAACCTTCTGACGATGTCAGCGAATTTAAACCGAATTTTAGCGTCTCTTGTTTCAGTAGAAACATCTATAGTCAAGAGTTTGTCTTAGCTAATCAGGCGTCGCAAACCTTTTCACGGGGGAGTCTTCGTTCATACATTTCATGCATTCTCCCGCCGACATCCTGGCACAGAGATAGGACGTCTTCCTCGTGATCTGGGTGTCCCGGGTTCGAGTCCCGGTTATTGCATGGTCTGTGTACTATCTGTGAATTCTGTGAATGTAACCCCCCCTCCCTGTAAAAAGTGGCTGTGCAACCGAATATGTACGTGTCATCCTCATATGAGCTAGAAGTCTGCCCGTGGGTACTCAGGGGTCTATACCCTCAGAAGCTACTGCGCCCCCTCTTTCCGTTGTAATAGGGACACGAGATCATCCATTCCCCCAAATATCGTAATTCAGACTTGAGTCAGGGAACGATCATCTCTGATTTAATACCTTAATGGTATCACAGCCACTTGGAAGACTTTGTGACAACAACAAATTTATACGTGTACACGGAGTCTTGGTTGACGGGGTTTAAGGATAAAAAGCTATCTCGGTCTTTTATCCTATTTAGTGTAGATATGGGATAAGGTGACTTCGCAAAAAACTGAAACCAGAGCATAGTAAGTCACTCTAAGACTAATACTAAATGACGCAATAGTATTAGTCTTAGAGTGACGCTATTGTGTTTTCCACTGAGAAACTCAGTGGGCTGGATGGAAGGGAAATATTCTAAATTTCAACAAAAAATGTATTTCACTCTTTAATTTCTTTTTGGAAGCAGGGACATGAATTTCATTCAAAATCTGTATAGTTCTCTTTAGCTAATACATAAAATTCAATTTTAAAACATTTTTTTGAAATTTTGAAGAATTTTTTAAAATTAAATTTTGAATAATTAAAAAAATAATTACAATTTTTACGAAAAAATATTTTATTTTATAAACGGACAACAAGAGATTCAACAACGAGTTTGAGATTCGGCTACCTGAGATTCGGTTTATTTCCAAGCAGCTAGTTTAAAAAGAACATGAGGTTCATTGGGATTTAAATAAATCTTCCAGATTAATTCATTAAGTAATAAATCGTGAAGAATTCTTCATTAACTATCATTCGAATACAGATTTTTTCGTTCTTATGCCGAAGAGCTTTTGGTAGTATGAGGAATTTTAGTTTGCAAATGTTTACAAACTTTTTTTTAGGTTTTGGATAAAATCTTCCATTATCCCAACATTTAGATCATTATGGAATCGAATCATTTCTCACCTACCAATGCAAATGATTCATAATACGAAGAATTTTATTTTATAAAGTCATGGTCTTTCTTTTATGAGATTTCGTTGTGAGCCTCACATTCGGCTGCATTCCTATCACTCGATATTAGGCACGAAATCTCCACGTTGTTGTACGACTTCCTAAATTTCATACAATATCTTGGGGATGTTGTGAAAATGTTCAGATGGCAATAGGCATTTGTTGGGAAACGAAGAACTAGTTTGCAAATGGAATAAAATGATCGTAGATTACCTAGATAAAGGATTATCAGTCTATCTTTATTCCAGAATTTGTATGCGATGTAGAAAACATGGTTTTGTATACCCTATTTTTATTCATTGTGAATACGAAAGATTTTACTTCGTTTCCCCAAGGCGGCATTTCAATGAAGATGAGCTCCTGTATCGTTTAATTTCTTCTGAATGAGTTTATTTGGATATTTCTGTTTTCATGTTCACAGCTTCCATACTCCTCTGTCTCACTAAGGAAAGCTTAAAATAATTTCGGAATGAAATTCGTCGAGATTATTTTATTCAAACTGCAATTTAATAAGTTTCATGGCATCGTTGCTCCATCAAAAAATGAAGCAAAAATTTTATAGGGCGAAGGATTGAACTGGCATTTTTGAGGGATTCCAACTTTTTAATTTTAATTTCTACTTGGTATAAACTTGAAGCTATGCTGTTTTAAGAATGGCATACTAGTAATGAGATAAGAATTTAGGCTTAGTGAATTAAAGATACTTTTGAGTCAAATGTATTGAAAATTTGTCTCACTTGCAGAAAGAAAAAAAAACTCCTGAAAATAAAATATTACAAATGGCACAGAGAATTTTTCTCTCGCTAAATATTCAATAATTTCTTTAGTAAATGAGAAGACGGCAAATGCTGTTTCCTTGTTGCTGCTAGTATGGTGACAATAATCCATAACAAAGATCAGAACTTTTCTGCCTGCGTGATTCTGAGATCTAAATCTTTGCACTATATCGCTTGGTATTGGGTGGTGGTATAATTATGTATGTACTGTGTGTTAGAAACAATTTTCATCATTAAAATTTGTTGCCCGATAGTTATCTCAATACTTAAAATTCGATAAGTATTAGCATAAAATTCGTTAAGGATAAGTATTTGTGTCATGCCAAACGGCTTATACTAAAATATCGAATTTAATAGGAAAGTTATTAAGCCTCATGTGGGCCAAGGCCTACAGTGCCCATATCTGTTTTCTTGACCGAGGGTTCTAGAATGCAAGCCATATGCCTCGGTGAGAGGGTGGACCTAACGAGCAATCCCTAGTGTTTACTGCCCTAGCATGTTCGGTCCTCAGTTTATCGACCCACTGAAAGGATGAACAGCTGAATAGACCTTGCCCTGTCCTAGGATCGAACCGAAGACTTGTAAGTTGTAGGCACGAAGCTATACCAGTACGTCACCGGGCTTCATGAAGGTTATCTACCGCCTTGAAAAAAAATATCATTTTTAGTAATGTGGTCACTATCAGTTTGGATCTTAATGCCACAAATTACCCTTAATGATGAGCATAAAAAGAAATAGATTTATACAACGTTTTGATAATAAGGAGACTAGTAGTCTACATTTATAAACAGAGAGAATAGTTCCCCACCCTTTGATGTAGTTTGATGTGGAGAAGTGTCTTCCAGCTTAGGTGTCGTCCTCGTCATCTGACCGGGGTTCAAAATTATAAGGTCCATCCCAAAATAACTTTAGTGTAGCTTTACAAACGGGAAGTTAATTGACCCCCCCCCATTGAAACTCAACCGTATATTCTTTAATAAAAGTATCATCTTAGACTTTAGTCAATGCCATGAAAATCACGAATGCTCAGATTTTAAGTCTCTGAGGTCTGCATATCAGTGTTTTGTACTCCGAAATATAGGAAAGAAAACTGGTACTTATGCATCAACCACATGCCATAGGTAAATGATAACTATTTACATTATTAAGAGAAAGCAATTAATACACAAATACCAGCAATTCGATAAAAAATTCTTGATAATTTTTCCGTTAATTAAAACTTAACTCTAAAATTACAATTGCATTTACTAATATCATACCAACTTCCATTTAATTAAACATGCATGTTTGAGTTTTAATATTTACATATATGGGAGAATGCAGACTGGCAGAAGCTACACCCTCTGATGGATATGGCTCCGAATTCGATATGGATATACATTCCAAATGCCAAACCAGTGCATCAAATCTTATTTGTCTACTTCGTCACGTTTTAAATTATAGGGTTCGCCTATATTCAGATAAATGAATTGACAGACTTTATTCTAAATGTTTTAGCTGAAAAATTAACAGAAATCTACGAATTCGGAGTAAAGTCTGTTTATCTTTTTTCCCTTAGCTCAAAGCATTTTTAAATTATTGTATCCTCAGAGAAAACACCGAACAAAGCAAGAAAAAGATATCAACCCAAAAGGGTGTTTTTTCGATTCAAGGGAGTCTGTGGAATTAGCTAAATCGAAATATCTATAGTCTAATAACCAAACGACATCTTTTTCAGCAAAAATAAATGTTATTAAAATCAGTATTTTATTTTATTATATTTTTATTACATTGTTATGCTTATGATTTCACAGGATCATTATATAGCAAGGATATTATATGAAACTATCATTCCCGTACCCGGCTTGCTCGCGTAATAGAATTAGAAATATAATTACCTATATAATATTACAATATAATTACACCTATAATAATTACTTATTACCTATAATTTTTTCTAATTTTGGGAGGGTCCTGGGCCTCCTGGACTCCTTATATATACTGATTCTAACTGCCCTTAATCCTTTTAAAGCTTTGATTTTCTTTGCAAACGCAGACCATCCACATTTTATTATTATACCTACGTTTAAAGTAAGAACTTCTTTGTATACAACATTTTTTTTTCTGGTGCTAAAATAATTAAGCCGCTTGATGAAATGACTCTGGAGCAAGCTACATAAAATTGGCCGTGTGAAAAACAGTCTCCTCTAAAATCGACCCCTGCTACTTTTAATGTTTGTCCTTGTGACTTATTAACGGTTATTGAAAAGCAAACTTTTACAGGAAACTGCACTCTTCTAAATTCAAAAGAATAGTCCAATGGAATTAGTGGAATGCGAGGTATTAAAACCAACTCTCCTCGAGCACATCCAGTAATTATCGTAGCTTCGATTACATATTTCCCAGCTTTCAGGTGAAGTATGTGAGGTGGAAAACCTGGAGGGTCTAAGGTGTACAGAAACTCCTCTGGATACTGCACTGCATCATCACGATTTGTTGTTGTATCAAAAGATTTGTAGTTAATATCCTCTCCACTAAACGACTTTAATAAGATGCTGTTGACTTCTGCGGCTGTATCATTTTTTGGAGATAAGTTGGCACGCTCGCACAACCATTCAATCGGCTTATTTTTTATATCAACAATATCAGGATAAATCTTATCTTATTAAGCATACAATAATTTATTTCTCATGTAAATTTTATGTAGTGTTTCATGAAATAATCAAAAATCCTCTAAAACACAATCATATTATCTGCGTTTTCAATCTATGTTATTTCGATCGACTGAAAGAAATATGCTCTGCGAAATCGAACGACTGCGATAAGCAACAGCTGTCACTCACAACATGATATCCGCTAATCAACCTACCCCCGCTGTGCTGAACTAATCGCAAAAGGGAAAAGCAATCCTTTTGTCCAAATCCTGACACTTTTAAGAACAAACCTGTTATTCAGACGCGCCGCTTTCGGTTAGTTTAGCAATCTGAAGGTCGCCGACAGGAGTTTTAATAAGCAAAGTTATTTGGTAGCATGGCAATCATTGCACAGTGTAAAAAAACATCGATATTATTATTAAGAAAAGCATTTTAAGCAAACACAACAAATCTCTAAACCATATAATACTGCCTTTTCGCTCGCGGTTTTGGACCAACCAACCAACCTCTCAAAATCGTTATTCTATCGCAGTCTTTGCAAAATCAGAAATTATTTCATAAGACGCGTAATTTTTGCTGGATTGTTTTCGAAATTGATCAGGGTATGCCAAAACAATGCAAAATTTTATATTAAAAAAATTTTAGTCTCATTTTTATTCATCAATGGATTAGATTTGTAATGTTAAAGATGAAAACCGAATAAACGACAAAACAATTTTAAATGCGCAATTTTCTATCAGATTTTTAGAATCTTTCACACGATTTTGAAAAATTTATCGAATTTTATGTAAAAAAAATTGTATTAAGTTATCTTGAAAAGTTTCGGCGTAATTAAATATTAAAGCGAAATTTCGCCTCTTCGTTAAAAAATTCACCAATAATTCAGTTTTAAAAATTCGATTTTTTAAATTGTATTGTAGAATACTGCAGTGTATTGTCTTTCAGGAAATATATTTCCTGTATTTTTACAGCTAAGCGTCTATTTTACAGGGCCGTTCAAGAAATAGACCCGCCAAAATTGACCTTTTTTTTAAAAAATCGATATTTAATTTTTGCGTCGATATTTCGTAAAATAAATTATACCTCCGTGTTCTGCGATAAAAAGTCCATCCGATTCCACTGCAATATTGAGTATAAGTTGAACGGACGCGTAACGATGGCAGTTTTAAAAACGCGGTTTTACGGGACGAAACAGTACGGAGAAGCGATCGCTTCTCCGGAAGGCTGTGTTTCACTCAGAAAGTAACATTACGGGTTTTAATTTCACAGAAATTAAGGGGGTTTAATTAATTTCTCCCGAACTAATTGATATTTCGAAAAATCCTTTCTTAGTGGGCACTTTCGTAATCATGTGGACATGCCTGCCAAATTTCAAGTCTGAGGCTTCATCAGTATTGGCTGTGCGTTGATATATATATATTATCTCAGGACAAAGATTTTTATATATATATATAGATTTAAGAAAAAGAAACAATTTTGAATTACTTTTTTTCATCTTAAGAATAAACTGCATATTCCAGAGTAAAATTTTATAGGAAATTTTTTGCCACATACGTCAATTTTGACATATTAAAAATATTTTTTTATTCTTTCAGTTTGTAAGATGTTGGTTAATAGGAACACGCACTTTATTTAAGCGCAACTATTTAAGAATAAAAAAGATAGTTTTGTTGACTGATAATTGAATTGGTAAAATTTGGTTTCTAATTCGTCACCTTAATTTATATTCATTATTATCATTATTGTTGATTTTTATTATAAATCGAATAACAATTCGTTTGGAATTACTTTAATATGATCCTTGAGTTTGTCACCTATATGTCTAGTCAAACAATTAATTAGAATACTACTGATAGCAACCTTATGGTGACAGCTTTATTAAATTCTCTGTCTTTGCAGATATATTCCTTTTTTGGCATTCATAATTTGGCACTGTTGGCGATACAATGAAGTACATTAAAACAGATTCTAACCAAAATTTTCGCTTTGAGTTGAAAACAAAACATTGAATTTTAACAAAAATCCGTCTCGTCTATGATGCTTTCTCTAAATAAGTACCTTAAGTTATTTCTTAATTAAAGTTTATTCGATGAATATATTTGAAACAATACTTCATGAAACTAAAGTCTGATATGCATTTATGGCTTCCTTCTTTACAGTAATACTCTTTAACCTCTTCCAAAAATATATAATATCTATCCAAAAAAAATCGCTCAACGTTCCAATATTTAGAAATTAAAAAAAAACAGAAAATGTTAAGCCAAAACTCTTTCTAATCTAAATCAAATCCTATAGAAGCATTTATATAGAAATGAGAAAGTCGAAAATTAAAACTTTGGAACTGACTTTTCCCTTCAATTTTAAAAAAAAGTATTTTGCATAGTCAGCTATAAAATAGCTTAATGCATTTAAAGTCATAACCACTAGTTAAAGGCAGAAAAGAGATGCTTCAGTTAATCAAAATAATTAATACAAAAATCCTTAAAAAGCTAGAAATAGAAACCATATTATCATGTCCAGCAGAAATTAATTATTTCCCTTCGAAGTATTATATCGCTTAGCTCTTCATTTTGCAACTGGATTAGAAAAATGCTCTATTTCATATCTTATAACGTGTTATTCGAGAATTTTCTTTTAAAAAGCTTATCTTTTTCTTCTCGAGCATCAATAACTCGGTTAAGATTAAGGCATGCAGACCTGTTTAAACCTTGGTTTTACCTTTCACTTATTATTGAAGAACAAATAAATGGATTCAATTTTAATGTAAAATCTCTTATCAAATTTGCCATTTCAAATGCAAAACGTCCCGTTTCATCAAAAACACTTTGCTCTTTTAAATAAAAAAAATCAATTTCAATCATTATAAAACAAATTCTTTTCAAAGATTTTTATTGTTCTGGTCGCTTCAAAAATAAGTAAAATTGTTTATTCGTCATAGCAGACATCAGAAAAATGATTCAAGACTGGTCCTGTTTCAAATTTGATAGCGTTTTTAATGTCAGAACACTTAAAATTCTTTTTAAAATCACCAATTATACCAATGAAAATCAAAGCTGCATTTTATTCGGATACATAATTTTAACTCTCAATTGTATTTCAATACTCAAATATTCATTCAAAATAGTCGAGATAAATGTCTAAAATTATTCATAAAATCAAGTTCACTGAATATTCTGATAACAGAAGAATAAAAAAAGAAATTGTCGATTCTTTTCTTCGAAACAGATTAAATTTCTGAATTTTAGATTAGATTCAGCATAAAGATTTGATACAATTATTACATCTAAAGGTATAAAAAAACTGAAATATACTTGAAAAATTAAGAATTCTGCGAATTCTCATATTTAGATTGCGTCAGATCACAACATTTATTGTTTCTCTACAGAAACAAATTTGATGTCCTCATCTCTTATTTTGTAACTGGATCCTGTGAAACTATGCAGATTTCCTTTATCATCAATTCCGTTATGAGAAGCTTGAAAAATAAATCTTCAATCTCCAGCTTTTTGAATGTTTTTATTTTCCATGTAAAAGCAACACGTTGCATAGGGAAATGGGCACTTTACCTTTATCTTGTTCATGAACTTTTGTTCTTTCTGAAGACCCAAAAGACAAAATTCTTTTATTTCATCCTTAAGTATGGATTTCATTTTTATATATACATAAATTTTCACTTTTTCCCTTTGTTTGTCATTCCATGTTCAAATTGAAGGTAGTTTATGGTAAATCAGCCAAAGAGCAAGCAGGGTATATCTAGGATATTTATCTATTATACCTCATGGTTCTTAAGATATATTTAAATGCTTTGAGGCAGTAAATCGCCAAATTTGGTGTCTTATTCAAGGCAACTTATATCTAAATTCTTGCAGTCATCTCATCCGTTTCCACAAATTATGCGAGCATGGCTTCTTGACCAATATTAAGTTGTTAAACCTAGCCAATTTTCTTTATTTTCACACCAATTGGCAAAATCATGCTAATTGGTTAAAAAATTCTCCAAAAGTTAGCTTTACGCAATAGCTGCAAGAAATGTCATTCAGCATTTAACTACAAACCTAACAAAAACATTCAACTTTCTCGAATAAAAATTTTTAAATCGAAAATTTTTCGTTTTTAAATTTATAATTAAGTGTTATTCAAAATCCATTCTCTTTGCAAAATAATCATAAATCTTATTAAAATTCATTTGATTAAATTTAAAAGCATCCGAAGTTCAGGAAAGATTTAAGAAAATCAATCTTTAAACTTGTTGAAATTAGTCTGTCCGTAATTTCAACAAGAATGTTAACAGGGCCAAATCGCCAATGAAGATGACTGACCAGATAAATTTTTCTGTAGAACAGTCACAGTTACCTGGCTTTTTTAATTAAAATTTTGGACTTGATTATAATTGTCTTATATAAGAATTATTTTAACCTTAGACACAATTACTGAAATTCCTCTGAATGGTTAAATAAAGCATTTCTTTAAACTGGCTGCACTGGTCTATGTTTAGGCAATAAAATTAGAGTATTCGTTGCCTTAGGCATTTGAAGAAGGTACCTGGTAGAAATTTCTAACTAGTGATAGAGCTAGCGATTTGAACGTTTAAGAATTTTATTTAACAAAACACTCAAAGGAAATGGAGAAGCATGTACTTAATGCCCTGAGTATCTGAGAAAGGTACAAGGAAAAAGATTTTAAATAAAAAAAACATTCTAGAGCTCTACTAACAGCGGAATCTGGAGTTTTGTAGCTTCGTTAGAGCACTAAAATTAAGGATTCCAGGTATAATAGAAACACGAGAAAAATAAAAACCTCCATTCGGAGTAGTTTCATTAAGAAAGACGGATGTTTCTCTTAAGAAGAAATTTAAAAAATAAATGCTCTTACTCGGTTCCGCTAATCCTTGATTTGAGTTAAGAAGAATGTAAGAATTTCCGTAAAAAAAGGGCAGAACTTTGAATTAATGTAAAAGTTGTTCCTATCGCCACAATATTACACTCCACCGTGTAGGATTTCAATTTTCTGATGCAATACCTTCTATGATATTTGTGAGCATAATTTTTCTGACTATCCCAATCATACCTATTCGATCTGATGTGCTGCATTATCCCATAATGTCCACGAAAATAATAATAATAAATCCCAAAGAATTCCGTTAGAATGACAAGATAATACTTTAAAAAAAAGAAAATTACGAAATAGACAAACGATTCTAAAAAACTTGAACGGGCATTTTTAATTTCTCTCTTTTCTGTTTTGAAAGAATTTTTGAACAGATGATTTTAATTAAAAGGAATCCATTCAATAAAATCTGCAAAAGGATAAAAGTTACTCTGTAAAAGGATTCTTGAACGTTTCATTAACAAAAATAATCCTTTCAGTTATAATTCTCAATTTACTTAAATTCTTCTACAAAAATTGATTAAATTAAAAATTAAATTCTTTTACTAAAATTGTTTAGTAGATATACAACTCAACAAATGAAAAAAAAAATAAAGCAGTATTAAGTTTTCTAGCAGCAATATTCAGCTTGATTGTTTGTGTTATCAAACTGGCGACAAACTCAGTGCCCCCTAAACTAGGATTCAATTAGATTTTGCTAATATTTTAGTTGGTCATAATCTGGTTTTTAAGTATGGCCACCCAGATACCTTAATGTTCGAGTAAATCTAAAACCAAATTGGCAAGTTATCACTTCAAATATTTGTTTAGCTTAAGTAGCATATTTGATTCCCACCCAACCAGTAAAGCAAAATTATTTTACAAACTATGGTATTTTTTTTCTTTTTCGGAAAGTCTATAAAAATGCAATAAACAATCGCCAAAGGCCAGTAACAATTTATACTTTTGCAATGAACCTACCAAAAAATACACGAGTTTGAGTGCTTATGGCACATGTGAGGAAAGAGGACTACTTCGATGACTTGTTTCGTTTTTAAAACTAACTTTAACTTCGTTTTAAAAAATTTAACCGTCACCATCAACATCACGAAACGGAGAAGTACCCTTTTCTTTGCATATATTATTCGATTTGATAAGTGAAAAGATTTTCTTAAACAAAAACGTTTCTTACTTCTCTGTCGCTGTTTTCATGGTTTTCGCTTTCAGACATTTTTGACTAAATAAATAAATAGCGATACTTTATACGCCCTAATCTTCACGAGCTGTATCTAGTTAGTATAAAACGCGCTATTTTTTAAATTTTTTTGAAGGATATCTCTGTTGAGGTTTTGTGCTTTGTCATTGACAAGTTTGCTGCAAGACAGAAATAGTTTTAAAAATCAAAGCCTGATCATAATCATGCACTTAAAAAGATAAATAGGCTCAAGATTTTCGCATCAAAACACTATGGCCCCAGAACTAAATATATTATTAATATCACAAATAATGGCATTTTCAGCATTTTACACTATTCTTGCACACTAATCAACCGATTTTCCGAGTCTAAATTTAAAACATGCAACACTATTTAAACTATAACCCTGAGAATTGCTTTAGGTCTCCCAAAATGGACCTCAAATGTTGTCCGTTTGAAAATTGCTTTTCAGGAAATTCTTTCTGAAAAAATAAAGCGACTTGCTTCCCAATTTCTTATTAAGCAAATATCAAATGTTTTACATTCTCCACTTCTAACAGAGCACTCCAATAACAATCGGAAAATTCAATTAACTCCCAAAGGCAAAAAATCCATTTTGCTTATTCTCAAGAATTGAAATGTCTCTACCGATCAAACTATCACCTTGCCTGAAAATCCAGCAACTAACTCTAACCACTTTGAAATTTTTCTTACGGACTTTAAATTTCAAAATAAAATTCTATCTTTGATTGAAATTAACAGCTATTTTAACGAATGCATTCGGAATTCCTTTCCTGATCATTTTATTATTGCTACTGATGCATCTGAAACGTCTCAGCACATATCAATTGCTGGTTTTTCTTCTATCCACAAATTCATGTTTCGAGTCCATCCAATTAATTCCATTTTTAATGCAGAAAGTTTAGCCATTGCTGAAGCACTAGATGCCCTTATTGTTTCTGGAAAATATTGTTTGATTCTTACAGATAGCTACTCTGCGCTCACGTAATTCAAGAATATTTATCTCCAGTCGCCAAAAATTATCCAAAATAAAGCATCCAAAGTTGAAACTCTAACCAAACTAAATAAAATAATCTCCTTCCTGTGGGTTCCTGAACATTCTAATATAATCTGGAATGATCTTGCAGATCGCTTAACCAAAATTACAGAAAATACACCATTGATTAAATGGATCTCTCCTGAAGACATTATTTAAGTCTCAAGAAAGAGGCTCACCAGACCACAATCACTAATTATAGAAATAGTAAATACTCCCTTTCCTTAGGAGAATTCCCTAACGTTGAAACACTGTCTCCCTGGTCCAAAAATCGAAGAGAAGATGTTGTCTTGGCCAGACTACTCAGCAAAATAATTAAATTATAACACCAGGACTGTTGAATCGTTTTAATCTTCATAGTGATCCCCCTTGTCATGACTGTAATAGCATTAATGATATTGAACACATAATTCTCTCGTGCAAAAAGTATACCTATTATAGAGATAAATTGTGGACTTTTCTCCAGTTAGACAAACAAGATATCTCCTTCAAAAATGTTCTGGATAAAATTACTGTAAACAAGACCAATCTGCAAATTTCTCTTCAAACGTTGAAGCACTTCAACATCTACTAAATTTATTGGCCATTCTGTTGAGACCTCATTTGAGTCTCTCTTTGCTTTTTCATCATTCTGAGTTGCCGCAACGATCCGTCTTTTTTGTAGCTCTTCTTTTCACTGGAACTCCCGAATATGCAATAAATCTCATCAGCGGAACTACTTTTAACTGTGAACTGACTGAAACTTGAAACTATTTTTGTGTTTGTGTGTGATCTCTTGTGTTTTTGATGAAACTGTAGTTCTCTGCGTCTGGAAACCGGGGATAACAGCCATTGATGCTATAAATCCCAATATCTTACTTCTTTCATATGCATAATCAATTCGCGTTGCAGATAAAGTAAAAGGCTAATATCTTCCAGAAAGATTATTAAGGGTAAAAAGTCGCCAATTGGGTTAAAAAATTTTTAAAAGTCTTTCACGAAGTAATAGAGTTCCAATATTTTTCCACATACAGCTAATAAATTTTCAAAAGCATTAGTCGAAAAAACTAGCCCTTCTTTTCCACGCCGACTCCCTATGAGAGTGGGCCAGTCCATTTATTCAACGGGTAAGATAAGAAGATGTGTGGAAAAAAATTTTGCTCCGAGGGAAAAAGAGTGGAAATTTTAAGCGGGGAAGTGGTTGTGTCTCTTATTCGGGAGCTGAAAATCTATTTATTAGTAAATGCAATAATAGCTGGCATATAAAAATTTTTATGCAAATAAAAACCAATCATTTACGAATGTAATTATTTTATGAAATGTTGTTCAATATGTTTATAAGAATTGCAAGCTGTACAGGATACAAATATTTTATTATGTTAGAACTAGATTTATAAAAAAAGATATGCTTCATAAAATATTGATTAGGTATGTTCATATAATGTTCTAATGCATGGTATTATTTGACGATAGTTAATATTCAATGGAATAGTAATTAGGTTCATCGTCAGACAAATTTTGGCAATTGGCGACTTCTCGTTAAATTAGGTTCATCGTCAGACAAATTTTGGCAATTGGCGACTTCTCTTTGAAATGTAATCATAGTTACAATAGCGTACACTTTAACATATTTCAGTTGGTATGCTCTTTATGTTTTATGTCTTTAATGTCTTCTTTATGTCTTTAATGTTTCTATGTTTTCTTTTATATAAAAAAACAACCGAATCTATACTACTATAAATGTGAAAGTTTGGATGGATGGTGTTAGTCCAACACGCCAGAACGGCAGAACGAAATCGATTGAAATTTAGCACAAAGCTACTATTTATTCCGGTAATTGAATGGTGGTTTTTTTATTAAATAAAAACTATCTTTAACGTCAAAAATCTTCATTTATGCACCACCACCTTAATTTGAGTTTTTCCCACGCTAATCAGGTTAGGCTTGACAAGTTTTCAACCGGTTATTTTAAAAGATTCTCTTTGCTTCTTAGTGTTTTATGCATTTAAAATTAAACATTGTTAATTAATCGATTTTTCGAATTCATTTTGAAATACTTTTGATTTAAAATAAAACAGAATAACTGAAATTAAAAATTTCTAAGCTGTATTGCTTTGCCACAATTGGGTAAAAAACTGTACTATAATGCATAACTACTGCAGATAACTGTGTTTTCATTTTAATTATAGGTTTAAAAAATATGTGTACAATACTGCTGTAACTATCTCAATCTAGATCGATAAATAAAATAGACTTCACTTAAAAAAAACAGACTTGATTTACTGTTTTTGCTTTCTTTCACGTAATGACTATAAACAAATTGTTTTTGTTATTTGGGTACTTTTCCATGCGTGCAAAGTCATGGGTAATAGCGAGTACATATATAAATATACAGGTAGATACAAAAGAAAAGAGCCATTTCTAAACAACCAGTAAACAGAATACTATCAAATTTTTACTACAGAATAGATCCGCTTTCTTCTCCAGCTGATATCAGAAATAGTAATTCTACATTCACAGTACAAAAATAAATATTATGGTATTAGCTGTTATTTTACAATTCTGTATAACTTTAAGCAACCATAAATTGATGTTCTAGAATTTTATAATCCACTATTGATTTATATACCTTATCATTAATTTCAAATTTTATAGATAATTGGCACTGTTAGTACATATCCACTTTATCTACACATAATATATTATGCATTAAATTATACATAAAAATATATAATAAATTTATA
The DNA here is from genome assembly GCA_026289955.1 of Argiope argentata. Lineage (NCBI taxonomy): Eukaryota > Metazoa > Arthropoda > Arachnida > Araneae > Araneidae > Argiope > Argiope argentata. The sequence continues at coordinate 491,746 of JAOUZG010050330.1, read as the reverse complement.
TAACGTTATATATATAATAAATAAAATTACTTATATATAAAATAGATAAATATGAATTTAATATATTGTTATTAATAATTCTTGAAATACTTGTTATTCATTATTTACAAAAAAAAAGATGCCTTTTAAAATTCCGATTTCAAAATCGTCGTTTTTTATTGCTATATAAGACGCAGAATTCTAAGCTAAAACTAGTCTACAACGTTGCCATCACAGAAACAAACTTCCGAAATATTTAGATAATAGTCAAAAATAGAAACACTCAAAATCAAAAACAGAGTAAAATAAGGAAATAAATACAGCTGAAGTATAATTAATGATAACTTCGTGTTCCATTTAAGATCTGGTGCAAGTTTTTTCAGTTCGTTAAATCGAAGTCAAAATAACGACGCCATAATATTTGTCAGATTTAATGGCATCCAGATTTCGAACACTTAAAAATTTCAATACGAATCAATTGATGCCGTTTAAAAAAAAATTTCTGCCCAATAAGCAACATTCGGTCAAAACATTCCGTTTCTTTTTTTTTTTGTAAAGATATTTTCTTTTAAGTCAATATGACTTTATACGGAAATCTTTACTACGGTAGTGAACTTTGAAAATGAGTCAGAAAACCCCAAGTTTCCAAAGATATCATTAAAATATATTAAAATGTGAGTTTATAAATGAAATTAAATTATAATGATAATGATAATAATAAAATAGTATTATTCCTGTTTAGAATAATATTATTGCAGATTTCTTTCGTTAATTCTCGTAATCTTACCATAATGAAGGATTTATTTACAAAAGGGCAACTGTTACCCTCTTTTAAATAAATTCATCTTAAAATGATTTAAATAGATACAACGGAAAAATTAGGAAACTTTTTTTACGGGAACCCTAATTACTTTTCTCATGATTAACCAAAAAAAAGAAGCTGAGAGCCCTAATTACTATTCTCGTGATAAAACAAGAAAGTAACAGAATTTGAAATCGACTTTTAAATTCTACTTTAAAAAATCTGAATAAATTCTTTTTTTTTTAACAAAATATATTTTTTAAACTTCTGCGCAGATTCTGGGATTTGTTTTTATAGAGGGAAACCTTTCTTTTTTCCTTATTTCCTCAGTTTCATAATTTTTTTCTCTTGTAGGAAAAATCAACATAATTTTTTGAAAATATAAAAAAATGCGACCCAAAAGATATAATTGATTATAAAAGTTTGAAAGTAAATCATCTTCATACCGGTATATAGTAGGAAACTCATTTATAAAAAAAAGAAAAGAAAAGAAAAAAATATAAATCACCAACACAGCTGACATCATTATCATTATGAAGTAAAAATATTTTTTTATATCTTTTAGCTGATTGCTTGGATAAAAATAAACACACAAAAACAGTTGATATTTAAAATATAAAATCCTTATTTATTTCTCAATAGATGGCGCAATTCAAATTTAAACAAATATATTCGCATAAAATTTAGTCTCTCTTTTCTTTTTTGAACTGCTAGTATAGATTTAAAAATTTTCCATTCCATTGGTTGTGTTTATTCAACAAATTACAAACTTGATTTTTAAAACTCTTTTACACATAAGTTACTAGTATTCAAAAAGCATCATGTAACCGTTAGCATAAAAAATCTATAAGCAATAAAAATAAAATTTTAACTGCTTAAATGGATATATAAATTCCTCAGAAAACTACAAAGCATCAAATTAAACCAATTTTTATAAAGTAAATATCACCCGAGTCAAAAATTCTTAAAAGATGCATTGTATTTAGAGCTCGCCAATGCTGCTGCATCTAAAACAAAAATGATGGTTTTATCAAATGTAAGCATTCAAAATAGAGATTTTTCTCTGTCAGTGGTCTGACTTTCAACCAAATATTGACCCCTTATTTATTGATATCAATTCTTGTCTTCGAAAATCTCAAGTTCTTGGGATTTTGAGGTCACAAAGGGACAATGCTTGGGTAAACGAAATCAGAAATATGTAGCTATCCAAGGATGGATTTGGATTTGGATTTGAATTTCTGGCGCAAGATCCTGATATAGAATATACTGCGCCGAAACAGTGTAAGATTCCTCCATCAAGCTAAAATTAGTTTTGTATTGTAAAAATGTAATTGACTGTGTTCAAACTACTTAAATGATAAAAAATGAAAGTTATTAAAAACCAGACTATATTTCATGTAAAATTCCCACATCTTTAATATATAAGAAAATGTTTGGGTGATGATTCTCACCCAATAAAAAATCCAAATTAAAATGGTTGGATTTAAAATGGTTACGTCGAAGGTCAATAAAGCGGGTGCATTCTATCAAAATGTGACGAACAGTTAACATAACGCCACAATCATCACACATTGGGGGAGGCTCGGAAAAAAGTAAAAATCTATGTGTCAGGCGAGTGTGACCAATACGTAGTCGGGATAAAATGACATCATAGCGTCTACTTAGTTTTGAAGACCAGTTGGCCAATTGTGGTTTAATAAAATGGAGCTTGTTGTTAGTCTCCATGTCCCATTGATTTTGCCATTGGCGATAGCACCAACGAATTATAGTTGTGCGCATATCTTTATAAGAAAGACGTTGGGGCAAAATGACGCTCGCTGACTTAGCTGCTGTATCGGCGATTTCATTTCCAGAAATACCCATATGCGATGGGATCCAGGAAAGCAAAACTCTAATATTTTTCCCACATAGAAGGCGGTATATCTTCTTCACTTCCTGTAGAAGCGGATGATCAAGAGATGACGAGTTTAAAGCTTGCAGAGCACTCAGAGAATCTGTGTAAATAACAGATTTATGGATCTGTTGTTCATCAATATATTTAAGGGCTAAGTAAATAGCAGTTAATTCAGAGGTAAAAACAGAAGTAAAAGGATGAAGTTTATAACTTATAATGCGATGACCATGGACAAATGCGCAACCCACATGATCAGATGACTTAGAACCATCCGTAAAAATGGGTTCATAAGAGCAATAAAATTCCCGATGGTGTTTATAAAGTGAAATAAAAACCCTGCTATCAGTGTCCGATTTTCTAAATTGTTTGAAAGGGTCTTCGTAGTGCAATTTATTTTCTATCCATGGAGCTGAATTCAGATTATCATCCGCGTATATCCGTATATCACTAAAATCATTTGGTAATATTCTTCGAATACGCAATCCCAAATGAGGTATGTATAATTTGCGGGAATTAAACAAACGGTCGTCAACCTCATTCCGGATTTTCTCATGAAGAGGATGTCGTTTATTGGATAAAATACGGTAAAAATAAAATAATGATAGCTTCGTTCTTCTATTCGACAAAGGAGGCTCAAACACCTCAGCACACAAACTAGCTACTGGTGAAGTCCTGAATGCTCCAATGCATAGTCGGAGAGCCTGATGATGGACAACGTTCAAACGTTTGAGGTAAGATTGTCTAGCAGAGCCATAAATAACACATCCATAATCGATTGTTGATCGAATGATACCGCGGTAGACTCTAAGCAAGCACGTTCGATCGGCACCCCAAGAAGTATTGGATAAAACTCTCAGAATGTTTAATGACTTCAGACATTTACTCCTCAAATATGCAATGTGCGATAGGAAAGTCAGTCTTTTATCAAAAATTACTCCTAGAAATTTGTGTTGATCCTGAATGGAAATTGGACTACCACTCAAAAACAACTCTGGCTCCGGATGAAGAGGCCGTTTGCAGAAGTGCATAGCGACTGTTTTCTGAGAGGAAAATGTGAAGCCGTGCTTGTCTGACCAATCTACAATGTTATCTATCGCTTTCTGAAGCTGTCTTTCAATGTATCGCATGTCTCGGGCGTGGCATGAAATTTGCATATCATCTACATATAGCGTCTTGCTAACAGTTGCTGGTATAACAGATAAAATAGGGTTAAGAGCCAATACAAATAGTGTCACACTTAAAATGCAGCCTTGTGGAACCCCTTCTTCCTGACTAAAAACATTGGAATAGGTATTACCAAGCCGCACTTTAAAATATCTATGGTGTAAAAAATTTTGAATAAAAAGGGGCAACTGCCCTCTAAAATTGAGGTCGTAAAGATTTTTCATAATTCCGTATCTCCATGTTCGATCATATGCTTTATCTATGTCGAAAAACACCGATACCAAATGGTTCCTTTTTATAAAGGCAGTACGAATATCCGTTTCCAAAGCTAAAAGATTATCAACTGTTGAACGATTCTTTCGGAAACCACTTTGGAAAGGAGAAATGAATTCATTTTCCTCCAGTATATGAACGAGGCGTGCGTTTACCATTTTTTCGAAGACCTTACACAAGCAGCTGGTCAGAGCTATTGGTCTATAGTTAGATGGTTCATGAGGATCCTTTCCAGGCTTTGGTACAGGAATTATTATAGCAAATTTCCATTTATCAGGAAACACATGCTCCCTCCAAATTCTGTTATATAGGAACAGAAGATTTTGGAGGGATCTATCAGGTAAATGTTGTAGCATTGAATAGGTAATTCCATCCGGTCCCGGTGCTGTTTGTTTCGTGACAGATAATGCTCTGCGCAATTCCAATATATTAAAATCGGCATTATATGAGAGGTGCCTTTTCGTTTTAAAGCGTAATTTGATCCTTTCTTGGCGTTTTTTGTGCGTAAGAAAAGGTTCCTTGTAATTACTCGATGAACACACAGAGGCAAAAGCCTCTGCAAGAGCATCAGCCATTTCCTGTATACTGGAAATGTCTTTCCCATTCTTTTTAAGGCAAGAAATGGAATGATCAGGATATATACTGCAAACTTTCCGAATGCTGGTCCACATATATTTGGAAGTCACAGAAGAATTTATACCTGATACGAATTTGATCCAATAAGTCCTTTGACTTTGCCGCTTAACTCGTCTTGCTATAGATTTGGCTTTTTGAAAAAGAATTAAATGAGTTGTTGTAGGACGCCGCCTAAAAACATTCCAGGCCTTTTTAAGATCTTTTTGTGCTTTTGTACAATCTGGGTTCCACCATGGTTTTTTATATTTGATTTTTCCTGACCCCGATTTTGGGATAGAAGCATCTGCAGCTTTTATAATAGTGTCAGTTATAGAATTTACAACGCTATTTAAATCCCCATTCTCAACCATATTCCGTGTTATCAGAGCCCTTGAAGTAAAGTCTATCCAGTCAGCTTTTTGAAAAACGTATCGTGGTAGACGTGAATGATTTACATCATTTCCAGTTAATTTATCTAAAAATATGGGAAAATGGTCACTATCGAGCAAGTCAGTTCCTACTCTGAAATTCAAGTACGGAGCTAAAGAGGGTGAACATATAGCGAGATCTAGCGAATGAAAGGTTTTGCTCCTGTGATGAAAATATGTTTCTTCTCCATTATTGAGCAGGCACAATGAACAGTTATTAATAAACTCTTCAATCAGCTTCCCACGAGGATTAACATCTTCGCTTCCCCAGAGAGGATTATGACCATTTAGATCACCAATTATGATGAAAGGAGATGGTAATTCCTCCACTAAGGCATTTAGATCTCTTAATTCAACCGGAGTACTGGGTGGCAAGTAGAGACAACATATTGTCGTCAAAGAAGGGTTCAAGACTCGAACAGCCACAGCTTGCAAATTTGTATGTAATGGAATGCCAGACGAGGGTGCATTATGGGATACCAGGAGGGCAACACCTCCAGTAGCTCGATCAGATTCATTATCCCTTCGTATAATGCTATAATGTCTTACTTTCATAGAGTCGGAAGGTTTCAAATAAGTTTCTTGCAGAGCTATACAAATCGGATGGGTTTCATTAATTAAGTCTTTAATCTGAGTTGTCTTAGTACGGAAACCACGGCAGTTCCAGGATACAAAATTGGCCATCAAGATTGGGTTTTGTCTGGAGGTTTTTTCTTTTTATCCCCACCTGATTGATTTTTAGAGGTTGTCGGATCTAGCTCCATATCGGAGAATTCAGAAGACGATGTATGAGTTTTTAAGAAATCCTTTGCTACAAGGTGTCGATTCATTAGAGCTTTCTTTTTTGTTCTTTGCTTTGCATGTATTTGAATTGGTTTATGAGAAGATGAAGTGGAAATTTTTTCTTTACTACTACGATGGCGCTTGGTGATTTTATTTGTTGCAGGGCAATTGGATGACTGGGAAGAAACAGTGGAAACCCCTGGTGATTTTGTCATTTGTTTTAAAACTGTACTAGTCGGTGATAACTGAGTAATGCGAGAATCTGTTTGAGTACTACTGCATATTAGTGTTGTTTTAAGTGCACCAGAGTAAGCTATACCAACTTTTGGAGTTCTTTCATTGATTAATTTTCTCGCTTCTGCGAAGGATACGTTTTTCCGTATTTTCGTGGATATTACCTCTTTCTCAAGAGTCCATTTAGGGCAAGACTTTGAGAAAGCAGTATGAAGCCCAGAGCAATTGACACATTTCATGGTATCTGAATTACAGTTATTTACGTCATGTCCAGGTTCAGCACATTTCGCACACATAGTGGTTTTACTACGACATGCTTGCTGTGAATGTCCGTACCTTTGACATTTAAAACACCTGAGAGGGTTAGGTATGTAAGGCCGGATTCTACAAATTTGGTATCCCGCTTTGATGGATTTAGGTAGGACTGGTGTTTGGAAAGTTAAGACGATGTGCTTCGTTGGTATAAACTGACCGTCACGTCGGATGTTAATACGACGCGCGGCGCATACTTGCTGGTCGGAAAATTCTGTCACGAGATCTCCCTCAGGCAAGTCGATGAGATCTGGCTCAGAGATAACACCACGTGAAAAATTTAAAGTTTTATGCAAAGATGTTTGAATCGGAAAATCTCCCAATTTGGTAAGTTTGCTGATAAAAACAGCTTGTTTTTCTGAAGTCTGCAACAAAAGGTCGCCAGAGCGTAATTTTTTTATGTTTTGTACTTCACCAATTGTCGATTGTATTAATTTGTTTACAAGGAAAGGAGAAACTCTATGAAATGTGTTTTGAGTGCTAATAATCATGAAACGAGAGTTAGATGATGCTTCAGTGACGTGAGAAAAAAAACCCATATGACATTGAGAGTGATTCGGGTCCGGCGGCATCGCCCACCACGGAGCCCAACAAGGGATGGTAGTTGCCGGCTCTGGAAATTCTCCAACCTCGGTACTTGCCATAATGCTGACCAGAACCTATACGCTGGGAGTCACCCCCGGGGACAGTGACCACCCTTAACGCCAAGCCCAAGGAGTGACCCCTTCGCTTGATCCCCTTAAGTATACCAGACATGCGACTAGAATACCAGCCGATTGATGCATCGGGGACCAAAATGCACCACCCGTCTAAAGGGTCGCCACGCACGGCCAACACGTGGGGTTTTTAGCTGTCCATGAGAAGCAAGAAGCAAACAGAGCGGCCACAGCTTCTCATGGAGAGCTCCCTCGCTTGCCATCGAGGGTTAGAAAATAAAGTAAACAGCAGAAGGCGTAGAGGAGAATAAATTGAAAGGGAGTATAGATCCCTGGGTACCTCGGGTTTGGGACACCCGTACTCACCTCAAGTAGGTGAGCCCCTGAGGGCATCCAAGGATGGAAATATCTTGATCACGGCCTTTTGTGACAGGAGCATGATAAATGAAAAAACAAATGCACAAAACATATATTCTTATTACCAATTAAGTTTAAGGAAAAATAAATTGAAGAAAGCAAAAACTGAAAAGGAAACTGCGCGTACACACAGTAACATATGGCTGATGTGTTACTATAGAGATGCAATAGAAATCAGAATTTAATGAATTATAATAATATTTACAATTTTCAGCATAGAATCCTTTGTAGGTAAAGAAAGATTTAAAATTTGCAGCATAAATGCTTTATCAGTAAAGAAAGATTTACATTTTGTAAGATCTCTTTAAAACTGGAATGTTAGAGATAATTTGGCACTATTGCCAAGACAGTTATATATGCAACTATCCCAAAAATTATAAAGAGGTACACTAAATCAGAAAATTTGACAGCGAGTTCCAATTTCGAATCTTTATCGCTTATTTCGGATTGTTATGAAAATAGCTGCATAATATACATTAATACACTGAGGCACTTTTGAATCCCTGTCATCTTTACATGCTCTTAGCCAATCTTTGCTTTTCGACATTTTAAACTTGTATGACACATTTATATGGTTTCAAACTAGCTTATGTTGAGTCTCCGCACCTGTAGGAATTGAGAGAAATGAAGAGACTGATACGGCAGCTAAATTGACGATTAATTTCTAGCCAAAATAGATTCCTCTTTCGGATTGCAAGAAATATATATGTCCCATTTTGGCATTCGCAGTGGCAAACTGACTGGAAAGCACAAATTCGTAATCAGCTTCATACAATTCAACCTACAATAGACCTCAGCCCCATCTTACACAGCAGAAAACTGAACACCATTTTAATCAGATTGAAGATCATCACACTCGATTCACTCACCGATATTTGATGATTTGGAACCAATAGCATTTTGCTCAATTTGTAGCAGTCCTTAATTGGCTTTGCATGTTTCTTGTAGGCTTTTCACTGTAGAATGTTTAATTTACAATGTTTTATATTTTTTTCAGAGAGTTCACGAGATTGGTCGAGTTGCTTTTTAAAATTCCGCATGATAACCTTTTCATTAAAAAAAATACGGGTTTTTATAATAGCCGTTAGTATACTACTACACACTAAAATGTGTAGTAGAAGCTAAGAAATAAAGTTTTGTTCTTATAGAATAGTGGAGAAATTTCCAGGTTTACCTGGAAGAAATGCGCCTTTTCTAGGTTTGTCCTGCCCACTTCAGTGGGACACTATTTAAGACTCGCTTGAAAGGCGGGCAGTCAGCTGAGTTCGGAGAAAAAGCTATGTGATTAGCTGAGATTAAGAGATCGTCTCTTCTCTCGCTGCCATGCGTATCGATAGTTTCCTTGTTATTTGAAATTAGGGGATTAAGTAGAGTTAAATCGTTGTGAATTTTTGATGCTTGAGTTGCGAATGTTTAATACGTGTTTTCATATACAATAAAGTCAGTATCTTCTTATAGCTCTTGTGTGCGAAATATTATTTCGTAGCGATACTTTACATCAACGTCCTGATTTTTCATAACTCACATTTTTACACTTTCAGACCTTTGGATTTTTTATACATTCCATTGCACATTTGTATCAATTTATTTTTAATTCCATGCCAAAGGTGGCTTTTGTGCTTTAAAACACTCTCAAATTCCAATTTCAAATATCCTCTGAAATGGGAGATTTCGAAGAAACAAGAAAGTTCTTTTCTTTTCCTAAAAAGAAAAGCACTTCAAGCCCATTCGAAGAATAAATTTGTGATAAATCGATGCCTGTCCATGGTGTCATCCTATTTTTTTCTCTCATTAATTAAAGGTCTGATGACTTCGAAGTATTTCAAATGAACAGCTGAAAATCTAAGCTCTGGTAAAATCTCTCATGTATTTTTCATTTACGTTGTCTTTGCCGGAATGATTAAAGGAACTGATATTCTTGCTAAAAATAAAGGAAGATCTTGAGAGTAAGAAAAAAAAATATAGAAACAAAATTTTTAATTCATCGCCCAGAATTTTAATACATTTAATTTTTCCGAACGCCTAGCGAAATCCAAAAAGTAATTAATGAAGCATTCTGCAGAAAACAATTTTAAAGTATAAAATAACTGTATTTTTTTTTTTTTAATGGCAGGTAACTAAGATGCCTGAAAAAGAAATAAATTTAATGTAAACGTTATTTAAAGATACGCGTTTATGGCACGTTACACTATTTATTTCCATTATTTCAGATATTTTATTTACAGTTCAAGATTATAAATATTATGGAATCTCAAACTTATAACCGAGTAACAAGATGCAATGCAAATAAAAATTTAATTAATCGATTTTGAAGTTTTGGAAATAAATATTGTACTTTTAAAACAAAAACATAAAAAGAAAAAAAATTCTAAAAGACTAATCAGTAAATAAATAAAAAATCAATTATAAAATTTAATTTTAGCGATCAAAAAACAAATCGAGCTAAATTAAATACTGTAAAAGTATCAACTTAATATTTTTTCTCCTTTTAATGGCAACAAAATGGAAAGTTTTTAATTCATTAATTATTTGCCAGCATAATTTTTATTTTTCCTTAAGTTGCAATGTTAAATGTAGTAATATTTATACTTAAACGTCAACTTAACTGCGCCTGCAATAAGGAAATTTTTACTTTATCCAGCTTCGTTTCTATTTGAACACGTTCATTGTTTTTCGGCGTTTAATTCAAATAAACATTTAATTATCATTAAGACGATGGAGTCGATATTTCCTAAAATAAGTTCATTCCTTATTATGTACTAAATTTTAAGAAGTTGACGTCTATTTTTAATATTGGGATCATAAATAACCAAAAACCATACTTTCTACATGCGATATTAAGTATTCCGCGTAGAGGTTTCAGTTTAGATATTTTAATTTTCATCATCCATAGAGCTTTGATAAAAAATAAAATATAAGATGTGTAAATAACCATAGCCAAGACTTTCTCATCAAATTGTAACATTAATTATAATGGATTTCAAAGCCATGCCTATTTCGAAGGTAAAGTTATTAGAGGATATTTTTACCCCATTTCCGATTCACACAGCAATCTGTATAACACGATTCACCACGCGCTGTGTTTTGAGGCAGTGAAATATTCTTCTCAGAATAGAAACGTGCGGCTTGATCGTCTGATGCTTTCATCGCAGCAAATCATGCATTCTTATTCCACTCGAGAAGCTCAATCATTTAAAAAAATATTACTACAGTTATTAAAACGACATTTTGCAGCAACATTATAAAAGTTTTACACTGGCATACTACCTATAAAATAAGCGATACGAAAATCATTCAAAACATTCTTCAGTACATAGTTAGATCGAAAACCATCAAATTTGGCAAGCATTAGAATTCAAAATTATTTACATTTTCGTAAGTCTTTTCATTAAGAAATTCAAATCATTAAGTCTTTTCAAAGAATTATTTTTTCTAAATTTTACATTGAATTCTAATTAACAAGAATATTAACATTCTTCCAAACCAATTACTGAACAAATTTTTAAATCACTTTAAAATTAAACGTAGATTTTCAGAGACACGAAATTTATATCCTTCCAATTTTTCTTTAATATTTATTATCATGTCAGAACATGAGGTTTTAGGGAAGAGGTTTTTGGTTTCCGTTTAATTTTGATCTGTACCCGAAAAATAACTAAAATTTTCTACAAGAGCATCACAAAAAAATCAGCTTTTAATGGCGCGTTGCCATTGCATTTACTCTGTCTCTCTCTCTTTGTATGTGTATCTGTGCGTGCGAGTTTGATGAACATCGAGCTCAAAACGTGTGGCAATAAACAGGCGGATGAAATTTCATTTCAATATCAATTCTTAAGATAAGGCGCATAACTTTATGAAAATAAAATCACCTTATTTTAAAAAATTTCTAAAACTTTCAACCCCTAAGTGAAAATTTAAAATGAAAACAGTTATGTTTTATTATTAATATTGTTGCAAATTACAAAAGAAAAAACTACAGAAATCAGCAATAACAGCCTGTACAGATTTATCATAAAAGTCAATTTCCCGGAGTTTTTTCCCCCTTTTGCTCTTTTTCCTGCATTTCTGGCTCTTCAGACAAATAAAAATTCTAATTGTATTTTTTTAAAAAAAATATTTTTCATATATTAGTACAAAATTCATCAGCTGAACTCTTTTAAGTATTTGGAACTAAAAACAATTAGTATTTTCACTCCACTCTCTTAGACTTACATCTTTAGTATTCAACAACAACAGTCCCATTGTCAAAAAGTAAGATTGTTGAATAAATTACCCATTAGATATAACTATTTTTCAGAAAGAAAAGGACGATAATATGTATATTTTTAAGTAAAATTTCTTTTCCAAAAATTCATTGAAATTTAAATTCTGAAAAGAATATTTTTTTTTTAAAAAAGTCTGCTAATAAAAATGAATGGTAAATACTATATGCTAGACTTATGAATTTTTTTGTTATTAATTTAATGAAACGCTGAACAAAATGCTATGCGCAATTTTTCGCAGTTTAATATTTCTGGAAAAGGGTATTATCTCTAAAATTTGTGCAATTTTCTACTGTTTTGGTTTTGTAGTCCCTTAGCATTGATTCATGTATTCAATAAGAAACCAGCATATATTTCATCCACCACGACGCTTTTAAAAGCATCTCATTTCAACGTTCACTTTGAAAACGGATCATCTCTGGGAGCATGGCTCTAGGATACTCTATTATGTATACGCTGAATGCCTAAATTTGTAAGAATCCCGTATAGATTCGAACAAATTCAAAGTGAAAATTATATAACGCATTGAAATTCAGCAAAGTTTGAAATTTACTGGCTAGCCATCTTTAAAAAGGAAGTTCTCTTCATTGGCTACGCAAAAGTTATTTTTTCAATTGCTGAAATGTAATTTGTTAAAATAAATAATATGTTTCCCCTTTTCAAAAATATGCGAAATATAACCCATTCATAGATATAATCGAAACTGTTGGAATTGCAATAGTAAGAAGATTCAGAAATAGCTCCGAATTCCTTAAAATATATCCCGAATAAAGAAAATTAAATTTCCAAACGAAGCTTCCAAATGGATGTTTACTCCTGCAGATTGCTCGAATCAAATCATCTCTTAGGATTTAAAGTTCCAGATTAAAATCATTTATACTTCCCGAACCTTCGAACTAATTTCAATTGGAAGAAAGGGGTTTCCTCGTCGAACACAACCACACCAAGTAAACTCCTGTCATGCCCAATGAGAAGCTAAATTGGTCTGTTAATCAATTATTATCCGAAACCGCGCCCCAGGAATTCAATTAACGAGGGGTGCTGAGAAGTTTGAATTTCGCTACAAAGTTTCTGTTGTCGCAGCTAAAAGGATTTTCGAGAAAACAGGCAACTCGAGAGCCTCAAAATTGGCATCGATTTCTTTTTTTCTAACACAAACAAAGCATCTAAGCTGCCTCAAATTTGGTTTTCTCAGTCATTATTACTCTTTTGTTTTTGGAATAACAAAATTTATTTTTTCACTTTAGAATTAGAAGCTTCGAAAAGTTATTTTTCTAATGATAATTAAATATTTTTGAAGAAACAGAAGAACTGATATCAACAAAACTTTCTTGTTGGCTCTCTAAGAAACTGGCCATGCCACAGAATGCCTCGCGTGGCATTCGCGTATAATAGGTATGAAAAATTTTTGGCGAGAAATTAGAATCTTTTATGTAAACATTGACGAGTTGTATAGTGATTAATCCCTATCAAGTGGATAATAGTTTCCCAAAACCCAATTTGGGTTTTACGCTCGTTTTTCTTGACTGAAACCATAATTTGACTCAAAACTTCGCATGTAGTTACAAAATTCTATATCAAATTTGATACATTTAAATCATTACGTTTGATTTATCGCATTTACACGTTTCTGAATATACATATAGACAGACGGTCAATTTATTGTTGAGTTTAGCTTAAAATTTGATAGATATCTACATTACCGAAGTAAAATTAGTCTTGATTAGGTGGAACGGAATAACTTAGCTTTGGTTACCACGGTACTAGTTATTCTTGCAATACAATGCTATTCCAATTTTTGGCAAATTTGTTTAATTTTAGTTTTAATGCAAGGATAAGCATTTAATGTTGTGTAGATAAGTTCCAGGCTTTTAAAATTTGACAGAGTTTCAAGAGATAGAAAAATCATTCGTCTATTTTCATTTTGATTAGCAAACAAAATCTTGGGTATGCCTTTTTTTGTAGCTTCTCAATGATTCGGTAGGCTTGGCTCATTAGAAATGTATATTATCTTTATTTACATTGTGTTATAAAAAAGAAGATGAAAATGAAACTATTAAAAGTTTTACCCCACTCTAAACAAACTATATCGAAATTTTTTGAATTTCACAAAGATAGAGAAATCTAAAATACCATAACTGATGTTCTTGGAGTACAGACTGATGTAATTGTGGTGTTTAATGTTATTAGATAGCACAGTTACATCGGTCAGAAGACCATATATTATTGAAATAGCGTTCGTCTTAATCTTTAAATAAAAAAGTAACCCCTAACTTTCTAATTATTTTTATATTTTCTTTTTTTATCTCCTTATTCTTTTATTTCTATTCTTAATGTATTTTAATGTGATGTGATAGTTACAAATATTTCCAAATCAAAAACTTAGCATTTTTCTTCTTAATTTTTAGATGATGGTACTTTAAAAAATCAATTTTCATCTAAATTCATTTATTAATTTGAATTTAAAAGCTCTAAAATTAATAAAATATTATAATATTACCTGGAAACATTAACTATACAAAATTTCAAACTTCTCGTTCTGGAGAGAGCGTGTGAAATATTTAAAAAATCCATTCTTATATGCAGAGTTAAATAAAATTATTAAAAAATGAATAGTCTAATTCGTGTTACAAGCTGGAGTTCAGCAACTGAATTTTATTTAACCTATTTAATCATTATCATTTTAAAGTCTTAAAAATAAAACTAAGACCACGGGAGTATGCGGAAACACCCCCTTAAATGGCCTCTTTGTTTAAAACTATAATTTTTTATATACAAATCAGTTATTTATTCCAGAAAAAGAAAAGAGAACAATATTAAAATACCACTCTTATTCATTTAATATGAATGAAATGTGAATTCTATTCTAAGAGAAGGACTCCAAAATTCACAATCGAATTCGCTCCAGCCATTAAATAATGTCTAGAATAAATGTTAAACGACAGGAATTAATCCCTCTAATTTTGAAACCGAAAAAGAATTAATTAGATCTTCTCCTTTGAGCAATAGCTGAATAATTGACATCCCGCATACTCTCCTGCTCAATAACTAGAGCGGACATCTTGAAAATTTAATGTCCGCAGGTAATTCAGGGAGAAGGCAAGTGGCGGTGAAGTAACGCAAAATGCCGGAGAAAAGAACAGCCCAGAAGTTTACTTATCAGCATCCTCAAGGAGATTTCCGTCCAAAGAGAATTTGATTATTTATTTCAACACTAAGTTGATTATCAATTCTCGAGGAAGATATTCTGAATGCATTCTTAATGAAGGTTATTTTGCCTAAATGAATGCTGGAAACAAAAGCAGTTACACAGATATCAAGTCTCCCCGAATATAAAATTCAATTGTAATTTAAGCCGTATCATGAGTATTGTCGGTTCATCACGGAATTATTGATCGTCGGCTAGACTGATATTCTTTGTGACTTAACTGCCACGAACGCATTTCATTGCAAGATAACATTGTGAATTCAAGTTTTTAATTCTGGTAATCATTTTCAGGTAATTGAATCAAACAACAGATGATGCGTAATTCAAGATTTTATGAAGATAAATAATATTCTTTCTAAATTAAATTATTTAAATTTAAGCTTTTACTAAGAAATTGCCAAAAGAACTTTTCACATTTTTTTCGTTACATCATTTGCGAGTTATTTATGGAATTTCTTTGTCGTTATTATATAAAGAAAAGGTAAACCCTTCGTGTTGCATGAAATTCGAATCAATGTTGAATTACTAATCTGTTTAGAATTTCCTGCAAAACTTTCTAACGATAAAGCCACATTTCTTACATTTTTTACGTTACATCAATCGAAGGCTGTTTTAGAAGTTTCTTTAAAGATGTTTCGCAGGTGACGGCGAACCCACCGTATTCGCATCATCTGATGAAAAGTTCATTTATTCAGAATTTTATAAATCTATTTACAAATTCTGACTCATTTTCTTCTGGATTAAATTCACCAACAAAATCGTTCAACTTATTCATATTAATTTTATCCTGCATATCAGATAGAGTTTTTCTAAAAATTAATATCTATAAAAATCTGCATAATTCAAAAATAATTAAAGATATCAAATTTGGTTTGGTGAAATCAGTATTTTTTATAAAAAATATATCGTTGCTCTAATTAAGTGAAGTTTACATTAAACTGAGAAGGTATATAAAAAATATGGAAAAGGTTTGATGTAATTACGATGCGATCATGAAAAATTCTTAGAATACAGTTGATTTTCAAAATTTTAAGTATGAAAAGAGCCGACTTAAAGCATCTATTTAAAATGGAGTTCAAATAGATAATTTTAAAATTATCCTACCCTTCCTTTATATATTTATTTATTTATTTCCGTTCTTATTTGGAGATACTCAATTCGGCTGCTCATTGTATTTTTTTTCTCTGATTTATGATACTAGTAGAAAACGGTATCTGCTCTTTAATTAGCAAATGTTAACTTTTATGTTTTTCTCTCTAGAATATTTCGTTTCAGAATTATTTCTGTTTCGCAGGACCTTCATATCCATCTGATTCTTCGTTAATTGGACGAATTACTCAAAATAATCAGTCAATCAGCAACAGTCCCCTTAATTTGTTTAAAAATAATATTTTATTTATGCTCAACGCATTTTGGCTGCACACATTACTCATCAGAACACACGTATAAAGGGCTAGGTATAACGCTCGCAGTTACGATACTGTCCCGAATACTATTGAAATAAGAGCCCCAAGCACATTATTTCACTTTAATTCCATCCATACCTAGGTTTAGTGCGCAACACCAAGTCGATTCCACAAAATACAGAACTATGAATATTCGTCTTTGTCGTTGATTTTGAAATATGGCCTGACAAATGACGGGATTTTCTACTTTAGAATCATCATGTCATATGCATTTTTTTTATCGCCAGCAACAATAAGAATGAGAAAAAACTATTTGCCGTTGAAGCAATTGTTTTCAAGTGAAAAATTGTCATTTAACGTTTCTGCATCAGTTCGAATGGCGCACAGTTTCTTTCTTTTGAATTATACCGAGTGTCAACCATTACGCTGTCAACATCAACGATTCAACAAATTCGTCTTGCATTTGACTTGAATCTTGGATGAGTGAAGCTTCCGATTCTTCATCCTTAAACCTTTTTGGTTGACTGAATTTTTCTTTATCAATGGTATCCAAATCCCATCTTCTAAAATGCAGGAATCGATGCTCATATTTTTTAAAGTATGAACTATGTTTACCTTAAGTTTCCAACAGTATTTAATGATTTTTCCCAGCAACTTCTTGCGAATTAAACATGAAAATAAATTATTCCTTAAAATAGTGTTTTTGCTCTAATGCGACATCTAATAAAAGGTTTTATTTCTTAATTTTATCTATATAGGTACCTTTCTTGGAAAAAATGGTATTATATACTTGGAATATTTTACATGCACACTTGCAAAATAAACCTTTTATAACGCTCCTTTAAAACCCTTTTCTATGCGTTCTCATGCTAACAGTGTCATATAAAGCTATATTGTAAATTTTTGTGATAATTAGATTGTCATAAAATGTTAACGGTATCTCAAAATTTTGTGAGATGAGATAAGACTGAAAAGCATTCCTATTTAATCAGTATGTAATTCGTGTCTAAATATTTTCTCCCCAAAAACAAAACTTTACAAAAAACACCTGAAGAGTGAAGCTTAGGCTTCCAGATAATAAGTAAAGTTTAATAACATAACTGTGGCAAGAATATAGTTTACAGAAATTTTTACTGTGATATATAGCCTGAAGTATTTTATCTATTATAAATTTATTCACAGTCTTAATGTGAGTTAAATAAAATAAAAAAGTAAATGTTACATTCTTTAATTCATTTTTGCACCCTCTAAACAACCTCTATAAATCCTTTGCTGAGCATAATTCAACTAGCAATACTATTGGACTGAATCAGTAGCTTTCTGATATCGTGTATATTAAGCATCAAGCCCACTCAGAAGCGGTTTGTACAAGAGAACAAAAACCAGTCCAACATTAAATTTATCAAAGAATAAAATAACTTCTATTCTCTCGTTATATATTGTATTGCTCTAAAAAGTTTTCAAAAAAATTATCAGTGCGCCAAGCGCATATAAAGAAAATCAAATTTAATATGTATAGAACCGCTTATAATAATATAAACAAAGAAATTCTAAATGAAAACTCGTCAGATTTGGTGAATGATAGAACATTTTTACTAATACATTTTCCAGAGTCTTCAAATCTTTAGGAATATCCAATGTATACTGAAGAAAAGAAAATTTCTTTAAGTTTTAGTTTCAGCTTAATATATCTGTTACCGTTAAAGTATGAAATCCGTTATTTTATAGAATACCTAGTTATTCCATGAAATAACTCAGCGTGTCCGTTAAAGTGTAAAACTCTAGAATTTCATGGTTTAACTAGTAATCTCATAGAATAACGATCCGCAGCCCGTTAAAGTGTAAAATAATCCATATCGCATATCGTATATATTAATGAATTTAATGTTCAAAGAGAAAGAGAAAAGTCTAAAAGATGTTTGGAAATTCAAGCGGAAAAGATGAAATTAATGTCGGATAAATCTCATTCTGAAGCCTCTGTGGGGTTTACCGTCCGTATCCCAGTGCCTGAAGTTGACAGAGGAAAAGGTGATGCCAAATCTATTTTAGCTATCATCATAAAAATAACCGAAGAAGGATTTTTGCCAATTGGGCACAAGAAACGAACGCATAAAACAATTATATTCCCGATCCCAGTTCAGGGTATGCAAACAAAAATTAATTAAAATCGAAGAAGCACCGGATGTAGAAATGTCACTCCGGTCGGTTGCTACAGTTCAAAGTTTAAGTACTAGTCAGGGATTTAAAAAATGCTCGTGTAAAACCCAGTGTGTCAACAAAAAATGTTTTTGTTTTAGAAATAATGTTCTTTGTAATTCCAAGTGTCCTTGTAAAATAATTTTAGTAATTTAGTAATGTCCAAAATAATTTTAGTAATCCTTGTGGTGACAAATGATTTTATGGTACGTTTCCATAAATACCATTTATACGCTGCATAAATTAGATAAATTGCTTCTTCTTCATTTTAATTGTATATCATTAGTTTATTTATAGAATACCTAGTTATTTCATAGAATAACTAGTTAAAGCGTCAAATTTATAATATATTACACACTTTAACGGGCACGACCAGTTATTTCATGGAATAACTAGGTGTTCTATAAAATAACTGCATTATATACTTTAACTGTAACATATCCAACTATCACTTGCAGAGTGATAAGTGGCAGAAGATACGAATAAAATTATCTACAAAGTGATTACAAGACACACTGATTACCTCTCTAATGTTGTATAATATTCCGAAGTTTCACTGATACATCAGTTGTATCACATCATACAGATAAAAAAGTTTAATGATGAAACATCTAAATTGCCCAAAGGAAAAGGTCAAGGTGCTATAAAATGAAGAGTATAGAAAGGATGCTACTGTGACAGATTCCAAAGAATCGGCCCGTTCCTCTGGATAAAACTAATGCCCGCCGGCGTGAGAGTAGATTTCGAATGTGTCTATTTGAAGATTGTCACGCACTATAAAACTTTATATAAGCGCCGTGACTGAGAGACCGTCTCCAAAGGAGATCTAATAAAGAATTCTAAACATGTTCGAGTGCATAAAGAATTCATGACCGCGAGAGGATTTCGGAAAATATCTGATTTACGAAAACCGTGGAGTGAAAAGGAAACTGATTTTGAAGCTACTTGCTCTCAAATTCGATCTTAAATCGTTTTTCTTCTCACTTTTATAAATAGTTTCATGTTATTTTATTTATAATCTCTTTATCCTAAAAATAGTGAAATTAATAGATTGTATCGATTGGAATCCAAGTCATGGCGCTTTATATTCGAAGCGGGAAGTGTTATTTATTAAATTTTAAAATGTAGGGCCGGAAAAATAATCATACGTCACTTACATTTTAATAATATATTTAATTAAAATGCTTTCATAATGAAAAAATTCTAAGAAGTAAGACTAACGATATGTTTATTAAAAGAGAATAGTTCCCTACCCCCAAATCAAAGAAACAAGAAATCAACAGAGTTTAATCTTTTACAAAAAAATATTGCAAATCGCATTCCAGTCGCGCTTTTAACAATTATTCATATCATATCATTATCACGAAACGTAAATAAAATATAGATATTTTGTTGGGGAAAAAATAAATCTATTATTATTTTACAGCCATCTCCCGAGAAAAAAATGGATTTCTTGTTCCATTATTATAAAAAATTCCATATGAAAAGAAAATAATGAAAAGAAATCTTATTTTCTCGGTAGATGGTTGTAAAAAAATGGTGGATTTCTTTTTCTCTAACCTACTATTTGAACAAAAATAATTTCGAAGTTCTGAAAAGTTTGTGATATTTAATGAAACAGTTCAACTTTGAAACGATTTTTGTATCTAAAAAGATTTTTAACGTGAATGGCAACAGTGCGAATAAATGGAAAGAATTTGAATGCCGAGTTTTGTGTGGTTGTAATTCATTTTAACTAACCAGTTTTATTAAAATTGGGATGAAACACCAATTATGTCAGCTATTGTATTCATGTATTTCATTATTATGGATATATTCTTATAAATTATAATAAATTATTGTCACATACGATTATATTATACTAATATAGAGCTGCATTCAAATAAAATTTCCGTCTTGGATGAAATACTTAAATCTATTTAAGGTTTTTAATATTTAGTCTATTCAGTCAAATATTTAGCCAATTATTTAAGCTATTAGCATTACATATAAATAACTTTAAAAAATTGTGAATTTTCTCATTAGTTATTACAAAATTACAGATTGACAACATGGATTTCGGTATTAATTATTCAAAAATAAAATTCATTTAATTAATTTTGAAATAAAAAACTTCTAAAAATAAGGGTGCGAAAGCTTACTTTAAAAATATCTGAAATAATGAGCGCAGAATTTTAAAACAACCGTTTCACTTATTTTCGGATGATTGATATTTGTCCGACCTCTGTTGCCCTTGAGAAATATTTCACAGCAATCCTTTGAACGATGAAAATTGCGATAAAAACGACGGCATCCATCATCAGGAAATGAACAAAGTAATAACTTTCCATCCTTATTAACTAAATACCGTTTTCCGTGTTTCTCATTCATACGGCTTACTCATAAATATTCAATCGAATTATTTGATTGATCGATGCGTAAAATAGTTATTTACAGTTCAAACCAGTATTTAACCCGATCAAATTTCTTTTAACTACTTACTATCTTTCTATCTCTTTTGATTTGGGCTAAAATAATTTTATTTCTTTGAAAGAAAAAAAAAGGAAAAGAACTTTAGCCACAAAATTAGAGAAGTAATTATATCTATTCCGTGCAAACGAGATAAGTTTTATTTTTAATTCAAAGTTTCGGAAGATACTGAACAGATTTGGCGGTAACACAGGAAGCCAGACTAAATCAATTTATTGCCTTCTTTTGCGAGCCTTTTCGACGATAGCCTCTCATTTTTATTTGTTTTCTCATCATTGTATCGGAATAAGCAGTTTTTAAAAAGGGGGTGGAGGGACGGGGCGCACCGCCCGCAGCCCTCGCTTAACCGATCGCTTTCCGACGGTTCCATTGACGTCACACTTATCGACCGTCCGAGTCACGTGACTTCCGTCTGCGGCGGGAACATCCAATATGGCGACAGGGATGGAAGCATCCTACGCTGGCGGGGACCGGCTAATGAGGCAGCGCCACTTTTAATGATCGGGCAAACAATCGAATGATTATTAGAACTGGAACATGCGAATGCTGACATTCACTTCGAAACAGAGTATTCAAAAGGCGAAACATTTTGTAAGCGCGGAAATTGTTGCAAATGATATAGAGAACGATTTTCGAACTGTTCATATATTGACTTAGTAGTTGATTGATATTTACCCGCCTTTCTAAAGATGAAAACCGTTTCATGATTTTTAATACATCATTAATTATGTAATTAAATATCCTATAATTTTTACTAACATTTTATGATTAAATATAAACCACACTCACACTTATATAAAGTAATAATATATATATACGTACATCTAACATCAAAAATATCCCGTAAACATTTTAACTTTCTCGAATTCGTAGATAAGGGAAAGTATAGTAATCCTCGAAAAATTCAAATTCGAGATTTTTACGAATTTTTACATTTCAGATCTCCTCGAGTTAGAAAAAAGAATTTTTCGGAGAAATTCATCTTTCGATCCGTGACAATGATAACTGAAAAACACTTCAGGCTACATTATTGAAAATTGGTAAGCGCCTAAAAGAATTGCAGCTTTCTATCAAATATTGAGTAAACTTTTCAGCGGAAGTCCATCTGTCCGGATGTTCGAATATCAGTTAACTTGATGACTACAAAACGAAGTAGAGCTAGATAGATAAAATTCGGCATACATTTTTAGATCTATAGTGTAGTTAGTTAATCTTTGTGTCAAACCCAACTAAGGGATGAGAGTATCGGTTTGAACTTCCAGAAACAAGTAAACGGGATAATTCAAAAGCGCAATATCTTAAATAAATTAAATTTAGTATGGGATTTTGTGAATGCAAGTGCATTTTTGTGTCAAATTTTCGTTTCAATAAGTTGAGAAAAACGTTTCAAAAACGCAAAAACAGTTTTCAGATATCATTAACAGCCAAGGATTAATCGATCAATATCTTGTCAAGGGTAACACGATAGAGAGAGTAAAAATTCTAAATTCATGTCAAAAGTTGATGTTGCTAACTATTGTGCATCAATTCCACGTAAAGGCGTTCTCTGTCACGACAAGTTTATTGGAGAGAATGAGAGAAAGGTTTGGGTAGACCTCTCCCAATGATTAGATTTTGTTCTTCTCCGAAATTGATCAGTACAAAATGAATTTTAAAAATTAATAAAAACTTATTTTTCTATAAAGATACAACTCGAAAGCAAATAAAATAAATAATAAAAAATATCTAGTATTTTTATACATTAAGGCGACTTAAACTTTAAAAAATCAGTAGTTTTGAGTTATTACATTGGTTAATTTTGATATTTCGTACTCAAACTTCAAGATTAATCTCAACTTTTGTTTCAAAAGGGTTAGAGTAAGTAATAATAAAAATTGGAGAGCTTTCGAACACATTTGGAGAGCTTGGAACATTTTTATCGCTAATATTGTACTATATTAACCCCCCTAACTCATAAATAAATCAATATAATGTTTTAAATTTTTGTGTGGCATCTTATATAAAATACGCGGCGACCCAAGATTCAAATTGGGAAGGTGAAAATTGCAAAAAGTCATTTTAAAGGTCCCTGGTCGCCTTAAAAATGGCAAATGTCAAATTATACAGAATGTTATATATATATATATATATATATATATATATATATACACTGAAGTGACAAAAGTCATGGGATGACTGTTAATATCGTGTCGATCCTCTTTTTGCCCGGCGAAGAGCAACAACTCGACGTGTCATGGAGTCCACAAGTCGTTGGAAGTCCTCTGCAGGAATATTGAGCCATGCTGTCTGTATAGACGTCCATAATTGTGAAAGTGTGGATGGTGCAGGAGTTTGGGCACGAACGAACCTTTCGATGATGTCCCATAAATGCTCGATGGGATTCATATCTGGCGAACTAGGTGGCCAGATCATGCGTTGGAATTATCCGGAAGGTTCTTCAAACCAATCGCGAACGGTTCTGCCCCGGTGACATGGCGCATTGTCATCCATAAAAATCCCTTCGTTGTGTGGGTACGTGAAGTCCATGAATGGCTGCAAGTGATCTGCAAGCAGCTGAACATAATCATTTCCAGTCAATGATCGGTTCAGTTGCACCAGAGGACCGATTCCATGCCATGTAAAAAAAACCACACCATTATGCAGCCACCACCAGCTTGAACAGTGCCTTGCTGACAGTTTGGGTCCATGGCTTCGTGGGGTCTGCGCCA
Organism: Argiope argentata; assembly: GCA_026289955.1. Lineage (NCBI taxonomy): Eukaryota > Metazoa > Arthropoda > Arachnida > Araneae > Araneidae > Argiope > Argiope argentata. The sequence goes on along the minus strand of JAOUZG010050330.1, from coordinate 467,940 downwards.
CACTCGAACTCTACCATCAGCTCGTAACAACTGAAATCGTGACTCATCTGACCACGTCACGGTTTTCCACTGGTCTAGGGACCAGTCGATATGCTCACGAGCCCAGGAGAGTCGCTGCAGGCGATGTCGTGCTGTCAGTAAAGGCACTCGAATCGGTCTTCTGCTGTCTTAGCCCAAGGAAGACAAATTTCGCCGCACAGTCCTATCGGACACATCCCTCGTACGTCCCACATTGATTCATGCAATTATTTGACGAAGTGTTGCGTGTCTATTAACATTGACCATTCTTCACAGACGTCGGCGGTCTCGGTCGTTAAGTGCAGGTGGTCGCCCACTGCGCTGTCCATGATGGGATGGGATGCCTGAAATTTCATACTCTCGGCACACTCTTGATACTGTGGATCTCGGAATGTTGAATTCACTAACAATATCCGCAATGGAATGACCCATGCGTCTAGCTCCAACTAACATTCCACTTCAAAGTCGGTTAATTCTCGTCGTGCCGCCATAAATCACGAAAAACCTGTTCACATGAATAACTTGAACACAAATGAAAGCTCTGGAAAACGAACTGCGCATTCATACTTTTTCGCGTCGATACTACTGCCATCTGTATATTTGCATATTGCTATCCCATGACTTTTGTCACTTCAGTGTATATGAAACTAAAGTTTTTAATTAATATAAAACTAATTAATTACTTGACGTTCTTGAAACATTAAAACCTCTATCTTTCATAGTATCTGTGAATAAAATGAGTAGAAAAATTGAATAGGTTTTATTTCTGTAGCAATCAAATTATTTATGAGTTTTAATTTTATGCATTTCTAATATACTTTCGATCTTTCTTTGAATGTGGTGTAAATATAGTTCAAACAGAATATTTCCTACGCTATTATAGATGATGTGATACCGTCAGGATTTTGCATAACCTTAGAATTACTTGATTTGTTCTCTAATTTTCCAAACGCTTATTTTAAAGTCCTGCCCCAATGCATATTCTAGTCTGCGATTGTTGAACACTGGAGAAGAGGAATGGAAATGGCAAGGAATCAAGTCGCCACTCAACTGGACACCGAGTCACCTTTCATTATCTATCCAGTGTCACGTAAAGAAGAAAAATAGTCTTTAATTCCAAAGGTAGAGCCGATTTCAAAAGAGGATATATATGTCCATGTCTAAAAGTCAATTTCCAGAGATGTTCTTTTTAAAAGTATCAAGACTGAGTACTACCTGCTTGTTTTAAAAATTTGTATTCCAGATATACTAAATGCTTTTACTTCTCATTTTTCAAGATAGCAGCTGACTATTGACAATACTTAGCAACAAATAATTTGAGCGCATTTAATGCAAAAATAAAGTTGGGTAACTCTTATAAAACTTAATATGAGGAGTCTCTTATTCTAGACTAGATTCTCACAGATTCACGAACCAATTCTTTTATAAACTTGCAATTATATGGCCATGGTAAATACAACATCAGGGAAATGTTTTCTAACAATGCAATGTGCAAGTTTTCCATTTACCCACTTCAATGGTTCCGGCGAATGATCCTCTTTGTCCACGAGACTTACTTAATGAAAGAACAATGTTTATTAGAGTGGTTTTATTAGGGTGGTTTGAAAAATGCCTTTTCCAGAATTCATTTACGCTTGCTGCAGAAAATCTGTCCTTCCCCGTATCTAGTACCTATCCATGTTTCTTTAATCAAGTTTTAAAATATTATAAAGGGTTTTTATGCAATACAACGAAGAAAAGGTAAATATTTAAAAATAGAATCATCCGAAATCAAATTAAATTTGATAGAAACTCGTTAAAAATGTGTATATATCAATACACGTTATACGGATTAAAAGGGAAAAAAATTAAAACCTTTTATTGATAATAAGATATTTAGATTTTAAGATAACATTAGAATTCATTGAACTAGCCTTTTAGGAGACTTTACTGAACTAACCAAATTTAGTATGCAGTTATTTGTTCTTATTAGCCTCCTAAAACTAACAGACTCTTTTTATAAATATATGACAGAAAAGAAGTTTAGTTATATTAACGTCCCGCTGTAACGCAACACTAAAGTTCTTTTGGAACGGACTTCGTAATTTTGAACCGCGTACAGATAAAGAGGATGACATCTGATCTGGCACCCCCCTCTCCACATCACATCACACGAGCGGGAGGACGTTTGGCCCTGACAGATTTAACGTGCAACAGACCCCCTTACGCGACGGTTTTTCGATGGAATCGGGTCTCAAAGCTGAAACCCTATGGTTCAAGAAGCGAGACCTTACCACCAAGCCACCACAGCCCATGAATGTAAAGAAAATGGGTGAAAATGAGGATAGGATATCAAAATAAGGTTTGCTCTAACATGATGAATATAAATTGAATTAGACCCAAATAAAGAATAGTTGCAACATTCTTAAGAGATAACTTAATATCAATGGTTATGGAAATTATGTGTTCATCGAAAGATGTTAAGAAGCTGTAAAACTATCTTTATACTTTATCTCTCTATATTTTTTATTCATAAAAATCTATCGTTAAAGAATGTCATACATCATATGTACGGAATAGTTAATATAATTTAACCATGACCCAACTTAGATTAAATTCCTTTTTTTAAACATTTGATGAGCTCACTAGTCATAACTGGACATATTTTTGAATATTTCATTTCAATAAGTTTGGCGAAGAGATAGTATTCAATTTCTATTGCAATAAAAAGTTTAGTGCACCAAAATCAGTTAGCAAACATTTGTAACAATAATTTTAACAATAAATAATGGTCAATTTTACAATCAACTTATTCTAGCCTTTATTTATAAGCAAAGATATTTATTTATTCTTGTAAATCTATTCTGGAACTATTTAGCAGCAAATCATGTTGACATATTAAGAACATCTTCTGCTAAAATTTTTCCATTATTTTTATGACAGTAGAATTCTATAGATGGCAAACAGTTCGCTCAATCAAAACTGCATGCAGCTGTTAGAATTTAAATTGCAAATTGCATTAATTATGCAATTTCAGAAAACAGAAAAAGGTTTAATCTTCCACATTTCCCTATAATCATATTATTTTTAAACAACAATTATTTAATAAATGCTCGCACATAGCTTCACCGCAAATGAAATTACTAAAAATGAGGAATCTCGATGCTATTTACAGATCGTGCATGAAAATCTTAAAATTTATTTCCGCATTCCTTAGAGCCGATTTTTCCTATTTACCAGAATCTAAGGAATAGATTTTCCTTCTCAGTACGCGCATTAAGCTTAAATTATTCCGAACGTCATAAAACAATCAACTAGTTCTAATTTGATTTTTGTGATTAAAAGAAATAAATTGGATTAGCACATAAGTGGAGATGCAAAGATCCTTTCAAAATTGCAATCCAGTGTCAAAAAAAAAATTGAGCAAGATTTTATTCATTCCTTAAATATTCTCTGCAATCTCGTCAAAAACGCATTCTTTCAGAATTAATCCGGAACATCTGAAGAAATTCCGAGGCGCTTAAAATAGTCTTTTTTGTTTACTTATTTTCTGCGAATACCTATTTTTAAAACAGCACAAATCGATATTTTTTAAGCTCGGATACCTTCCGTACGGTTGACATGTGAAAAATGCAAAGCAAAGGGGAAAAAAAGAAAAGAAAAGGAAAAAGGAAAAAAATTAAACGGAAAAAACGTTTTCTGTGTTTGTCTTTCATTTATTTATTTATTGAATGTCGACAAAATATTTTCATATAATAAAGAAAAAAAAGTCGAGTACTCTTCCCTACGAATATCTCTTACGATAACTTAACATGCCGCGTTTTATGTTGAGCATTGCAGCGCCTTTACTTTCTGATATGTTAGTCCAAAAACTTAACATATATTAAATTTTTTTGTTAAAATCTTTTGACAAATTTCATTTATCTACCTCACTACTAAGATTACCTTTTTTACCTGGCAAGACGCCCTACTCTCAAATCTTTGCACTTTTAAAGCCAATCAAATTTTATTCACTCATATAAACTAGATTGTTTTTATGTACTTTTGCACAAAATTTGTTTTTGGTTGCTATACATTCATATGACTTCAACCCTCGATAGGTACAGCTTAGTCAGTACCATTGATTTTGAGCCAGAAAAACCCAAACAAACCATTTAATTCATGAAAATTGGGGTGTGAGGAAAGATGAATCGAGGGATTTTTACATTTAATAATAAAATAAACTTGGAATACTCGCAGACTACTGTTCGACAACGGATTCTGAGACGACCACATTCCGACGATCCCAGCTCATTAAGGGGTGAGACGCGAACGATGAGCTCACTTCCGATATTCCCCTTTTACCATGGAATTACCTAAATTAGATAATTTTTAGTTCATTTTTTTACATGTATGTGAGTGCTGTGTCATTTATGACAGCATTTTATTTTAACTAAAAATATCATATTGATATGGCTAGTTGAAGTGATAAATAAGCTTTCGAAGAAAATGTCATGTAATATCATTAAATACTACCAATACAATACTATGTAATATCATAAATACCAAGAAGTAAAAAACTGGATATTATTTATTCCTATTCAATTTAAAATGTATAAAATAGCAAATATTTTAAAAAGATTATTTTTAAATATGTTTTATGTAATAATCATTAAATACTGTGACCAAGAAGCAGAAAACGGAATTTATTCCTGTTCTATTTAAAATATATAAAATAGCAAATATTTTTAAAAGAGTATTTTTAAGGCTTTCTATATTTTAACCAATTCTTTAAGTGAGAATAAAAGGTTTTAAATAGGATACACTCTCTATTATCTATTGTTGTTGTTAATCTTAAAAAAATGCAGAAAAATTCAATAACATATAAAAAATACTTTAATATAAAAAATATCAACACTATTTTGTAGAAAAATAATTATCAAATTTAAAGAATGGAAATTTTTTATTTATTCTTCATCATTTACGGTTTATGTCCCTTACATTAAATAAAAATTGCTCTGAAACATTTTGCAGTACATTAGTATCTTTTTCCTTCTGTATTACTAATTATTAATGTTTATTCCTCTTAAAACCGAAAGTATTTCGAGCCTATTTCATTATTAAACGTAAACAACTATAATTTTACCTCTCACTCCTATTTTGACAAATTAAACCCATCCTAACTCATGCGCAAAAGCGTGGAGGACTTTACAATCCGTTGTCAAACAGTAAATTTAAATAATACAGTCAGAAAATACAAGATTCACATACACGTGAAAACAATTAAACAAAAAGTAAACTAATAGGGCAAAAATCAAGTCAAAGAATGACGAATTCCCGAAATGCACTATCCTTCCGCGTCTCTTCTTAATAAATGAATTGGCGAAAATATGACGTCTCAGAACACTGAAACGAACAGTATGCACGAATCTAAGTATATATCAACATCTTCAAAAATTCCTTTTAAACAAGTAAATGAAAAAAAGTCTTAAGATTAAGGTCAGACGAAACTTCAATATCGTTAAAAATTCCTAGTGTCTTGAAAAGAAAAAGATTCTTCTTTCCAAAGCCATTTTAGAAGAAATTTGTTTCTTTTTTACAATCGAATGCATTACTATTTTTGCCATTCCTCGATAACTATCCGTCTAAGCAACACTCATGAGCGAAACATAGAAATTCCCCACGTATACTTCTTTTTACTTCGAAATGGAATGCTCATCTTGAAAGCTTAATAATGAAATTCACATTTAAAAATATGCTAAAGAATCAGAAATAAGTTTATGTCTTTTAATGATTTAATGAGGATTTCTACTCCAATTCCCCAATATTTATAAAAAAAGTTTTTCCTTTGACTTATAAATGAAATTTCAAAATTTTTTTTGTCCAAGAGTAGTAGTTTGGTTAGTAATATTAATGTTTCATTTAGAAGCAAAATGAGGCGATTTTTGACGAGCTCAGTCATTTTAACCCACTGTCAAATGGCGAGACCGACACGATACCACGACTTTTTAAACAGATTTCCCTGCCACACTAGTATCAAAAGTTTGATCTTCAGCGGATTTTACACATTAAAAAAGATTATTAAAGTAACATCATATCTTGAAGTATTTTATTAATAGCAAAATATCTTGTTCAAGTTCTATGAAATAATCGAAAGAGCAGATTAAAATGTAATTACATGAAACACACACATTACGTCTTGAAACATTTTGAACATTTGATGACATTTCAAAAGGAGCCCCCACCACCAAATATTCCATTTAAAAGAATAAAATTTAATTAACTTTCGTCTTGTTTAAGTATTTGTTGCTTTCTTTGGGATCAAAGAATTTATAATACAAGTAAATGAGATGTTTTGCCGCAAACTTCCTGTTTTGGAAAATATCATTAATTTTATTAATTTATTCTAAAGATACTAGAAATAATAAATTAAATAAAATTATTGTTTGTGTACTTAGCAGTATGATCATCAGGAAGTGAGCGGAAATCACAGAAATCTCAGTAGGAAGCAAACTCTGTGCTGCCTGCAAAACAAAAACTCTTCAGGGGTGGATTTCCAACTGGGGAGACTTGACAATTGTTTAGGATCGTTTGACTGAAATGGCTGAGGAGGAGCCGGATGATAGATTAAAAATTTATAAGCTAGTTGACGAATAAATTTGTAAAAAATACCAACTTACAAATCTAACTGCCTGGTCTGTATTCCCTGAAGTTTTCTCACGTACTCTTCACTAAAAGAATTGGATTTCTCCACCCGTTTAACATTTCAGATATTGAGTAATGTCATGTATAGCATTAGTGAACAAAAACTACAAAATAGAGACTTTTAGTGTGGATCTAAGATATTTTATTAAATTTATTATGAGAATATATTGATGTCTTTTTTGTCAGTCAATAGAAATTCAAAATTTGTCAGGGAACTACGTTTGTAGCCGCAAGATCACACATTAAATTTCATACATTAAAATAATTGCGTTAATTAGTTATTACATTTCATGCATTATAGATAGACAGAGGGCCCATAGTATGGCAGTTTTGATTTGATGTCTATACTTTAGACGCTGAACCCCTTTACCAAGTTTCATTTAGTGGACCATTGCGTTTTGAGGTTATTGAATTCATTTGTATCCCTACAGCCAGCTCGGCATACGTTACGAGGACGAATTTCGTTAAAAAATTTAACCTAAATCTATGAAATTGTTTAAAATGTTCATATCCCAAGTTTCACTCATCTATCTCAAAGTGTTTTTATGTTATTATACTTCAAAAATGTGAACTTCTATACGAACTAGTCTATACGAAGATATTCACCAAAACCTCGAATTCGAATTTTTGGATGGTTAAAATATTTCCTCGGTTTTTTTTATAGGAGAAAGTAAAAATACGAATGGAGAGATGATACTCCTATAAGAAGGATTGTATCGTGCCAGTTGACGTCTATTAGGTCTCAATTACAATTTATGTAAGCTGAAGGCATACAGTCTTTCGATGTAATTGGGGTTGTGTTAGCTCATGCATGCTTAGCTGTTATAAGATACCTTTATTTAATATTAATACAGTGCTTTCCAAAGTGCTAGATGTAGTAAGAAGCTATGAATGATTATGGAGAAGATATTTATGAAGATGTCACATACTTCTGAAATCGCTAATGCATAGATTCCTGAAAGTATTTATATATGCCCGAGGCTTTTAAAAGTTTAATAAAAATTATAAAACTATTTAATCAAAATAATAGTTATAGTAATCTATGGTATCTTCCCAACGTAGTTGGAAGGTAAACTATATAGCAGAATTTCAATAATGGCTCTAACCCTTATCAGAAATCAGTTTAAACACAAAATGTTTTAAAATATTCCAGATGGTGAATAATTCTCTGAGTTCATAAATGGAAACACTTTCATATGGAAATATCAATCTTGCCTTTCGTGCGTTAACAAAACACGCACGCGTGAATTCCCGGATAAAGGAAGGATTTAGAGCAATTCAAATTCGAGTCTTGCTATCAATTCAATTTTCTTCTCTCTATGGTGCCGAGAGATGGGGTGATAGATTCACTTTTAAAAAGGAAGTCTGACAAGTGAATTGGAACTAGTGCTCAAGTTCCCTTGCTGCGAGCAGACAAATGAGCAGACGATTGCTCGGTCAATACGTACGTTGGTTGTAGATGAACCCTTCTTGAAATGAGTCATATTTTAAAAAAGACAATCGCTCAGATTGCACGATTTTCTTATACAACCTTTTGAAATTAATAGCCTGAAATTTACAATGTACTCATTTTCATCCATATTATTCTTAAGAAGTTGCAAATACATATCCAAATATACCTTAATTGTCAAAAAATATTACATTTTATAGAATTTTTCTTGAAATCAAATAAGTATTAATATAATTTTGCACGTCAATTTTAGATTTTAAAATATTCATACTATCTTTATTAGAAATTCCCAATTTCTGAAGGAAATGTTGTGTCAAACAATCAAAATAGTATTAAGTAAAAATTGAAAATGGGGAGAAAGGTTATGCTGAAACATGACCGCGACTATCTAAAAAATAGGAATAATTATGAGTTTTGGTAGAACATAATGTTTATGGGATGAGGTTTTTGGCTTCAACAAAAAGCCGTAGGCCAAAATATAAAAGTTTTTATCCATAAACGAAAACTAAAAGCTTTATTATCTGCGCGAGCATCTCAAAAAATCAGCTTTTATTGACGCATTGCATTGCATTTATAAAAGCTCTCATTTTTTTAAAAAAAGATAATGACTACAACAAATAAAACCTAGAAAAAATGCCCTTTTAAGCACGTGATTATACAAAATGAAATAAATAGGAAATAGGATATATTTCTAAACAATAAATGCGAGGCAAAGTTTTTTGAATCGTTGACATTACTAAAGTGACTCATTCAATGAAGCAAATAAAATGAATAAAAATATAATTTAACTTTCTCGAGCATGTGGTACTTGGCTGTTCAAGAAATTATGTTCTAACATGATACGTTGAAATATGCATAGCAAATTTCATTTTAATCTTTAATTATCTTTTTGTAATTAAAACCAATTCGTTCATCTTCCTTTTTTGGAAATAATTGAAATCACAAAAGAATTACTAACTTATTTGAAGGTGTGGTAATAAATACAGAGCTGAAATATCCTCTTAATCTAATACAGTTCAAACCACTTATATTTCTCTCACATAAGATAAAGTGATATTAATTAATACCAGAGTTTTCTTTACAGAAAAATTCATTTTCCCACCCTGCAAGCAATAAATAGTAATTAAAGTTTATCTTCTTTTTTTATGTCTATCACTATAAGAACATCAGTGTAATTAGATGGGATTCAATGGAGATTTTAATTATGTATTTCGAACCAGACATTTTAGATGGCACACTTTCTGAAAAAAAAATCTTCATTCGGCCTGTGGGGAAGGTAGTTCTTTTTATTTCCAAATTTTAATGACAGCAAAAAAGTACCTTCTTTTTTAGAATAAAATCCAAAAGAATCTATTTAAGGATATAAACTGAATTGCGAAGTGTTTTTAAAAATGTATCCTTTTGTCCAGCATTTAAAAACATTCTTTCATCATTCCAATGAAAACAGCATATAGATTTCTCATTAATGAAATATACGGACAGAAACTATTGTAATCGTCAAAATATAAAAGGAGACATTTTATCAAACAAGATAAAACATAACAGGGAGATTTGTCAAACTCCATATTTTGAAAAATCTCTGTTTCAAACCTTTGAAAAATACATATGAGTCCAAAAAACACATTTTCTAAATTATATCTTTCTGAGCATTTATCTCTGAACTCGATAACTCAAAAAAGCTTTGAACTGGAAAGACAAATTTTACTTATGGTCTCAACTCCACATTTGTATATTTCAATTAAATTTTGAACGAATACCTTTATAAAAGATGTGCTTATACGGCTAAGCTAATACGATATTACAAAAAAGAGAACTAGACAGAAAAAATCTTACATGAAATGGTATATATGTATCAAATTTATGTATTTCAATTAAATTTTGAACGAATGCCTTTATAAAAGATGTGCTTATATGGCTAATCTAACACGATACTACGAAAAAGAGAACTAGATAGCCAAAACTGGTACATGAGTTAAATATGTATCAAATTTGAAATCAAATCAGTCAAGAAATTAGCCATGTGCCAGCTGGTGTTCTCCCATTTAAAAGAGATTACTAAAAAAAGCGATGGCTTAAATCTATGGAACTTATTATGTGATTTTTTCAAGTAACAATCATAAATTTGTGTCGAATTCTGATTTCTATTGGACAGAAAAATCAAGTCCAAAACATATCTATTATCTCCAAAACTCTCACTGCAACGCAATAGTATCTTTGGTGATTATCAATGTCATGCCAATAATAATGTATCCCTTATTTACAATTACTCTCTCACGGGACGACCTCGAGTATGAGAAGCCCGCTTTAAAAAAATGAATTTTTGTTTGCTGAGAGGCATTTTTATAAATTTATTGGAACTCTTCCAATGAAAGCATAAGGCTGATTTATAGATGTGTATACGGTTACTGGTAAAAATTTTAGAATAAAGATTGAACAGCAATTCCTTATAATGTTTACTTAAAAGATTATGCTGAGAGACTATTATATTAAAAAAGCATAAAAAATTGCATGCTTTCTCTGAAAGTATATTTTCGTAGTAATTAAGATGCCCATTTCTGCATAGTTATTAACCTTAAAATAATTTTTTTAAGATTATCACAATTTGATTGTATAAACTGACAGAAAAGTTCCAGAATTCTTGTTTCTGGTTGTTAAAGGTTTTGCAATAAATTTAAATTTATTTTAAAATCCTTTTAAAATTTAGATTATATTAAAGATTTTATTTTATTGTCAGTCATTTGGGCATGATTATATAAACAGGAATCACCTTCAAAGTACAAGATTAGAAACTATGACATTTTCAGCTAAATATTGTAAAAAAACAAACGAAGTTTCATGGTTTACAAACTGTTGCTGTTATTTATAGTTATTTTGTTATAACAACATTGTTTGTGTTGCACAACGAATAGGAATTTATTTCAGTTCGTCACAAGTTGATTATCGTTACTTTATTAACTCATTTCGTCCTATTGTTCCAAACCAAATACACCTCAAATATACTCGTTATAATTATTTATATCGAACTTATTTTTAACGTTATATTAAAGCATTAATAAGCTTTAAAGGATGCTTTAACTTTAATATGGCTTTACGAAGTTTCAAAATAAAGCATTTTATGACTATACGCATCTTTAGGTTTTATTACATACTAAGCTGCCGAAGGAATGAGTTATTTATATCCCTGCGGCAGAGACACGGACTTGGATTTTGATAGCTCATAATTTGAGACATTAAAGATTAAATGTTCGAAAGTATCGTAAATTCTAGATTATCCGCGGAAGCAGATGGCGCGACAAGCGCAGATGATGTACAAAGTAAAACAAGTAATGTAAAAAAAAATTAGTCAATTCTTACTTAAGGTCAACAAAGAAAAGTTTTATTTCAGTTACTTTTTATTAAATAATTGCAATTAATATAAATAATTTATCAAAAAATGATTTTCGATAGAATTGAACCTGTATTCTTCACCTTCATGTGAAAAATACTAAAATTCTTGCATTTTAGAGATTGAGTTACTGTCTTGTTGATTTCAAATTTTATTACAAACTGCTAAAACTATTTAAAGTATTGAAAATTAATTAAATTTAATGAATGAATTGATATTTGAAAAAACTATATTAACATCGAGTGTCATCCATTGCAAGTTTATAAAAATGTATTTGAACTTTGAGTGGATGAATCAAGAGTATTTTAGTAACGACTGAATATTTGAACCAGATATACAGATATACATAAGGAAAATGTAAACTAATAATAATTTCAAAGCAATGGTTTTTAAAATTCTTTTTTATGAAGAATTTGGAAGAAATAAAGGTTACAGAATCGCTATATTCGATGCAAAATCTGATTAATATAAAAATGTATTTTTGCATGCAATTTAAATACCAAAGAATTCGCTTCATGCTTATTTGATTTTAATTCCACAGAGATATTAGCCAGTTACGGCTTTATTAACATATATTTTTTTGATTCTCCAAGCGAAACAAAACAAAAAAGATGCAATTTCCTTAAGTGTTAAAATTTTCGAGAAATGTCTTTTCATGTTGTCTCTCTGCGGACTTTCATCATCAAAGAAATACAAATATGAATATTCAGCGTCGATTCAATTAAGGAAATGAGATAATTCATTTTATACATTCAAATCTATTAAAAAACGCAAAAAAATCCCTCTACCATTCTGCATTGTTTCTTCCTTTTTAAAAAGAAGCAATTAAAAATTAATAAGTATGTGAAGAATAGTTTATTGAAAAAAGGAAATTTAAGGATTTAAAATATAAGTTAATAAAATTAATTTAATTTAAAATAGTTTTTGAAAACTACCCGTTTTTTGTGCCAGTGCTTTGCCATATTTGATGCTTTAATTTAAAATTCTTCCTTAATTCTCAGCATTTAAAACACAAACTATTATTGACAGAACATCAAATTTTTGGACAAATAAAATATGAATGGTTTATTCATTTGATACTTTATCTTTTGGTAAATAAAAGATGTCGGATGGAGTAATACTATGTCATAGCTTGAGTATCAGGTATCAAAACTATGACTCAGTATCAAGGGCTAATGAATCTTGTTGTGACATTTACTTGCAATTTCCTCAACAGGTGATTTCACTAGCAGAAAATATTAGGTCGATATAAACTAGTTCGCTGACGAGATACTATGAACACGAGTAATATTTTTAAAAAATTATATACAGTTAATTCCCAGCCGTATTGTTCTTTAATCCATGCAACGTTTCATATACCGCCAAAAAACCTCTCCCATTTCCTGTACAAAATATAGCAGAACATCTTTCATTCCCTCTTCTCAATCCCTCGTCAATCACTAACAAAACCAAGGCCAGAAAAATACTGTCAGCAAGCAAATTACCTTTCCTGAAGAATAAAAATTTCAATTTGAAATAATATTCGTATCAGCATCACCTACCAGTTTCAAGGTTGGGTGATAGCCTTACTACAAAAACCAGGCTCATATTGCAACATCTTTATACAGTGTGTTAGAGTGGTACTTTTAGTAATAGGATACAACGTACCATTTGTGTATCGGAACTGTTTTTTCAAATTAAGCCGTTTGAATCATGATGATATATCTATACATTTTAACACAATAACTCAAAGACTCAAAGCTAAATCGATGCAAGTAGGTTTTTACATTTGATTGAAGGTTTGCTTTTGTTTAAGACAAAACTGTGAACATAACGAGATATTTCCAAAAGGCTTATCGCTTGGAATTTTATTCTCTTAAGTCTACTCGAAACTCAAACGAAAATTTGCTTATTTTAAATTTTTTGTTACTTGCCTACAAACAAAACTGTTCATTCATTTTTAATTATATCCTTTAATTACTAACAAGGTGCCATTTGCACCCAAAGAGATTTGCAATCGATATTCAATGATTTTGCTCCATTTATCGACATGGTGCCATTTCTTTTAAATAAAATACTATGTGTATTTTTTGAGCGTTAAAATACCATGGATTACTTTTTTCATGCTGATGCAGAATTTTTTATTTTTCTGCAAAAACATATCCGAGCAAATGGTTAAAAAAAACTCCTCTTTAGGAATTTTTTAATGGAATGGAAGGGAAAAACGTTTTAGGATTTTATTTCATCTTTTTTATTTCATTTTTTGATTGATTTCTTTAACTGATCCCAAATCACTCAACCTCGTAAATTAATTATATAGCAATTTTCAAAAGGAAATTATTTTCATCATCATAGAATAATTCGAAAGAAATCTGCAACAATTTTTCAGGTAAGGAGTTGATGGATTTCCTATTTTATTTTGGATTTAATTACCGTCTTCGCTAACGACAAGAAATTCTCATTCATGTTTCAGTCCTTTTTCCTTTCATTCCTGAGCTCGATTAAATTTGATTACTGAAATAATTAAAGGAAATCAAAAAATGTTGCTTAGTAAATAAATGAAATTAAAATCACTTCTAATATATTACTGATGGTAATCATAATTTAAGTCGATTAAAACATCATTATTTTGATTGAAAATATTGAAGCTCAAAATGTAAAATGAAGCAGTACATTCTGAAAAAAGTTCTGTTAATTAGTTCTCAATATAATAATTTCTTTTCTGGTACTCAGGTATAATATGACGAAAGTGTAGTAGTGTTGTTTTTTCCTCCAATGTTTGCATCATCGCTGAAAATTTTTTTACAGACGTTAATGAACTTTCAATTAACCCCAAGTCAATAACCCAGGTATAGGGAGTGATTATAGCTTTCATTTTATGAAGGATCCGGATACATCCATGTGAAAGGCTCACTTTAATAAAAACGGAGCTTTATCGGACATCTAACAAAAAATAGTAGTGCACACTCGAGTGTGCTCGTGCTTTCCTTTTCTTTGCTTTCAGTATTGTACGTTTACCTTGATTTAATTCAGTATTGTATGTTACCCTTCGATTGAAAGACTAAAAGGAAATAGATTTCTTACGTGTCAAATTGAGAAAAGCAGATTGCTTTTATTAGTGTTCTATTAGGAATCACATATCTAACTAGACGATATCCAAATAATTGCATGCAATATCTTTCAAAAAATATCATATACAAGTTTTTTTATCCCTCCATTTCTCTTTCTTTTCTGAGAAATTCTAGAAGATATATCCATCTAAAACGATTGTTATTCTGTTAACAATATCAAGGAAATTATTCATCTCAAGTAAACTAACAAAAGTTGTAATGTAAAATATTGGTAGCTATCAAGCATGCATAAGCAAAAAATACTCATCTTTCATATGATATACTCATCTTTCTCAACGGATAGTAATTTTTCCCCTTTTCAACTGTAATGATTTTTGCCTCGGTGCTTATGAACCCATATATGTTTCTGTACAAAAAAATATTAAAACTTCACTATTTTTTAATATGTCTTATTGATAATTAAATAAAATTATTTTCTCCGTGAAACAATTTTTTTCGACGCTTTATTAATTCATGAAGTAAAGGGTTAAAACGCATCTGCTATTAAAGAAGCATACTTAATAATAAAGCAATACTGTTAAAAGAAGGCCAACCTTTTAAAACTCATCCGCTTTCAAAGAAGCATACATAACAAGTCCATACTGGTAAAAGTAGGTAAAAAATAATTTCCGACGTCCCATAATATTTATTTTTTGGCCGTAAATTTCGGAGATACCAAAACCTCCTAACCAAAACATGTTCTCAATATGGAAATGGAATCGGCAATATTTCATCCTATAATTACCTTAATGTTCATAAATATTCGGATTAAAGATCCCTATCGGATTAAAACAAATGGTAATTTTTAACCGGAAAAAATTTAATGTCAAATACAGAATAAAAAAGAAATTCCGAATAGAAGAAAAGAAAGAATTCAGATTATTCATGATTCTATTCATTATACGAAAATTTTAAAAAAAATGCCACAGTCGATAAACACAAGATGAAACAGACGTTGACTATAAGTGAAAAGAACATTGCTGGTTTGTCATAAATATACTAACTATCTTGAATTGGTATCTTTAAATAAAGTGAAATACATTTTTCGCTTTTATATTAATTACAGAAAAAGTAAATTCTACAATCGTTTCAACATTCGATATCGAGAGTTTTTATAAATATTCTCGTTTCCGACTTCGTTGTATTGGAAAAACATCTGAGGACATCTATTGTTCTTATTCATGCCCAAGAGTAAGGATGTTGGTAAAACGCGCTGTGTATAAGAACAAAATATTTTTAAGGAACAAAGCTATTCGTATTTTTTCCCTGACATAAGAAAACTACAAATCTAAAAAAAATTTGAACAAAATTTGTGAGAAGTTTTTAGGCTTCGAATAAAAAGGAACAAAAGGACATCGCTTTTGCTGTCATGTTAGCATACGCATTCCATTAGAGGAAAATAAAATGTACATTTTTATGTTTTTGAGTAGAATTTTCTACTCATACCTGAAGAAAATATACTGATATAATTAAAAATTGAAGAAAAAAATGAAAAAGAATTTAATTGTATTACATATATTTTACTTTTCGGAAAATGAAATACATTTTTCAAAGATTAAATTTTTAAAATATTGGCAATTTAAAGAAAAATATCCTGGTTGGGTAGCTAACTACATTGAATGGATAACCAGATTTAAGATAGATAAAAATCACTTTCTTCGCTGATATTTTCTGTACTGATAACTGGAAAGCAAAGAATAAAAATGAAATTGTAAGAATATTGCATTATAATAATAATCTTCAGGATGTCAGTGAAGCACTTAATATCAGAAATTTTTATTTGGACCGTACAACATACAAAATAGAAATAATTGTAAGGGGAAACAGAAATAAACATATATTGCAACAGGTTGTGATATTGCTTTAAGAAAATGGGAGTGAAATACGCTCTGTCGTGTAGTTTTAAAATGCATGATATGTCTCGGTAATTGATATTCGCTGCTTGTTCTTTGTTGTGTGAACAGAACATGAATGCGTTAATAGTTCGAGAATGAGTGCAGCAATTCAATTAAGAATGTAATAATATTAATGAGGAAGAACCCAGCAGGAAGAAATCGATTGTGTCGGAAGAACTGATCCATATTAAAGAAGAAAAAGCATAACCTACATTCCTACTTTAGCATTTTAATTGAACGTTTTCTTGTCAATCTCTCGAGACTTCTCTCAGAGACTTAATCATTTTTCATAAACAAACCATTTGTCATGAATTAATAATAGTAATATTCTTCAGTTTAGAGCATTATGAGGATAGTTAAATGTATATTATATAAAAAGAGATTATCAATAATAGCAGCAAATGAAAGACCCCGATACAGAGTTAAGATAAATTAACTTCCAGTTTTAACGCAACACTGGGGCTATTTCGGGACAAAACGAGCACTTTTGAAAGATTATCAGATGACGAGAATGACTTGTTTGCATTCCCACCAAATTTCCACACCACACTTCGGTAGATTTATCTTGTGAAATACTCGCTTACACGACGATTGTTGTTGTTTTTTTCACTAAAATCATGCCTCAAAGCCTGAAGCCTTCGAGCCTCGACAACAAGAACTTACTATATGCCCTCGCGACACTCGCCTCAAGTCCAAATGAAGCATAGAAATATATTGCATCAAACCTTTAAAATAATTGTGTATAATCTAGCAAACTTCATGAATTTTTAATACAGTTTCCTATTCTTTATTATTAGAACATTTTAGACCAACATTATTAAAATTATTCTAGATTTTTTTATTATTTTGCGAGATGAAAAACAATTTTTTGCGGAAAATAATGATTGTTAAACGCTGGAATAGATATGAATTTTCACCTCGATTTCTGGTATTTCTCGCTTTCAAAAATTTACTTATTGCATTCATGCCCTAAACTCCGCTTTTACAACTGAAGTCTTGGCAATCTGCCAAACTTTGAAGGAAATCACAGTTTCAAATAAAGATATACAAATTCTTTCCGACAGTTATTCCGCTTTGACTGCACTTAAAAACGTCAATTTCCATTCGCCTAAAATTATTCAATGGTTAGCCTCAAAGATTTACACAAGGAAAATTCTGAACCAAAAAGCCTCTTTCCTATGAGTTTCTGGTCACTCTAGTATCGCATGGAACTAAAAAGCAGACGACTTTACAAAAGCAGTCAAGGAATATACGCCATTCATAGAGTGGATCACCCCTTTGAATACGATCTCTAATCTGGGAAAGAATTATTAAAATAGCATCAAATAATTATCACAGGAGTAAATATATAGCTTTGATTGGGGATTTCAGTACAATCAAATTGAACAAAAACTAGGATTCAAGATAGACTTATAGCACGGGTGATTTGTAAGATGATCATTACTCCGAATCTTCCTCGCAAGTTCAATCGTTCAGACAACCCCTTGCGCATGAAATGTAACAAAGGCAACATTTCCCATATCGATTGCTCAACATGCTTCTGTTACACTGCTTAAAATATACAGTCTACAAGAAACGCTCTGTAAAAAATACAACATCGAACATTTCTTTAAAGCTCTCACAAATGAACATCATCTAAGAACCTTTATTCCAGCCTTCAAGTACTTTTGATATCCATTAACTATAGCTTTTTCACTCCTATGGGATAATAGGCTTTGTCGCTATATTCATCACTGTTTATATTAGATAGTAGTAATAGATAATGGATTTAATCTTGAAGTCGTCATTTCCGTTATTTACAATACATGTGAGCCATTGTTTACTTGCATGTGAAACATTCTCTTGAAACATTTAGGGGCCTCGGTGCCCTGTTAATATTGCTTCAGTTTGTGGTTTGAATGTTCTTAACTCATTAAAATTACATCAAAAGCCTGGCGGGGATCATTGCTCATTAATTTTGGCTTCGGAAATCTGAGCGCTTCAATTGAGAGCGAAAGCTTGGAATAGAAACAGTTGGGCTTCTTGAGCATAGACACAGCTCACACTTGGGCATAGACACAGCTAAAACTAGCGACACTTGGGGCCCTAAATGTTCTTTGGTTCAAAAAAATTTCCAAAAATCCTAAGTGGATAGGGTCTTTGCATCATAAATTTGATATCGAAGTTCAAATATCTCCCAGATGGGTGCAGAAGATTGAAGATCAAGTATACCTGTCAAGCCTTTTCCCTTTATCCGGCCATAGCTATGCAGAAAAAATAAATGATGTTTGCAAATCCTAGAGTTGTTTCAGAAGAGGACATGAATATAGATTTAACTTCGAAATACTTGAAACCTCATTTATTTTAACAGGTGCCTTTTGAAAATGTGGAACTGACACGTAAGTTCCCAGGGTTAGATCTGGATTCCGATTCCAGTGCCACGGAGTATTTGAGCAGAATGTTCCAGGAAATAACGAGTCCTGAGAGAAGAGCTATTTTTAATTCAGATATCCTTCTCATCACCGGTAAGATCAATGAAGTGAGAAGAGAATCAGAGATTCATTAAAAAATTAAAATACTGAATTATCAGTTAATCGTTAGAAAATGAAACTAAAATACAGTATCACACATTTCAATCATCGTGTAAGAGCATTATTATATCTAAGCTACTGTTTGTTTTAATTTAAGTCATTAGCCAGTTTAAATTGGCATAGCTATATCCGATTACCTATGTACCTATATTTAGAAAATGAAAGATTTTTTTCATCTCAAAATCGTTCTAGCTCCATTTTTATGTTAACTAGAAAAATTAAAAAAATTGAAATTATATTAAATATATATACTGCTGTTTCGGGCTCATTCTCATTTTCTTCTCTTTGCTTCTTCGGGGAATAGTTTACGAACCCACTCTTTATTGACCAGACAAAAGAATCGGATAATTAGCGGACATTCGCGCCAAATTGTAACCTTTCTGTTGCGACACACCATCAAATGTGACAACCTTTATTATTTTCTAATAACTATACAAGCTAAAAATTGATGCCTCAAAACCGATAAATCAAATTTTCTCTCCGCGCAATTTTGTGACTTCAGAAACCTCGAATTAAAACAACATCATGTTCTCACATAATAATGTTAAACTGCAATATTGTTTTTAATTATTGATTTGCTGCTTATTTAACTTTGTGGGATTTTTTCAACTTTTGTTTTTGAGGTTAATTTAAGATTTAAAACTGCAGTTTGCTTGCTTGCTTTTATCGTTTTCTCCTTATAATAAAAATTAATAACGATATTGGAAAGAAACGAAATAAAAATAGTTGATGTAAATAGGTTTGAGTTGTTTAATTTTGCCCATTATTGATTCTTTTTATCATGTGAGAATATAATGTTTCGGTTTCAGGTTTTGGAAGTTTCAAAATGCGTGATCAACTAATTGGCGATATTTTGAGGCATCAGTTTTTCACTTATAGTGTTATTAGAAAATACGGAAATTTGGCAATTTATCTAAAAAATCATTTAAAAATAAAAATTTAATTTATAATTCAAAAGTTTAAGTCAACTCCAACGTTGTGATATCTTTTTGAAATGCTTTTATTATGTGAGAACATGTTTTAGTTTGAGGATTTTGATGTCACAAGATGATCGGACAGAAAATCGGCCATCTTTAGAGTTATTAGAAAATAGTATAGATGGTAGTCACATTTAGTGACTTATCACCAGCAAAATGTTAGAACTTGGCACGAATATCGGACATGTACTCTTTTCTCGATATACCGACGCATGCATATTTTGAGTCACGTGATTGTTTCAAACCTGTTTCAATGGGTTAATGACTTTAATCCAAGCAAACAATGTCTTATAAATAATGTTCTCACATGGTAACATGAAATTTGAGATAGTAGATTTAAATTTTATTATTTATATACTAAAATTGTAGCACATTTTTTCTATTTTACAAATCTTTTTTTATCCATTTCATTCCAAAAAATTATTTTTCTCTTTTCTTATACACGAAATAAAAAGTGGCGAGTTTACTCAACATTATAATTACTTATGAGTCAATTAAGTTCAACATTAAAAAATACTCCTCGAAATTTCCATCAAAACTTCTTATTTCCGAAATTACAAGAAAGTAGTTTGATGGCCGGTTCAATCGATGAAAGAAGTCTGCTATCGATAGAAGAAGTCGGCTATCGATTTGTTGGGACTTTATAATTCGCAGCATCGTTAAACTACAAAATCGTAAAACGACGCCCATTAAACGGAGCAGTTAGTCGAACTCATTATAATCCATTACGAAGCAGAGGGAGAGTTTTCAATTAAGAAGAGTGCCGAATGGCTCTCCACAGTCGGGAAGGTTTTGTGAAGACAGAAATAAAAAAACTTAAAAACTTAACTAACGTCACTAAATTAAGATTTTATGATTGGTAATTTTGAGATGCAATCATTTTTAATGAGTTTTGATCTTCATCAATTATTCTAGTAGCATTATCAGCTGCTGAATTTTTTAGTGCATTTTGGAAATAGAAAATTCAGGTGTTAAAATATCGATGTTGACTTGTTCGTAAGGGGTCGTTTATGATATATTAGGTTAGTCGTCAGTTTATAGGCTTCCAGCTAAAAATATGATATGATTTAGTCTATGAGTAATTTTAATTTAACACAAATAAATTTTTTTATTTTTTATTAGTTCAGTATTAAAGGTCTTTAGGCTGCTAATTTATTACTTTCCACGAATATTTTTTTAATGTTAAAAGGATATACTCTCCCTTAAAAGTTAAAACAAATTCTTTAATTTTCATTTGAAAAAAAATGGAACAAAGGTATGCAAACATAGTTTTTAAATAAAACACACACATATTATATATGTGCTACTAACCTCTAATCTATTCTGCAGGTTCGAAATATTGTCTTCTATACCATTTACCCGACCTCCATTCTTGCAAAATTGCCAGCATAGCACATTATCTATGGAACCAACCGTTAGACAAGCAAAAGAATTACGAGAACTGCAAAGAATTCCATTGCAGCTGATTTTTAAATCAAGAATGCAGACGATTTCGCAAAATGCAGATGATTTCATAAAATCAGACGATTTTTTAAAGTGCATATTGACAATTAAAATTTGCAAAAGAATAAATATTTTCTCTTCGTATTCACATTAAAAATAAAGTTACAGTGTCTTATTAACTGTAAAAAACTTTTAATCATAATAAAAAACAAAATGTTCTATCAATAATTTTTTTTAATTTAACGTTTTTCATAAAACAATTGTAGTTCATAAACCATTGTAAAAAGTAGTAAACAAAAAGTATCAAGGTTGCTAGAAGACTGTTCCGTTGGGTTGCCATATTGGCGACGAACTCGGGAACTCGAACTCTAATCTTCACTTCAACCAAAAAATCACCAATTTTTCTTGAAGAAATATTTTGTTAGTTCGTATTATCTTTGATCTTTCACAATAGATTCTTTTAAAAATTACAGATTTGTTTTAAATGATGTACTTGTAGGCCTTTATTTTGGGTGCGAAATTGTTGATTATGAACAGAATAAATTGTTTATTCGATTTGTTCAAGCGATGGACAATCCAATAGTTATAAATTGGCTTATCAAAACTTATGTTGCAATGCGTCATAACATCTTTTTCAGCATAGGTCACAAGCTTTGGAGTTTTAAAAAATAAGAAATTTAATTAGATATTGCAAGATTAATTAGATATTATAATTATTCAGATAAATTTAATTAGATATTATAATTATTCAGATATTGCAAGTAAAACAAATCTATATAAAATTATTATCTAATTAATTTGAAGAAAATGGCATACTGCTGTAACTCACCTCATATTTTAATCACTTTTCTGTCACAAAAAAACAGAATATCTTCCACGAAACAGCGAAGGCACAATCATAATCTTGATGTATATGAAAAAAGTTTGCCTATCTTTCTGCATTATCATTCGAAAGCTAAAATATAACCTATAACGCATTCCAGAGTGAAGATTAGAAATATCTACAGATGAGTTCAATTCACTTTGGATAACCATTCTGGTTGAACATTAATTCAAAGAAAGCATCGGATATATCACATTAGAGGAAAAGAAACCCTTTTAAGGGATATAGAAACTCTTTGAATGGTTCCTCTAATAAAATGACTTCTTTTATGAGAAATTATACACCAGTGGTGAAAAAAAGGATAAAAATTAAATAACCTCTAAACATCTGGATGTACCTATGACCCATAGATGTTAGGACAAAGGTTCTAGTATGTAAAAAAATAGGTTACATTAATCTGAGAACCCACATAACATATCTATTGGCTCTTAGTTTCTACTTTAGAAGATTTTCTACCTCCAAAGGCTGCATTTTGACTAATGTTTTAATGTTATCCTGCGTATGATACCATAGAGTCATTCTTCATTTATGTTTAATGTGTTTTTCTCACCCAATTGTTCTCCATAAGGTTAGAATTTTTAAGAATCGTTTTCTAGAATCTCCATCCGCCGCCATGTATATTTATTTTGCTACTCTTCCATCTATAACTTAAAGGGAGGCGAAAATTTCATCTCTAAGGCAAAGAAAATCCTACAATGCCCAATATCGTTTTATAATAGAACCCTAAAAGCCCATTGATTACCAGAATGAACGATTTGAATCATTTGTTTTGTTTTTCAAAATTGACTTAATATTCGAATCCCCCTTCTGAGTCTATTAAGTCTTAGTTTCGTCTAATTATATTATAGTTCTGATTTAAAGTTGTATTGGAACTGAGATCGGAAATTTGAAATGCGGTCAGATGACAGGAACGGCACCTGATGTGGCAATCCTCTCTCCAAACTTTCATGCCACACCAGCGAGAGGACGTTTGGCCCCCAAGGAGTCAAGATGTATCAGGTCCACTTACACGACGGCTCTTAAATCTGATCTCAAACCCGAAATACTCCAGTTCCTCCGGCTGAATACTCCAGACCTTCCCACCAATCCACCACGGCCCACCAAAAAGAGAGAGTTAGTGCAGTGGAGGTTGTTTTTCTCATTGATAAATCTGTAATGAAACAATAATTTTTCGCTCCATTCGAATTTTGTTTCAGAAGCCGGTGTTTAGGCGGCTCTATTCCCGATTAGAATAGGGCACCTTGATAGAGAATCTATTCGTATTGCGATGATTGAATCTTTATTTGTCTTTTAGTATTCCAAAATCATATTCTGAAGCGTCGAAATCTATTTTGTTACTTACTTTTCCGGGGGGGGGGTTGGTGTTATTACTGAATAACCATTTCAATTAGATGTGATCGGTTCATAAAATAAGTTTCTAGTTATATGGATAATGATGAAAATGGCTACACTGACTTTACAATAATTAAAAATTCCTTCCTAATTATACAATAATATTTTTAAGTTTTTGTTTTTGCTCTAATTAAAATAGACATCTAAATATGCAGTTTTATTAAATACATGAGAAAGCCCAATTCCATTATTTTCATTGATATCTAGCTAGTTGTGCTCTCTCTCTCTCTCTCTCTCTCTCTCTCTCTCTCTCTCTCTGTGTGTGTGTGTGTGTGTATGTATGTGTGTGTGTGTGGTGATATCCCTAAAGCTAAATTAAATCCAAATTAGTCTCTTGATTTTTTAAAAATGTAATTCTAAAATGTTCTCTTAGTTCCTGACCCAACCCTCACCTTTTTTTTGTTTAATTAATGCAACAGAAGCTCTTTAGCATTGCTGAAATTGAAAAGTTCCTCCATTCCTAGTGACGTGCTAAAAATTCGTTGATCTATATACATTCTTTTAAAACTTTACATTCGGAAGATTAATTCGATGCTTAGTTATTCAATATACAAGGGCTTGTTTATTGCTTCAAATTTGTGTGTGCATGTGTGCGTGCGTGTTTAAAATTGAATTTATCCGTCTTTTTACCATTCTGTAGGTATTTTCAATAATTAAAATTGACAAATAGATAAATAAAACATCAAAGTGATGCACCTTTTTGAATTGTGCCCAAGAGACACCATCAAGTACAAAGGGTTAAAAGATCTCTATAATGTCCTTGCCTAAATAGTCACGTGTAAAGAAATTGCTATAAGAATCTCACAGCATATAATCATGGGATTAAAAGCGAAGTTTGAAAAGTAAAAGTGTCTTCTGCCTTTCTTTAGCTACGAAAGCTTTAAAATACGATTATATATATATATATATATATATATATATATACAGTCAGTCACAAAAGTCTACGTACACACAGTGATTTTCTCATGTATTGCACAAAACTCGTAATTTCGAAAATTCAACTTTATTTTCGTAATTATTTATAATAATAACTCAGGTAAAAGAAATGAAATTATCAACATACTTGTTAAAACATAGCGAAAATAACAAAAAGGTTTAAATTATGTGGTCACGAAAGTCTGCATACAGAGACAGGAAACTAAAATTTGGAACAATGGATAAATATAAATAAGCCGTTAATACTTGGTAGGCCCTCCCTTTGAAGTAATGATTGCATGCATTCGGTTTGGCATCGAATTCACCAGGTTCTTCGTTGTCTCAGGTGAAATTTGGGACCAAGCCAGCTGCATACCCTTCTTTAGGGTTTCCACGCTGGTTATGGTTTGTTGTCGAATTTTTCTGTCGATTTCCTCCCAAATGTGTTCGATAGGATTAAGGTCTGGTGACTGTGGTAAATGCAACTGCTGAGGCGTTTTGTAGAACAGCCATTCCTTAACAATCTTTGCTGTGTGCTTGGGTCATTGTCTTGATGAAAGACAAAGTCGTTTCCAAGTCCCAATTTTCTAGCTGATTCAAGTAGGTTGCCTTGCAAAATATTCAAGTATCCAAAACGATCTATAGTACCATTGATGAAAACCAGATTGCCGACTCCAGCTGCTGCTGCCATGGCACCCCAAACCATCACACTACCTCCACCGTGTTTCACTGTTGGAGTCAAATTCTCTGAGTTCATTTCCGTGTTCTTTTTCCGCCAAACTTTGCCACGGCCGTCACTTCCAAAAACGTTGAACTTGCTCTCGTCAGTGAACACAACTGTTTTCCAAAACTCAAAATCCTCGTCAATATGTGCAGAAGCAAAGGCAAGTCTTTTCTGTTGGTTCACAGATGATATGAAGGGTTTCCTTCTGGGAACTCTGCCGTTGTAGCTGGCTGATCGAAGAATTCTACGAATATTTTCTGGGTGTACCTCCTTTCCACTTGCTGTTGCAATTTGATCCGCTAATTTTGGAGCACTAATTTTTGGATTTTTCTTGACTTTTCTTACTATGGCTCTTGTTTCTCGATCATTGAGCTTTCTTGGACGAACACATCGATATTTGCTGAGCACATTTCCACGCTTAACAAAATTTCTGTAGATTGTTTGCACAGTCGACCTACTTTTTTTTACAATTTTGGCGATTTCGGCGTAAGATTTCTTTTCACATTTCAATTTTACTATCAAATTTCGAAGTTCTAAGGATGTTTCCTTCCCCTGGCTCCTTTTAAGCATTTCGGTATTGTAAAATCTCAGGAAATGAGTTTTCATATGGCTAACGACACGTGCCACCTCAACCTTAAGTAAGCTTTTACAAAACTTGATATACGAATTTTCTCCTCTCAGCCAATTAAGTGTATGCAGACTTTTGTGACGCGCTAATATTTACATATTGACAAACTTTCCCAGTAAATGCTAATTTTAAACTTATTTTTTTTATTTAAATCACAATTTTTAGTGAAAAATGAAAGATTGTTAGGATTTCCCAAATTGAAATATAATCAATATTTGAAATAAGCCGATTTTTTAGGGTGTATGTAGACTTTTATGACTGACTGTATATATATATATATATATATATATACGCACAGCTCAGTTTCGAGAATAAATATGAGCCCTGACTGAGAGGATGGTCAGCATTCTCCACGCACTTCGTTACTGGCTTCAAAAATCAAGGGACACCGATTGAGAAACTAGCTACAATGATGACCCACGAATGGAATGCAACTAGTCAAAGTAAATTTATTCAACACAAGTTACTTATGAATAATGTGAAGCAGTTTCTTTGATAGATATTTTTGAAGATTTTCTGGTTGTGATTTAGCGTTTCAACCCCGTGTTCCCGGAGTCGAAATGTAGACATGTGCTGAAACAGATCAGCAATCTCAATTAATCCGAGAGATCACTACCAATAAGGAATGAATATAACTGTCTGATACAATTAGAAGAGGTTAGCTTCCCTTATTTTGGAATATTTTCTAGTAAAATATTTTTCGTCAGCATTACCAATTCGCCAAGTGTGTACTTTGTAATGCTGTTCAATACGGTGTTTTCCTCGGAGATTCTACATAGACTATATGCCTATTTTACACCATTTCAACCGGTGTCAGCGTCAAAATAAAATGTATGCTTTTAGAGGCTTAGATTTAAATGATTAGATGATTATGTGTAGATGATTTATGCTTATAGAGTATTTCACCCGCTCATGCAACATTCTATTTTGATAGAATATTTAAAGCTATTTCGCTTTTATACATACATTCATACATACATGCTGTCAGTCAAAGCCTGTATAGCTGCGATTTATGTATAGCATGATAGCAATGCAAACTTAGGCCTTCGCAACATAAATAGTCGGCATTTGATCGTGAGCTATACGCGAATTATATGGCTATTTTAGACACATGCTCGAGGGTCGTAATTTCGTAATACTTGCGAATCACAAACAACTAACCTTCGCCTTTCAGCAAAAACTAGATAAATGCTCACCACGACAAATTAGATATATACATCTGATTGGACAATTTAACACAGATATTAGATACATTAAAGGAGTCGAAAACATCGAGGCCTACTTTTTATCTCAATCCGAAAGTATATGAATACCGAAAATATTAGATAACAAATCTATCTCAGAAGTTCAAAAGAGTGATACAGAGCTGTCAGATCTTCAGAATCCTTCAAAGGAAATTAAATTAATGATCCTTCCAGATTCTTATACTGAATTGTATTGCGATACAATAAATTCAGAAATTCGATCATGTTTGCCATCTCACTTTCGATACCTCATATTTGATTCATTGTATAACTTTTCTCATCCGGGTCTCAAAGCCACAGTTAAGGAGGTAATGTCTCGATACATCTAGACGGCCATGACGAAAGACATTCACACATGGGGTGAAACATGCATACTGTGTCAACGTTGGAAAATTCATTGGCCTACATCAAGTTCTGTTCGGTGGTCCCAGATAATAGTTTCGAACTTATTCATGTCGATTTGGTGGGTCCGTTACCACTTTCAGATAGATAACGATGTTTATTAATGATAATTGATAGTTTCAGTCGTTGGATCGAAGTCATTCCATTAAAATATGCTACTGCAGAATGGTCGTTAAAGCTGTTTTATGTCAATTGGATTGAGCGATTTGAGATGCTTAATTTCCTAACAACAGACCAAGGACGTCAATTCGAGTCTAATTTATTAAGAGCCTTGACGAAATTACTAGGGGTGAAACATATGCAATCAAATCTGTATTACACTAGGAGCATTGAGCTAATCGAAAATATATCTTTAGGGGTTTGTCTGAGCAAAAAGTTGACCGAGAACTTACCGACAGCTCTGCTTGGTTTGCGTTCGGTACTCCGAGAGGAGAATGACCCGACATCTGCCGAGTTGGTGAATGGCGCAATGCCCCGACTTTCTGGTGATTTTTTCCATAGTAAGGCCAAACGAGGCGACGTAAACTTGGAGCATTTTTGCTAGAGTTCCGCACAAAAGTTCGTGCATGTGAATATTTGCTCGCTAGCAAGCATGGAGTAAGGAAACACTTTATTCCGCATGAATTAACCCTTTGCACTCCAAAAAATAATTAGATGCAAAATTATTCACCGAATACAAAGATTTGTTTATTGCTATGAAAAATAAATATACGTAATTGTTTCAAGCCCAATTTCTTTGAAAAATTAATCTACATATCTTAACTATTATATAGGCGTTTTTGACAATTAAATTTGAAAAATAAATAAAATATAATGTCAAAATGATGCAAAATCTTGAATTTTGAGTAAAAGGACCATCGGAGTGCAAAGGGTTAATAATCTGCACTCACGTTTTTATACGCCAAGACCAAGTCAGACCATCATTGACGCCTCCGTATGTGGGCCATTTCCAATATTAGAAAGGAAGGAGAATTATTTTAAATGGAAATAAAGGGTCGGAGGACTTTCATTTCCATGGATCGTCTGAAACCATCTTTCCATCTTAACGCGGACAAACCAACTATGTTTGTGGTAACGCCAATAGCTTTAAGAGATTTGCCAGTCCCTTCAGCAACAACAACTACAAAACCAAGGAAATGTCACTTTGCTCAACAGATCAGTTTCACAAGATAGTGTATCGCGTAATTTCATCACTGGAAGTAGGGTATTGCAATGACGTCAGAAGGTACACGCAATGACGTCAGAATGCTCCCCATATCTTCGCTCGTAAATGCGAGTCTTCATTGAAAGAAGAACCAGTGTTCTTCATACACTTCATTACTGACTTCAGATGTCGATGGACACTGATTGCTCTGGACTGCGGCAGAGTCAGCAGCATATATATATATAGTTAATTTTTCTTAATTGTACTAATTTTTTTTAATTCTTTTTATTAAGTCAAAGTTGTTCCAAAATGGATGTCGTCATTATGTTGAATGATATTATCGCATAAGTTTTCTCTTTTCTTTACTTTTTTATTACTTAGGCCAAGAAATGTATTATATAAAGATTCAGTTTTTATATTATTTTACACTCGCTTGAATTCATCAAAAATAGACACATGTAACTTGTAGGTAACTGTAACTATTTATAAATGAATTATTGTAACTATACTTAAAAATGAATCTTTTCTGTATTAGGGAATAAAATGAAAACTCTTGGAAATATTTTGTTCTTTAAAGACTGCAAAATCAAAAATACTTTGTTACTTTGGGAAGATTTAATCTGTGCTATTCGAAAATGTTATGCTTAATACATTGACCCTCCCGTTTTTGACCGCAAATTATAAATGACGATCTTGTGTTAAAATATAGTAGGAAGAGAATAGATTTATTTTTGGATCAGTATACTTTAATTCTACTGGCGAAAAAAATTCTTTTCTCGGCAATGCTTTCCTCTATTCGAATACCCTCCCTTTATTCCGAATAATCTCTCCCTCCCACCTTAACGCCAGTGCGGCAGAGTTCCGTCGTTCCAACGGATGATGGATGAGAGCTGTCGAACACCATTTTCCAAACAAGCCTCTGAAGACACCCCTACAGATGTGTGAAGAACATGCTACAATAAGTTTTGACAAAAGTGTTCCCTGCAAATTCTTCTTGTTGCAACCCTTCGGCTCCCTTCTCTCAGTTTCCATTTTAAGGAATTCGGTTCGTTTTCTGATACTGTATGTTGTTAGAAATATCCATTGTCATGACCATTTATGAATTTGTTTTCTAATCTTATCCCAATTGGCTATATATATTATTTTTTGCTTTTATTACTTAATAGAAAAAGTATGGTAATCCTCAAAAAATTCAAACTCTAGATTTTGACAAATTTTCTCGTTTTAAACCTCTCCAAGATCGAAAAACACATTTTTAGAAAATGTCCGTCCGTCCGTCTATCTATGACAAAGATAACTTATGAATATTTTAAGCTAGATGAACGAAATTTATAATGCGGTCTTAACATTAAATTAGTAGATTCCCATCAAATTTTGGGCAAAATATTTTACGAAAAAGTCTGTCTGCTCAGCTGTTCGAAAATAAGTTAAAACGATAACTGCAAAATGAAAAGAGATAAATGCTCAAAATTTTGTATATAGACTTAACATCTATAGTATACACACCTATGAAACGTTGAACCAAATCCAGTGATGGGGGGTTCATCGTCAATGGATTTTGCATTCTCAGAAAATGCAATAAATTAAACATATTAAATTTGGTATGTGATTTTGGGACTAAAGTATACTTTTTTTTAAAAAAAATTTGTTTCAATAGATTGAACAAAATGCTTCAAAACACACAGATTCGACTTTTGGATGTTATTAGCTGCATACCATAGTGCTATCACTGAAATACTCGCCAAGGATCACGCAAATTGAGTGAAAATGCTAAAATTCAAGCCAAATTTCAATATATCGTAACTATTGTTCGACAGTGCTGTGGAAGGCGTTCTTTGGTATACACCTTTCTTAGACGAGAGAGTCTTGGGGAGATCACTTCACCCGGTCATTTACATATCTGATGACATAAAATAGTTCTTAGAAAAATTAGTATATATGAGTTCAGGGGAAGTATGAGGATAGAGGGTGGAGGGGGCTGCAACTCCCATAAGGGTTGCTGATAAATTTTAAACAGACAACTTTAAGCAAATTAAATATTTATCTAAATGAAATGCGGTATTCCTTTTTGCTATGCATAGATTTGCTTTCCAAAAATATATAAATTTTAAAACAGTATAAAATTAAAGGGGGAGAGGGAATCTGCCAACTTTTGTGATTATTGCCAATGAGTTTGGAAAAAAAATCACCGAAATCCCTTGTAGAAACTTTTTTGGGGTAATGCTAAAACATCTCAAGTAATAAAAAACATTTAAAATTTTTAAGTGACTCTTCTCCACAACTATTACTTTGAATAATTTTTTTTAATTTTCTTTTATTATTAAAGTGTGCTTGAGAAACAGAATTAGAACATATCAGCTAAGCGCCTTTTCTATTCACTATACGTGCATCATGATGTTCAATTCTAAAATTCCAGGTATTTGAATTCCTTCACGTAATTTATTATTTCCTTAAAAGCGTTAAGAGTTTTTCTACTATATTTTGTTTTATTGCTTTCGATGTTTTATAAGATTAGAAAGGAATATATTTTGTAAAAAAAGTTTATTCTCTTTGTTGAAACACAATTCACAAAAGACAAAATGAAAAGAACATATAGACAGACGTTTTAATAACTATATTTAAGAAATTGTAAAAGAAATGTACAATATTAAACAAAATGAGAACAATCATTTTTTTTATCTAAAAATAATTCTTAACAAGAAAGTTATAATTTTTGGAAGAAAAGTGAAGATATTTACTTTTTTCTTAAATTCGAAAAATTCATTTATAAATTTTAAAATCCTAAAAACATATTAATTATATTATAATTTTAAAATATATATTAAAAAATTATTTCGAGGAATAAAAAATAAATTCTTAATGGAAACAAATTTCTATTCATCAAAAATTCAAAAAATATACATTTTTTTCACATAAATTTTACATTAAATGAAATAGGCTTTGGAATTTTGAGTTGAAAATTTTCAAGCTAAGTGCTTTTAAATTTCCAAAAGTTAAATAAAGAATTTCCATTTTGATATAACTCATGGCAGATTTATAAGCAACATATATAAAAATAATTAAAAGTTTACATTTGTATTTTCTCTTTAAAAATAATCGATACTATACCATGCAAAGGTTTTTCAAAAATAATTTTAACAAGATAATAAAGACATTATTCTCAAATTTAAAAATATTCAACTTGAAATATATATAAAAATTATCTAACTCTTAAAAAATTTTAGTAAAAATATCTTTCTAATTATATACTTGCAAAAATATATTCTAAATGTTCCGTATCAAATTCTGACGACAAAGCAGTTGGAGAACACAGATCGGAGAAGTAAAGTCTCAGAGATTTTTACACCTTGAGGAACACAAGTATAGAGCGAATGTTTCGATTTTCTTTGTGATGAAGTGAGAAATGCAACTTCAATGTCCGGGGTCCTCACGTCTAATGAACCAGAACCTTTTAGGTTCTTGGTAGTGGAACTCGATTTAGTTCATGAGAAAGAGAAAAAAATGGTACAAGTCGCGATAGCGAATCAGTCAATCACAAGATTATGAGATTAGTAGTAGGTTTCCTTCTCGATCCAGGATTCCGGTGGTCTGTGACGGAGGATGTATCGCCTGATCTCGTCATAGATGAAGATGAGCAAAGAGAAAGGAAGGGCGATCAGCCACCACTGGAATTTCAAAGGATACATCCGAAGGCCACGGTCCATCCCGGGGCAATAAGATAAGAAAGCGGCCAAGGCTGTCTCGAAGCACAAACCGAAGTTTAAGACGTGATTTCTGGAAAAAGAAACAAAGAAAAGAATTTAGCTTATTTTGCAATTCACATAGATGAGTTTTCCTTTAAAAATAAAATGGTTAGATCTTAAATTAATGTCCAATTTAGAAACTACTTGAGGGCCATCTCCAGACTACAGGTTGGACATATGATGAGTAAAATACCTAGTCAATAAACTCTTCTAATGTACCAATGTGAATATTTTCGACCCCACGAGGAGCGAATCAGATTAACATACCAGACCCCCAAAACCACTCCTCTCTTTTTACTTTATTATATATTCGGAAAAAGTATATATAATCCTGATTTATATGGAAATAAATTAATTAGTGTGCATTTTTTCATGCCAAAGTACAATCCGACTGAGCTCTGCAATCAGTTTGGCGATCAAAAGGGGGAAAAAACTTTGTTCCCTCAACTCCATTGAAAAATCATTTTAACGATTTGCGGATAATTAATCTAAGAAAGAATGTTGAGAGTGATAGAAATCGAACAAAGTAAAAAGGAAGGGACTTTTAGAATACAAAGAAAAAGTTGGTAATATAACCGAAAACAATCATTACTTTCACTAACATGGAAATATATAATAAATA
The DNA here is from genome assembly GCA_026289955.1 of Argiope argentata. Lineage (NCBI taxonomy): Eukaryota > Metazoa > Arthropoda > Arachnida > Araneae > Araneidae > Argiope > Argiope argentata. The sequence continues at coordinate 434,753 of JAOUZG010050330.1, read as the reverse complement.
CACTTTTTTAAAGTGTTGATAGCTCTGACATTCTTATTATAGTTACTTTATTAATATGCATAAACGCTGTGGAAAAAATCTTTCTCTCGAAGTCTTAAAACAAAGTTTAAAAATTCATATTTCTTCCTACTTTTAAGTAAGTGCCTTTGTTATGCACTACACGTGCATACCTTTTCTCCCTTCTTTGGAAAAAGGAGCTAATTTCATTGAACTAATAACTAAGGCTGAAAACTTGAGTACGTGTCCGCTTTTCTAGGAGCGCAAAGATAATTGGTTTAATTTACAGTGACTCTACTAACGATATTTTACTGAATGAATAATTAACTCGTTTTACAGAGAGTGTTCAAAAAGTAAGTTACACTAGTTTCCCCACAAATTGCCTCATGGCGAAACAATATTTAAGCCTGTGCAGATAATAATTGAATTCCACGACTTACAACGTTAGCAATTTCATTCGGATAGTCCAGCGTAGTACGAGGAAAAAAATGACGCTTCAACTGGACACTTACTCCAACTCTAAAGTACGTGGAAAAGTACGTTTTTTGAGGGCAAAGCGTTTAACAAGTACAAAGGTTCATCGTAAAATATTGTCAGTGTATGGTCAATGTCACGTCCACCCGTTGTGAAATGGTGCCATCAGTTCGAAAACGGTCGCATTGACTTAACCGTTGTGGAAAGGCGAGGGAGGCCAACAACGGAGAGCACATCAGACATAATGCAGCGGATGGAAGGTATTTATTTTAACAACCGTAAAGTGAGCATCGCACACATTGCTCATAATATCCGCAGGCAGTGCTCATTCCATTTTCCAACGCTGACCAGGTATAGACGGTTGTTCTTAGCTGTCTCCAGGACCCTTTTCTTTACTTTTCACGGACCATTCCCCTCATATCTCCGACGTTTTAACCTGATCCCTAATGCTTCCTGCCCTTGCGTAAATCTTGATGCTAAGAAGATCCACTACGCAACAAAATATTTGCTGACTTCCTCCATCCATATGACTAAGCCAGCACCTGAACTAGAACGTGCTTGGTTCCGTAGTGTTGCCTCTTCCCAAGGATCCAGGACGAAAATTCAAAAAATGATTCACCATATTGAAGAAAATAGAGATTTGTTTAGATTTTAAGAACACTATCTATAAGAGTAGCTCAACAAATCCATATCTTTTTTTCTCGTTATTTTTGTGTTTGTACATACAATTTTTTTTAATTTTTTAATTTTTCTTTTTTATTATTGTTTCTGTCCTCGTCCCTAAATTTTTCATTAGTATTTTAACAATATTTCTCAAAAGTTTGTAATTTCAAACAAACTATAAGTATGTTTTTGTGAATTATCATAAGTCTTCAGTTTATCTCCACTAGTTAGCTTAATTAGACAAAGCAACTTTCCATTTAAATTTGAAACAGCTCACTGCCTCCATCTTTCTTTAATTCAAAACTAAACCCTATTATTATTAAATTCTAACCAATAATTGTGTGACGTCTAACAACAGTCACTTTCATTATATTTTCCACTCATTACACTGTTTAAATAACCAGGTTATAGTTGCAGGGGCATGAAGCGGTGGTGTGTGTCTCCAGGACCAAGGAGCGATTTTCCATAGTCAGGGCATCGAACGATTTGCTCTAAATTCTGACAAATGTCTCCAGAAACTGGGGGATAATGTAGAGAAATAGTGTGCTACTATGTGTATCATATTGCATTGTAACGGACTTGTCAATAAAGTATTTATGAACTAATTATTTTAGTTTAACTTACTTTTGAATGGCTCTACAATTAAACAAACTAAATCAAATTTCTAAAAACATTTATAACAATTCTATCAAATTTAAATCTAATAGCATTATTTTTATTGAAGTTCTAATACTATGAATGTGTGCCGTTGTAAGTATACTTACGTCATCCCTTGGTGAAGGAGAGAATTCCTCCTCGTTTTGCAAATGATGAGATCAGCCCACTGCACGATTACGATGGAGACGAAGAAAGCGGTGTGACAGGTGTATTCCAGGACTTTTCTGTCGTGGTAAGTCTAAAGAAAAAGTTTTAAGAATAAGAAAACCACTGCAATAAAGTCTGTGAAACACTAAAATTTTTAATATAGCACAATTAAGAGAAAACATGCTGGAAAACATACTTCACAGCAACCCATTACGTGAGATCCTTTATTCAAGTTTTACGAAAATATTTTACAACCAGGTTTTTCTTAATGGCACAAAGTAAAATGGCTAATTGTTAAAAACCCAATTCATCTTGTAAATGAATCCCGATTGTGAACTGCTCGAAGATTATGATCCCACACAAACTGCTCATCAATCTTTGATTTTGATGGAAATTTCGATAATTCTTTTGATAATTCAATAATTTCCCATTTCAATAACGACAAATCGATTAAGTAATTTTTTGTTCCCTGATGAAACTTTTTTTACAATAACATGAGGGATTTTCACAGCTTCTACAAAAATATCTGGAATTATATGTTTAATCTTTGAATATCTAGAGAATAAATGTTTATAAAGATATTAATTTCTTTTTGCATTGCCATTACTTTTGTATTAAGTGGACGAATGTGGAACTTTTGATATTTTTATTCCAAGGAAACATTAAATGCCTCTCTCAGATTCCTCTTTGTAAATGTAAAAAATTATCTTTATTTTCTAAGTAGGTAAATCCTCAAAATTATAGTATTCCTAGTTTAATTAATTTAGCAATTGGCCAATGAGATTTCAGACGGTTTCCATTTACACATGTCCTCGAAAGATTTCCTTCTTAAACTCAAACTTCTAATAAGTGAACACATACCCAAATACTTCAATCGAATGAAGTTCATGGGATTTCCTTAATCAACTTGTTTCCACTAGTAGGACAATTAGCAGACAGTCACTCTTGTATACAATCGATATGTCACTAAAGAATCTTAATGACATCCGCTTATCTCATTCTCTAGCGATAATTTCCTTTGTGATTATCAGAATAATTTATGATTAACGATATACTAACAATATACTGATGCTACTCTAGAGATTATAACCTCACATTTATCAAATATATAATTTGGCTGATTTTATTTATTGATTTTAAGAAAAAGAAAGGATGAAGAAATCTGAGAAAAAAGGAGTATTTCTTGATGTTGCGAATTTACTATTTTTAGCAATACGATGCACTGCGTCAAGTGAACTTTAAGGTTCTCCTGATTCCAATACATGAGACGATCTTTTCAGAGACCGACAGGAAAATCTTCATCTCAGTTATTATATTAATACAAAACCGAGCTGCGAAGATATGAAATTCTTATTTTTGCACCCACTGTTTCTCAAATACTGAAGATAAAATTTCCAGAATCAATATTCAAAAAGACGAATCATACCAAAGATGATATCTTGCTATGACATGTCAAGCTGGAATGAAACTTCTAATATTCAAACTATAAAAGAAGTAGTTTATTCGTCAAAAAATCAAACTTGAGATTTTGACAATTTCTCACGTTTTAGACTTCTCTGAGTTCCAATGACACATTTATGGCCTTTTTGATTTTTGATATCTATAACAACGATGGTATAAAAGTGTTCTGAACTGCATGGAAGAAATTTGAACCGGCCTTTACACTAAATTTGTACATATCTACCAAATTTTGAGCAAATTCTGTTCAAAAGAAGTCTCTCTGTCCATTTGTTCAAATAGAAGTAAACATAATAACAACTAAATGAAGAGAGCTAGATAGATTAACATCCAATAATAGATTTATCATTTGTATTGTGGACGCTAATCAAATTTTGTATTAAATAAAACACGAAAATGTCTATCAATCCGCACTTTCAGAAGCATGTAAAAACCATAACTTAAAAACGGCATAAATTAAATATATGCAGTTAAATAATATGGTTTGTGACAACAAGTATAGTTCTGAGTCTAGATCTTATTGTAATGAGTTGGGGTGGATGCATCTAAAATACTAATTCGATTTTTGTGTATTATTAACAGAAGACCAGAAATTAATCACCAAAAAACTCACCAAGGACCATACGGCAGATTCAATTGAAATTCTAAATTCACTCCAAAGATTAATATTTTATAACTATTGCACACCACCGCCATCCAATGCATTCTTTGGGATAACACCTTTTTTTGAGTGCACGAGAGTAAGTATTGGGATCGATAAGCCACTCCCGCTGATTTAATCAATAATCCTATTATGAAAAAGCATTTACAATATATTAGGTATCAAACTGGCGGTTAGTTTAAATATTCGAAAAAACTTTAAAATGTCAACGTATTCGATAATACTATGCGAGGTCAAAAAATGAAGAATCGATGCCTCGTCGAACATCAAGTACAACAGTTCTGATTCTAAACCCAATACCAGACATAGGAAACTGGAGTGGATGCCACTTCCAAAACAGCGATTTTTGCGTAAAACAGCTTCTTATCATTCAGTAGTCAGCAGATTCAGTTCGATGGGAGGCGAGATGCAAAGCAGAGGGGGAGGGAAGGAATCTATAGATTCTGTCAGGTTTGTGGAGCTCTCGCTCTCCCCCATTGACAGAGGAGGGAGAGCTATTTTTAGAAAGTATCGACGGTCGATGCCACTTGTTTTGTTGATCCGAGAGTTTTGAAACGGAATCCCCTACCTACAGCTGATGAAAGAAAAGAGGATTGACAAGAAAATTGAAATGGAAGGGGAGAGATACATTTGGTTTGGTCTGCTTCAACCCCTTGACGGTTCCGCAATCGTAGGGACTGTCGGACGGAAAGGCAATCGATGGAATCGTTGAATACCATTTCTATGAATTTGAAGTTCACAGATGAAGGTTGTAGGATGGAGTATTGTGTGCAAAATTGTTTAGAAATTAAGTAATAAAAAAGCACAAATAAACTTTTTGTTGATATTTTTATATTCTATTTTTAGAGAAATAGATAATAAATAAGATAGGTAAAGCCCCGTTACTTGCTTACATATATACATAGTATAAAATGGAATTTCCTGAAAGCGTCTGTATGTTGAAAATACAAAAACTTGATAAATAGTTAACGGATATTGGTGATATTCATACCATTTTGTAGAGCATTTATTGGGGAAGGTTTCAGTACCATAAAATCATATCAAAATAAAAAAGGAAATTTTATAATTGCAATTTTAACTTATTCGCGCATTTGCGAAAACCCCAAACTGCTCATGTGCAAATAGCAAGAGTTGTGGTATTCATATGAGATACATTTCTTTTTTTACGTCTGATTTTAAACACCGATTCAAATCTTATTATGCGGAAAAGAAGAAAATCCAACCTCGAAATGATCGCTTTTGTTTTGTTTACTGACTTATCATATTTTTATCTTTTCAACAGCCTAAATATTTCTGAATGTGTGCTATAAAAATTGTTTTGTAACTATTTTTGATAATTTATAAATAAATTGTTGTTTATTTGATGTTGCGTAACATGCCCATGTCATATAGGGTGGAGGTTAGACTTAAGTTTAAAGCTAATTTTTCTTGGATGATATGCCACTGTCAAATGCCGTGCTGGTATTGTTAGTTTGTAAATAACATTAAGATATTATACTTATCCTTCCAAATAAAACTAGCTTTAGTATTCTATTATTCTTATTAACTTTTGTAGGAGACTTTATAAATGGTTTTAGCTATCTTATTATTATTTTTTTGAAGTAAAAATCTGTCAATAAAAAGCTTTTCTGCAAACTTTGATATTGCGTAAAAATACTAAGGAGAAAATTGCATTGTAAAACAAAAATAATTGAAAATCTAAAAAAATAGTTATAAAAATATTAATTTAAATTACTTTTAATAAATAAAATTTCGTGATAATTACTACATTTTGGGAATGGAATAAAATTATATATATTTTTTTCATTTTGTTCTTTATTATCAGTGAGTAAAATTCTAAAGCCTTAAATGATTTTATTCGTATTATTATGTTTTATAAATAAAGCTGAATCGTTTCTATTATTTTTTAAAGTACTATCTTTATCTTTTTATTCAGACAGAGGGACACATACACTTATCGAAAAAAATGTAATATTAATTATGCAACAAAAGATTAATTTCAATTTGATGCTAATAATTTTTACCTGTTAAATTTTCAAACAATACTTCTAATGTACAAAATAAGATTATAACTTTATCCATTTTTACATTATCAATTTTATAAGATAGAAAATTAATCTGATTAATTTCCTTCGTATTTAATTGTTTAGAATTCAGCACACATAATAATTTAAGTTTATTAATTGTAAATTAGTATTTCAATGTATATTGGTGACATTTGATACTCCTGAAATCCTAAAAAATTTTAATTAAAGAAATAGTATTCTCAGGAGGAATTTCATTTTTTCTTTTAAAGAACAGTTAGTTGTTCCTTTTTATCTCACATGGAATTAATTCTGATAAAAGTGTTGACCACTTAGATTTCCATACACTTATCTATCATCATCATTATCATACTTAAAAATATAGATGGTTATTCCTCTTCCATTTGATCAAAGGTCTGGATACTATTAGATGAGTTTTCAAATTATTTACTTAAATCTCTAAAAACCGCACTGTATCTCCACTTATTTCTATATATTTTTGGAAATTAAAGACGCAGTTTCTAGTTTCTATGTAGCAATTATTAATATCTCATTACTCTCATGTTATTAGTTACTTGATGGCGTCTATGCTTTAAAAAATGTATAAACCAGGATAGCTTAATTGGGAAGGAGTTGGATTCTTGAATTGTGAGTTCGAACTTTACCGGGCGAAGACTCTCCGTGTATATGGTTGCTGGTGTACTTATGAATCAATCGAAGGCACTAAGTCCTCCAATGATCATTTCTTATCCTAAACAATACCACAGA